>CM069907.1:52426747-52869113 GCA_036172215.1 Camellia granthamiana | reverse complement strand
ACACTGGTTGTCCGTCTACCAGATCCTCAGATCGATGGAGTCGACGACCTCTAGTCCAGAGTGCTTGGGGAATATCTACTGGGTCAGAAGCAATTGTGCTCAACTACCTTGTAAAAAGATAAATAAAGCGTATAAATAAATAGACAATTGGACAGCATAACGGCATACAATAAACATACAACACACGGTTGGATATCATAACACACTGCTAGTGAACTGGATACACTGTTCCTCGAATACTGATCACTGTTTCTGAATCATTGCCCCCATGTCTGAATCTGGTACCCACAGATAACTGATTCCCCAAAATACTGTTACTGGTGCCCTCAGGCCGGATACCAAAACTTGCAAACTGATATGCGCATTCCCTGTAGAGATACACTCTAAAAAGCACATAGCATGTAAAAGAGAGCCAATACACCCCTATGTTGGGGTAGGGTTTCCTTGTCCTATTTTGTCAGGAGCTAGGGTTTCACTACGCACGCAGCGGCTTCAAACAACCTATATCGGGTAAGCAACCTGTCCTAGTTTGGAAGGGTCACTATGGATTTCGATATGCACTAGGTCGAATGGTCAAAAAAGGGTGGCCTAGTAAAACCAGGGTTTGTGTTCCCATACTGGCAGAGCCCACAACCGGTCAGCCTTATGGTCATGCCTTGACAAGACAAGCCTCCGGCAAACCGCTCAGGAATAGCAGATGGCCAACACAGTGTCCTAGGCGCACCAATGCACATGCAATGCAAAGAAACACATAAGTGTAGTCAAAACAGGATATCACGAGTTCGAGTCAAGCTCTCTAAACTCCCCAGCAGAGTCGCCAGAAACTATAACAGCGCCCGCGGGGGACCTCGATGCTACAGTTCGGACTCCCCCCTTTTTTTGTGTTTGTCGCGGTTCTCAATCTGAACCAAAGAGTCCAACTCTGGCAAATCGTTTGAGAAAACAGATTTTTTTGAAAAGAAGTGCCAAACATGGACTGCTTTGCCAGATACAGAAGTCGCCACCTAAATATTTTTTTAAAATGGGAAATTTAGGAAACCCTGACTCGGTGCCAAAGGCCACGTGTCCGTCATCACCAAAGTTGTCTTGGCTCGGGAGCTTGGGTACGATCGGGGAAGGTTAGTTATGAGCACCCCCTTTCGCCCAGTCTGAAGACCGGCCTCTACTAACCATGATATCCGATTTTGAAAACTTTATGTGCTCTTGTTCCAGTTATTAGCCTAGAATTACTATGTTATGCGCACAGCAAACAAGTATAGACTAGATTGCCTAATTTGGAAATAAGCATTGCATATCCGTTTGTTTTGAAAGTGTTTTGGAATTTGCTACTCGCAAGTAGGCTAAAACACGGATTTCAACGGGTTTTTCCAACTCAAGCAATCCAACCTCCACCCACAGGCATTCAAACAGTTTATCTCATATAAGCATTTAGCCACATGGTAATCATGCTGTCATGTTAACATTCACACGCATGCAGGCATGCTAAAGCATAAAAGCTTACCTAGTACTCCATGCCAAAACAGAAACTAGTTAGCAAACATGCATGGTCCTAGTTCAAGTTAAGTGGCTAGTGCAACGCATACAGAATGTCACTAGAATAGGCTCGGCTAATCTACAATGACATGTGAAATGCTACACGTAACAAGTATTCAATTTGGAAATTGAAATACAATGCAGTTAGCGTGATGTACCGAGCCCGATGCATGTAAGACAAATGTATGGATGCACGCATGCATTGCATAAGGTATGCCAATTTTAAATATGCCCTAATCTACCATCATAAGCAGGTAAATAAAAGGGAAGAAAGATGTGGGGTTGGAAGACATACACACACTCAAGCACACTTATTACAAATACGCCCTCACACGGAGAGACCAAAAGAATATACAGTCCAAGATAATACAGTCCAAATACGGAATAAATTATTACAAAAAATTCTAATTTAATTGATGATTGAAATGCATAATAGAGAAGGCCGTAGCCCCGCCTCGGGATGCGCGAATGATGCATGCTCGAATCCGACTCGCCCGGAAAACCCGCACCATACCACTGCTACCTCTGTTCTTACTGCCCTGTCTCTCCAAAAATTGCCAAAGTCTCAGAACACCTTCCTTGCATGCTGCTGTACACCATCGGCTGGAGGAAGTGCCCACACGGCCAGCTAGAATTTCCATCGGTTGCTTAGGAGGTTATCGGCCACCCATATAGTGCCGGTCGGCACTCTATACTGCCGGTCGGCAGAAAATTCCTGCAGAAGACAGTTTTGACAGCAACAGCAGACAGGCAGTGCATGGTATGGGATTTTGAGCATATATAAGCATGGCCAATGCTTCCTATCATGCATGGTACTCAAGGAAGCATGACTCTTGGTTCTTGGGCCATCAATTATGCATCTTGGTGCATGATAGCCTAAGGAACCAAGGTTGCATTTCAATGTCAATATGCATGCAACACACAAATGAGACCAAGACCCTATCATGTATAGATCAAGGGCCTTGGTGACCAAGAGTTGAGACAAGTTGCACCACTTGTAGTGTGAACTCCTCTCAACCCTTACACTTTGGTTTGACACCCCAAACCAAGACATGGAATGCATGTATACAACATGGCTCAAATGATGCAACATGACATGAAGTGCAAGACATACCAAATGCAATGCAACATGTTATGGCAAGTGTGCAATACTAGGCATGCAAGATGCAAAGTATAATGCAAACATGGACAATCCTTGTAAAAGAACTATCATATAACAAGGCTTTGCTAATCAAGCATGCAACAAACATGATTCAAGCAGACAATAGTAGACTTACACCATAATGGGACAGACCTCAAACCTCCCCCAAACAGTGGCAAAAAATGCCCAAAATGATGGACCAATACTCATGCAAACATGCAAGCA
Organism: Camellia granthamiana; assembly: GCA_036172215.1. Lineage (NCBI taxonomy): Eukaryota > Viridiplantae > Streptophyta > Magnoliopsida > Ericales > Theaceae > Camellia > Camellia granthamiana. The sequence goes on along the minus strand of CM069907.1, from coordinate 52,866,214 downwards.
AATGGGCCCAAAACCAAGGCATAAACAAGGGGCTTTTCACTACCACCAACATGACCATTCATAGCATGTATTAGGCCACCAAAAACAGGTTTCTAGCATGCAAAAATACACACACACACCTTTGACATGGTAGTCCCAAATGCCTTAAATATGCAAGCATGCACAATGTCCATTCCTAGGCATAAAAGACCAATATTTCAAAGCATGAAAGGCATGACAAATGGGGACATATAAACATGGTATAGGGACTGAAATAACATATTAAATGATTTCAAATCATCTAAATAACCTATCCAATGCATATACATGGATCACATCCTCAACGCTTACAAGCAACAATGCAAAACAACTACATTAAGCATGCCAACAATGGTAAAACCAGCGGCCAACAGACCTAAAACAAGACAAATTATGGCCAAAAGCTTCAATAAGTCAAGCCAAAACATGAGGATATACGAGGCTAAACCCATGGCACATTTCTAGGCAAAATGGAGGATTACAAAGCAAGTATACAAAGCATGCTAAGGACCACAAAACCACCATTAGACAGAGATGTAACATGCTCCAAAACATCCAAAAAAACTCTGAAATGGCGCCAAAAACAAGCAAGCACGCATGTTCCCTTTTAAGCCAAAGACAAAGGCAAAAGAGGGACAAAGGGGAGAGGGGTGTCCCTCCCCTATACAAGACTTCAAACCACCTTCTTTACCACTAAAAACCCACTGGTTTTCAGTGGTGAAAGGACCCAAAACAACAAGGCAAACAAGGCTCAAAGTAAAGACACCAAATAGGCCAAAATAAGGCCTAAAAGGGTGAGTTTGCACTCAAACCACAAAATGACCTTAATGAAAGTTCAAAAGCAAGAAAATCTAAGACTTTTTTCAGTTATACACAAAGCTCAAAACACAAAGCAAGATGGGTAAAAACTTGTTGCAAAAATGGGGAATCTAAAGTAAAGTGCTCACCCTTGAAGAACACTTGAAGAACAGGTGGTGCAGCCCTCCTCTACTGATCAAAACCAGTCCAAAAACTCAACAAACAACCCTCCAAGCCTCCCAATCTCGAGCTAAGGTGTAATGGTGTGTGTATTGGTGCAAAAGTGAGGTAAAAGTGCACTTTTAGGCCTAAAAACACACACACAAGAGGAGAGAGAGGGAAAATCTAGAGAGAGAGATATATGGCAGATATATAGATACATAAGCTCTGGTTTTTGATCAAAAGTGGCCAAACCCTCTCAAAGGGTGAGAGATGGTGTTTATATAGGCAAAAATCAAGGCTCAAGGCTTCTCCAAGAAGCTAACTAAAAGGGCCAAAGGGGGCAAAAGGGTCTAGGCTTCTTGGAGAAGCTAAGACAGCTGGCCAAGCTTCTCCAAGAAGCTTGGCCAAAGGTTCAAGCTTCTAGAAGCTTAGAGGGTTCAAAGGTGCAAAGTGGTCATACTTATGCACAGAGGAATGTGATGGTGCATTCCAGCTGGCACAGCTGGCATGCACCATGCCTCAGGGGTGCAAAGGGTACACGCCGGCCAGCCAAATGGATCATCGGCACAAAAAAGTGCCGGTCGGCAACATATAGTGCCGACCGGCCAAAGGTTTTAAGAAAACAATGCCGGTGGTACAAATATGCAGCCGGTGATGATAGGAGAGGGCCGGTAGGGTGTGGGGATGGCCCACAAGCCATTCCCTGCCTTTTAAGGCAAAAACACAGGTGTTTGGTGCCAAAACCGAACACGAAGCAGTCGAGTCAAGAGGTCCTGAGACGAGGCGCGCTGCCAAGGCCTCCGGGAACTCGAGACGAACACAAACATGGGTAATCACCGAGTATTCAAATAGTGACGTCCAAGTCTTGAGGACGGTCAAAATGGGGTGTCTACAGCAATCTATGCAATACATAATGTATGGTAATGCTCTTTACAAAATGGGGGCAGATGGATCATTATTGGAACGTTTAGGGCCAAATGAGGCATTGACAGCCATGGCTAAGGTTCATGAAGGCATATGTGGTGCTCATCAGCCTGGTGTGAAGATGAGATGGCTACTTCGAAGACATTCCTACTATTGGCCAATCATCCTTAAAGATTGCATAGAATATGCTAGAGGTTGTTATGCATGCTAAAAGCATGGCACGATAAGACATGTACCCATAACTGATCTACATACGGTTGTAAAGCCTTGGCCGTTTAGAGGATGGGCTATAGACATGATAGGAAAAATACATCCACCCTCTTCGAAGCATCATTGTTTTATCTTAGTGGCCACAGATTACTTCACTAAGTGGGTCGAAGCTAAACCATATAAGGCTGTAGACCATACCAAAGTTATTGGATTCATTAAAGATCTAATCCACAGATTTGACATCCCACAGACCATAATTGTTGATAATAGGACTGTATTTGATGGGAAGATGGTAAAGTCTTTTATGGTAGAATTTGAAATTAGCCTTGTTAATTCTACCCCCTATTATGCACAGGCAAATGGTCAGGCAAAATCATCCAATAAATCCTTGAAAAAAGGAATATAGAGAGTTGTGGAAGACAAATCCAGGGATTGGCATAACTTACTGTTGGATGTATTATGGGCTTATAGGACTTCTCCAAGATCAAATACAAGAGTTACTCCTTATGCCTTAGTATATGGGCATGATGCAGTATTTCCTGTAGAAATTAACATCAAGTCCTTGAGGGTGAGATGCTAGGATCAGTAGTTCCTGAGCAGTACCATCAGAATATGTGCTTGGAGTTAGAGAATGTGGCTGAAGCTAGAATTCTAGTATTAAATAGCATTCTTCTCCAAAAGAAGAAAGCAGCCAAAAACTATAATAAGAAAGTCAAGCACATTAGCTTTGATGAAGGTGATTTGGTATGGAAGACAATACTCCCAATAGGGATTAAAAGCTATAAGTTTGGCAAATGGTCACCTAATTGGGAAGGACCATATCAAGTTCATGGAGTTTTGCCTTGGAGAACATATCATTTGAGAAATTTGAATGGATATGTACACCCTAAGAAAATTAATGGTAGATATTTGAAGCCTTATTATCCAACCGTGTAGGAAACGCAAGGAGTATAATAAGTGCTAAACAAAAGAAGCATGAAAATACTCAAATAATAAATAAAGATTTTATTTCATAAGGAGTTGAATACACGCGGCCATAGATTGGCCCAAAAGTCAGTACAATGTTTCAGTTGCTCCTTTACAATTGATTCTCTACTCTTAAGAAATGGGAACAACTGAATGGCCGTAGTTATCTCCTGCTTTCGATCAGCCAGTCCTTGGTTGGTAATTTGCAGCTTGGTGGCAGTTTGGTCCAAAGCCAAGTTGACTGCTGATAACTCTTTTTCTAGTTGAGCTTTCTTCTCCAACAGTTGAGCTCGAAATTGGGAGACAGAGGAATGTTGTTCTTTCAATTCAGACACTTCAGCATGTATCTGGGAAACGAATTTCTGGTCTCTCAATAATTTCTCCTCTGCAGCTTTGGCAACATGGCAGATGTTGATATAAAAGTTAATGGTAGCTGCTGCCTGAGATAAATAACTTGAAATAGTCATGCTAGATTGCTCAACAGCCTTGCAACACTGGAAGAAACCATTCTTGATAATAGGCCTTTGCAAGGCTTCAAAGGGGATCCTCGAGAAGAGTGTCAGCAACTCCAAACAGCTATCCAAATCTAATGAAGGTGAGGAAGTCCTACTGGTGGAGGAAGAGCTATTAAAATTTCTAAGAGTGAATCAGGCATAACTAATGGCTCAGTTTCATTACTAGCTGTTGGAATGGTAGAAGGCATGTCAAAAAGGCTAGCTAGTCTAGCCTCAAAAATGTCCACCTCTTCTATTGGCATGGTTGGTGCAGAAAGGGCTCTAGTAGAAAGAAGAGATAACTGCATAGGGATAGGAGAGGAAGATGAAGTATCCCTAGCAGTTTCCATAGTCTTGGCTACCAGTAAGTCAAGAGAAGTGGGATTAGAGCTAGATAAGGATAGTCGACAAGGAACTAGTGAGCTACTAATGTCTTCTCTCAGGAAATCAGCTATCACTGGAGATGAAGAAATAACTGGAATTTCCTCAGGAGGGGAAGGAGCAGTAAGGCTTGAAGGGAGAATAAATTGGGTAGAGTTAAAGGATAGAACAGGAAGGTATGGAGTTAAGCCAAAGGATGGGGATGCAGGAATGCTTTGCCTCAAGAAATGTATGAAAAGTGTAAAATCAAGGAGTGTGAGTATTACTTGAATAGGCTCCACATTTCAAGGTCTTTCAACTTCAGATGAAACTAAAGAAGTCCTTATTGAAGGAGAAGACATAGTAGTTGTTGTTGCAAAAGAAGAAATACAAAGTAATGTTAAGTTTCAGTATCAAGAACTTGAGAAAGGAAATTAGAGACACGAAAGGAAATTACTGGTTTCAGAAGTGGTAGCAATGGTTGGAGAGCTGCGAAGGGTATAATGTTCAGCAGTTTGTTGTTTCCTTGCAACTTCTCTTTGGAGTTCATTAGTAGCAGCAGAAGCTTCATCCCTAAGCATTTGTTGTTGTCTCCTCTTCTCAGCCCTCTGGAACATAATGATTTCTTTAGAATGTTCCGCTTCCACTGCTTTAACAGATGCTTCGCGAATGGGGTCCCTAGTGAAATCAGAGAGAGAGACTGTCATTTTCTTCTTCCTTTTTAATGGTGCCTCTTGCTCTTTTTCTGCTTCCTCTTCCTCCATGTGAGACTCAGGTACCTTTTCTTTAGGATCAAGCAAAAGTTTCTTTTTCTTTTGTTGCTTCTGCTTGCTCTTAAGGAGATTTAAAGCTTGAGCTCTTTGAGGAGAGTCTCCCTATGAGTCGCCTACGCCACCTACACCAAAGAAGAAACTATAAGTAAAAGGCAAAAGTGTCATAAAAGGAGAAAAGAAAAGAAACAGCAGTGCATACTTTTTTTCGAAGCAACTCAAGTAACTTTAGGAAGAGGTGAGGCAACAGAAGCAGAATTTGTAGTAGCCAAGGTAGGAATTGGGGTAGCATGAGCAGTGGAAGAAGTAACCACTCCACTCCCTTTAGACTTGGCTTGAGGCACGTCTAGTACCATTAATAGATCTTGAGGAGAAATGGCCAAGTGCACCTCCATATTGGCCATCCACCAGTTCTGATACTTTTTCAGTGCATTGCTTTGAGGTATGAAAGGTAGGTACTCAAAATCAATTAGATCTTAGATAAATTTGGAAGTTGTTTCTTCAAATCTGGATCTTGGAACCTTCAAATCTCTTCTGGCAAAGTTTAAATTGGACTGACTGCAGAGAGGGATAGGTACCCCCTGTGAGAGTCCAAATTGCCTAGCAAATTGGGCAGGACAATACGGCTCAAAGATGCACTTATAAGCTCTGGGGTTCATAGTACCAATAAATAGTTCCCTGGGGATCAAAATAGAAGCCCACATGTTTTTGTGCTGAGGCGTGGAGCAGGACCTATCACTCAAAAAGGTCCTCAGCCAGGCTAGGCCAATATTGGTGGCTTCGAACGGGCGGAAAGGTGTGAGAAGAAGGGGAAGCTGGGAGTTGGTGAAAGAAAGAAAAATAGAAGGCAAAATTGGAAGGATAAAGTGAAACATTGGCTAACTTCATACCATGAATGGTAGGGTTTGGCACTAAGAACTTTAAGCATTTAGACTGCAAATCAGTGAAGTATACAAAAAGCCAAAGTTGGAGTATCCAAAATGGGCCTCCTTGATTGGCATCCATGGGTTTTTCACAAAAGAGAGAACGGACTCTATAAACATGACCCAAAACATATGGAGCTAAGGCTACTTTTCTTTGTAAACCAAAGGCTTTGGCAAAAAGGGCAAACTCAGGCATGATCCTCTGAGAAAAAGTACAGAAGAGGAATTTGCAAAACCAATGCAATAAAAAAGAGAAAAATTCCCTATCAGTCACAGGGCCTTCTCTTTTGTTCTCAACCTTGACAAAGTCACTATAGGATGAGTTCATAGAGGGAAGAGAAAAAGGGGTTTTGAGGTCAGGATAGTCTGGTCCGATGGTGTAATAACCCCGACCTTGATTAACGCTAATTGGTACTTAATTATGCCTAAAAATAGTTAAGAGGAAATCTGGAATTAATTCGCATGTGTATTGCATGAATTATGTGTTTTATCTGTTCGGTGTCGAAATATCTGTTCGTGTTTTAAACTTTAAATTGCGAATTGGAAGCCTTATCGGCACCCGATTCCGAAATTAATTAGCGTTTTAGACTAGTTAGATTTTATGTGATTTTATGATGGGTTTAATTAAAATTCGGCTTGGGATGATTAAACTTGATTAAAATAATGCCATTCATTTGATTTGAGCCAAACATCACTTATATTCTTATTTTACTCCACTAACTCACCCCTTTGCATTTCATTTACACATTTGAGCCTCAATAAGAGAGAAAAACGTGAGGGAGAAGAGGAATTGAGGAAATTGGGTCTTAGCTCAAGAATTAACTTGGAAACTTAGAAGAAATTGGAGGATAACAACAAATTGAGCTAGCACACTTTGATTTCAAGGTTTAAGGTAGGAATACATCCTCCCATTCATGTAATTGAACTAGCTCTTGCATAGTCCTTGACATATTGAAGATTAGAGTCTAAATTTAGCTTGAAATTGTGAATTGGGTGGTGTAACATGCATGCATGTGCATATTCATAGCAATTGAAGTTGTTTGGTATCAAATCTCTACATGCATGTGCATATTCATAGCAATTGAAGTTGTTTGGTATCAAATCTCTACATGCATGTGCATATTTTTGCTAAAGTCCATGAGTTCATCAAGATTCTAAGTTTAATTTTGATTTGGATCATGTTTTGGAGCTTTGAAATGAAATTGAACTCATGCATGGTTGTTTAAACTTTGTTCTTGATGATTTATTGAAATTGTGATCAAATTGTCTCACCCATGGGCATTGATTTTACAAATTGGCTTTTGAAACTTGTTGTACTATGACTTTGAAATGTTTTCCCAGAAATTGAGCCCAAGAGGTTGAGTTTTGAATGGTTAAAAGTTGGATTTGAGCATTGGAGTTCAATATGGGAATTTCAGATTTTTGTCTCCCGCTCGAGCGGAGAAAGTGGCGCTCGAGCGGGGAAATCGAGCTCCCAGCATCTCTCACTATTTTACAGTACGCTCGAGCGGAGGATTTCACGCTCCAGCGGAGGCCTGTGTCTCACGCTCGAGCGAGGGTCGAGCGTCTATCGAGCCTAAATTTTGAGCATCCAACATTTTTACTGTAGCACACAGTCCGCTCGAGCGACGGAATTCACGCTCGAGCGGAGCCCCTTTGTCTGCATGTTCGCTCGAGCGTAGAAAGCCATGCTCGAGCGGGACCCCTGTTTTCCGAAAATTTTGTAAAGTGTTTAAAAGTGCATTTTTGCATCCTCATACCATCCTAGGCATTCCTAGGCCATGTTTAAGGCTCCATACTAAGGATAAGAGGTTAGGTACACACTTAGAATCATTGATGTGGGTTTTGTACAATTGGATTGCATGTTTCGAGTGTGTATCCGTGATGTGTTATGTAGGTCACGTGCCGCAATCTATTTGACCCTTTTGACTCCGTCTACCTGTATCAACGCCCACTGTGAGTAATAACTTTGTAAAGTTATGTTTAACCGTAAGTATTTTCTGATATGATATGATCGGTTTTCTGGAAAGCTACGTTATGAACTATGAATGAATGTCCATTTTTCTGAAAAGTATTTGTGGCACCCTTAGTCTCTATGGCCCTCGCCCAGGGGTAACAATACCGTGGCCTATGGCCCTTGCCTGGGGGTAACAATACCATGGCTACTTGCGCGCAAGATATGGACCTTTGTGGTTGTTGGTACCAACTCTGTCTGTGGTCTTTAGACCTGCCTGCTGTGGTCTTAGGACCTGCCTGTTGTGGTCTTTGGACCTGCATGATCTGATAGCTAATGGGTGTACCACATATGAACTTATGCAAAATCTGAATATGAATATGAATATGAGCATGTATCTGGACCTATATCTGATTTGAAATTCTGCATATGCGTAAGACTCTGTTTCTGATAAGATTGTGTTTCTGATATAAACTCTGTGATGGACATCATTCACTAAACCCTTTACTCTGTTGTTATTCACTAGGCTTTTGCTCACAGTTTATATATATATATATATGTAGGTGAGCCGGCACAAGACCCTGGCCGGAGTTGAACGTCCTCTGTGTTATTTTTGGTCAGCCACCTGTTGTGTCTACCGAGGAGGTTCCGCCTGAAGCCTAAAGCCTTGGCAGTTTTGCACCACATGCTAGTCTTTGTGCTTGTTGTATAGTTGGATCTTGGGACGTACTTTGTGTAAATATTTTGTACATATGGGTGTATCTGACTAGCATGTTTATGTATATAAATAAGTTTTGAATTTTCTGTCCCATGTATGTCATCACAGCTCATTAGACCTTGTTTACTTTATGTATTTGCTTCCGCAGCCCCTTAATATTTGTTATTCTGTTCAGAGGCCTTTGGTAATCCACGGATTACTGGCCGGTTACGGTACCAAACCTATAGGGGCGGGTTTGGGTCGTGACAGATGGGGGTACCAATAGGAGATAATCTTAACAGATAGCTGATGTCAAGGACAGTAGGAGCCATTATCCCACATCTAAACTAGAAGAAATTGAAAGCAGAATTCTAAAAACAAAAAGCAGCATGTATCAAAAATGGGTCCTCTGAAATGGTGAACCTGGATAATTGAAGGGCATCGAAGAGGCAAAGCTCCTGAAGATCCAGTGTCCTAGCAGGGACGACCCGATTATATCATTCCTCCCACTCTGGTCTTACTATGGGCCAGCAGAGATGGGGTCGGTTCATCCTCCAACTTCCCCAGTCAAGACCGTTTTCATAAAGGAGGCAATGATCCTCCAGATGCGGATACAGAGCTGAAAGCTCAGTGGGAATCTCCTTAAAAATGGGCCCAAGCATGTATTCTTGTTGTTCATGGCGACGGGAAATGAAGATGCGCCCGTCGATAGCACTTTTCTCACCAGCCTTGTATTTCTCACACTCTTTAGCAATGATCCTTTTTAAGGCTACGGATGGACTCACACGCTCCACAACCGGTATTTTCAAGGAAGAAGAAACCATTGACAAGAGTTTTTTCAGAAGACGAAGTTGAGAAAGAGGGTAAGGGAAATGAGAAGTCAATAGAGATGAAGGGTTTGTGTGTTAGACGAACAAGAGAATTAGAAGCACAAAATAAAAGGGTTTTTAAACCTTTCTGTTCGAAAAATACCCAATCATTTTAAATGGGTAGAATTCACAAAGAAGTACTGAAGGTACGGATGCGAAAAGTTTCTCTCAATGTTGATAATTTGGGAGGGAAACATATCTCAAATACTAATATTGACTTCGAAATCAAATGTTGGGCTTCGAAGCCAAGCTTTGGCGCCAAAATCAGGTGACAAACATTCAGCTAGAGCTTCGAAAGTAGGAAGTTGACTTCGAAGCACATTTCACACCTAAGAATACAGGAGTGCCCAGGTATTTGTTTACTTCAAGAGGATTAAAGACCTGCTTTTAGGTTTCTTGTTGAAAGTAAAATCCTTCAAAGTAAAGTTTGAAGTACTCTGCGGTTAGAATTTGTTTGTTCTAGATTTCAAAGTGATATAAAACCAATATCTGGTTAAGGAGTGAAGAATACAAAGGGAATCATTTTTTAAAGGAAGTTTTCATACTTCGAAAAATATAGACTGTTTGTTCGAAGCAAAAATAGTTGATTCGAAACTGTTGATTGTGTTAACCATATGATTTGGGAAAAGAAGACCTAAAGCAAAGGTTATCAATTACACTCCATATGTTGGTAAAGTTCAAATTAGGTTTCCAGTATTCCATTGGATATGTTTAAATCAGGTTTTGAAGGACAAAATTGGTGAATTCGAAGCTATGATTTTGTTTGTTTTGGACAAATAGAATGAAATCAGACCATACCAAATAAAGAAAGGAAAGCCTAGCTTTATTAAGGTAAAAGTAATTACATCAGAAAGCCTTTTTGGCTACATATTCAATTTCATAAAAACAAGGAATAGAGAAAATGACAAGGTCATGGAACTTGTTCCAACAGTGGTCAATGCATTTCTGTTCCTTTTTTATTTTGTTTTTTATCTTCTCCAAGCTAGGTTGCTGAAGTTAATATGCTCTTATTTAATGAAAAAGTTGTTCGGCTTTTATTGCAAGCACTGTTTCCTTCAATCATTGTTCAATCTCATCCATATCCAAGTCATCCCAGTATGCAGAGTCTTTATTCTTAAAGTTATTATATTCATCGATGAGGTTCTCTACTTCATACTGGGTGTGAATTCGACGGGCTGATATGTTGTCCAAAGATTGAGTGGTGGCCACAGAAGTTTGGTGCCAATGAAGAAGTAGTGGGAGTTGATCCAAAAACATCTGAAGCTCTGCTTGGGCAATAGGATTGAGGACATGACTTCGAGTCATAACGTCACAAGCCCATGGAAGGTTCTTAAGAGGAACATCACCCTCAAGAACAGTGAATGGCAAGTGAGAAAAGGCCGTGAGCAGAAGCTGAGCTTGATATCCCTCAAATATAGTGGGGGAAGTTGGAGGTTCATAGAAAGGAAGAAACTGATTCTCAAAGAGAGTAAGCCTCAGTTCCTTCATCCAATGAGGGTTTTGCGGAAGAGGAGGTGCAGGAGTATCCATCTCGAAAGAAGGAGGGAACTGAGGGTTGTTTACGCATTCAAGCCAGTCAGAAGAGCAAAATTTTGCCCTCTGGGCTAAGAATGACGGGCTGTACCCTTGTGCTTTCTCTGGGCGACGAATGGCTTGCACAATCTTCGTAAGTATGGAAGACGTGTACCATGCTATGAGTAAGTTGTCTTCCAAACTGCGTTGGCGATCGATGGATACATACGGGTAAACCACCGAGCTCTGAACGAAAGGAGGAAAAGATGGATGATCAACGAATTCGACGAAGTGATGATTAATGCGCTCTCTCAGCTTAGGTTCCTCAGGTTCTGGCCAACCTCCCCAGCTAGAAGTCTTAGAAGAAGAAGAAGAAGCTGCAGCCTCATCCCACGCAGAAGGTTTTTGGTTAGAAGAAGAGCTTTCAATATCCATGTTTGCAAAGCTTTGGGCTAGAGAATTATGAACAATAGGTTCGTAATCCAAAGGTTGATAGTTTGCAAAAGCTTCCATGATTTAAATATAGAGAGATGGATAGGAGTGGCTAATAAATGCATGGAAATTCTTTCGAGGGCAAACATTATTATCTAACAACTCCTCGTATGCTCGATATATGTCAAAGAAAGTTTGTTTGGCCATGCGAGCTGTATCAGTCCTTTCGAATGCTCAGATAATGGGAAATGTTCAAGGTGTAGAAAAGAATTTAATGAAGGCGATTGCAGTTCTAAGAAGATGTGAAACCCATGCACGTCCTAGGACGTGGGTGAAGTGTTTTGATCCACTAATATCACCAAGTATTAGGTATATTAGTGCGGGGGATAATGTTGGCTGTATAAATTGTATAAGCCAATCACGATTCAACACGTGGAATGAGAAGGGCAATTTGGAAAGGTAATATAAATCGCCAACCATAGTCAGACACGTGTCAACCCATACTAGTAATAATGGGTTTGCATAGCACTAGAATGATCGAGGGATATAAGATGATGTGGCTTAACAGTTACTCACAAGATTCAAATTCAAAATCAAGAGGGAAGCCTAACTGCAGACATGGTGTAGTGGAGCTAACTGTGAGAGAGCATGATCAGCGATCCTTGAGGAATGTTTCGACGGTTAGAAGTTCATTTCGACGATTATCATTAAGAAGTATAAATAGCAGAGAAGGCCCTAGAAAGAGGGCTGCAAACTCAAATCCAGAAACCAGTTTTTATCTACTTTATTTTCCTTCCCGTTTTTACATTTCTTGTTCTTTACATTTCTGCACTTCAAATTCTTGTATTGGACTTTATTCATAGGAGTAGTTTCGAATGGCTTGTTGCTGTAAACCTCTACGAGGCTAGATCAGATTATTGTAAGTTTTTTATTTTTGCTTAATGAAATACTGCAATTGTTCTTTATTTAATTGTTGTTTACTAAATTCTCCTAAACAAACCACCAGTAAAAGTCCTCTTCATTGAGACTGAAAAAACTGAAACACAATCTTCTGATAATTGGTTGGCAATTAATCTTCGGTAATGATTGATTGATTCTTACTGGCACGCTTAAAATTACAATACTAATCTTCGAAAGCCAAAAAAGCTAACAGATGTGTAATCATGTGCTAGCTCAAGCCAAAAAATTGGTAAGAAACTAACCAAACAGAAAAAAAAAAAAAAAACACTCCAAACTGAGGAGAAACAAACAATCAAATTAACCCCACCTGAGATTCCCCCTCATATTTAATGATTACAAAATAAAAATAAAAAGTTATCATTATTTTAAATTAAAAAAAAAAGTCATTATAATTATTAAAGTGATTTTGCGTAACCATTAGATGATATAATAGAGAACATAACCATCCATCTTGTCTAGCTTTTATATGTGACTCAAATTCAGCCTAAGAAATATATGTTTAACTTGTACATGTTTCTATTTAGGCAAACTTTAATGATATATGTAAACTTATAACCTTGCCACATTTTTATTTTGAATACTGTTTCTCTCCACTCCACTAATTGAACCATCTAGTTCATTCAATGAGATTCTTCACATGCCCCACATCTGGGGCGGAGGAAGAAAATTAAATTAGATGAGGCACTTATTAATTATAATAATTTTTACAAAAATATTTTACGTAAGTTTTTACGATTGATTTTAAGAAATATAAAAAAAATAATAATAATAATTAGTGCGTTTGGTTTCAATTTTCTGAATTCAATTTTTTAAAAATTGAGTTTTTTTATTTTTCTTTTTTTTAGTGAATATTTTTTGAATTTTAGGTAATTTTTTTACTTTTTTAAATGTACCTTATTTAGATATATCTAAATAATAAAATATTTGTAAAAAAATATTTTAAAAAATTAATAAATACACAAAAATACAAAAAATATATTGAATTTGTTTGTTTGTTTGTTTGTTTTTTTTTTTTTTTTGTATTTTTTGGTATTTAATGTATTTTTTAAATATTTTTTTTACAAATATTATACTTTTTAAGTGTATTTATGTTAGGTGTGTCTAAAAATTTAAAAAAATTGCTTAAAATATTAAAAAAATTCATTCAAAACATTAAAATACAAAAAATAAAAAAGTAAATTTTCTGAAAATTGAAAACAAACAAGCTGAATGTGTATTTGTAACTAGTGTATCATGGACAATACAAAAAAAATGGATATAAGCCTTAAAATAAATTATATAATGATAAATTATTTTTTGATACAAAATTTGATTAAAAATTCAATATAATGATAATTTCACGTCATCATTGGTATGTGATATCACTCACTAATGGTAAATAAACGCATAAAGAGTGAACCTCACATGTCAAATGTAACTAACAATCTAATAAATTTTATATCTTTATAGTGAGATTACTTATACTTGCATATCACTAATAATGGCATCGTCGTTGCATTCAAAAATTTTCATAACTAATATGGTTTATTTATAATAGTATCTTCATTTTCAATCAAAACAACCATTATTGTTTTCATAGTTTTTAAAATATCATTGACATTTCACTTTAATAATATTTTTGTAATTTTTTATTTTTATTTTTTATGTTTGCAAAAAAAAAAATTCCTAAAATCCAGGGGGGCACGTGACCTCCCTGGTCACATGCTCCCTCCGCCACTGTCCACATTAATGATGTATTTTGCTTATTTTTTAGATTTTAGTGTGTAGTTTATTTATAAAAATAAAAAACTAAATATATTTTGTTTTAAATAAATATGATATAATTATATAACTGAGATTACCAAATCAATATGATTTTTTAACAGTTGATTTGCACACTAAAATCTACGAGTTGGATTGAATGGTCCAGTCCATGATTTCTTGTACTTGGTGTTTAGGGAAAAAAAAGATGAAATGATAGTACTAACCTCTCTACCCCAGCTGCTACCATACTCGTAGTCACAATCAGCAACTTGGTAGGCTGTCTCTATGCAACTTGAAATATTGTTAGGACTAATATTACTTGTCTTCATGCCTGACAATATCTTAGCAGCTGATTTGGTGAATTCTATTGATCTTCCAAAAGTCTCGAGCAAAGCCTCCTTGCTTAATTTTCCTAATAATAAGAAATCAAATTTATTTGCTAAGTAGGCACAAAAAAAAGAAGAAAATTACTAGAATGTATTGTAATTTATTATAAATAACAAAAAGTTTGGGGACTTACTAGTAATGTCATTGTGATCCGGAGATAAACCATAGATTACTTTACGCCTATGAAAACATCCAGTTCCTCCATAGAAGGGTCCTTGAATCCCTACTGTTCCATGTCCCATATACTGTTTTTAAACAAAATGTGAATTGTTATAGTCATTCGGGACGAGTTCTAGCTAGTATATCTTCATTTTTTGCTTTATTTTTTACTTTTTAAAAAATACGAAAAAAGCTTGTTTGGCAAACTGTTTTTGAATTATTAAATTTTTTGAAAATAACTTTTACACAAAAAATATATAAAAAAACACTTGGTGTTTTCAAGATTGCGAGCAGCTTGCCTCCAGTCTTTAATTAGACTGGATGGTGTTGTTCGGCCTATGGGGGCCCACTACGGGTCTTGTTTTGATAATTCAAACCGTTCAATATGTAAAACTCGTCAAGTACTATATGCCTGTAAAAATCACGTTGATCGGATATCGATAGCTATCTCATCTTATCAGTTTTTTGTCAACCGTTAATTTGTTCACCGTCTATTTTTTTTTATACAAAACTGATTTGATCATATACCTATCGATATCCGATCAGTGTGATTTTTTACAAACATATAATACTCGACGAATTCTACACATCCAACAGTTCAGATTATTAAAATGAAATCCATGATAAACCCTACGGATCGAACAATACCGTCTAATCTAATTAAAGACAGGAGGCAAGTTGCTCCCTTCAAGATTTTATATTGCTTTTTTTTTCAAAACTAAAAGCTAAAGACAATATCGAGCAAGATCGTACAAATTTAACCAATTGCAACTAGCCGAATTGACTAGAAAAATACACCTCACTAGAAGATCAAAACTTCAATTTTTTCTGACAGGATAGTCTCTGTTACCAGAAGTAGGAATTAAATTTTTTTTTTTTATTATTCTTACAAGTAAAAATTTTGTTGCAAAAAATATTTGAGAAACAATTACTATTGTCGTGATAATAGTCATTAAAAAAACATTCCAAAAAAGTTATAAAAAAAAAAAAAAAGACTTAGCAACAAAATTTTGAAAATGTCATTAATAAAAGTACTTATAGGGGCAAAATAATTTAGTCCAAAAAAAGATATTTTTTGAGACAAAAAATTTAGTTTCAAAAGAATAGTAATTCATCACTAAATATTTATATTCATCGCTAAAAATATAATAATAACACTTTTGACAATAAAAACATTTCGTCTCTATGTAATATACTAAAAAAAGGAAAACAATAATAAATTATGTTTGTATAAGGTTAAAAATTGTATTCACCCAAAAACAAAAAAAAAAAGTTTAAAAAATTGACTTACATGGAACAAAACCACCATTTGATTGCCAAAAGCGTCGTCCTTTAATCCATCATAGAAGATTTGAGGAGATTGAACAAATGCACAGTCCCTTTCATCGGTGACGCCCAACAGTAAACACATTGCATGAACCACTATTTGAGGATTATTAACGTACATATCACAGTCTAAGTTCAGCATGAATGGTGCATTTGTTATCACTCCTGATACTCTTGTCTGTTCATATCATTGTACAATTATTTGCATAAATAACAATATATATATATATATGGGGAGAGGGATATGTTTAAGAAGAAATTATAGATTAACCAATTTGATAAAAATAATTACAAATAGATTGAGGGCAACTCTTTTTGTATGCAAAAGTTGCACCCCACAATGATCCTCACATTTGGTAAATATTTGCCCTATGCTTAAAGAATGAAGAGGAAACTCCGTACGGCTTATTTGACTGAAAATATTTACAAAAACATGGGATGCAACTTTTTCTTGCGTAAAAAAATACAATAAAAATTGGAAGAATTTTAAATCAGGGTAAAACTTGAAAAATAATTACAAATCAGTAGTAAACTTTATCAATATTAATAATTAGAATTATAAAATTTTTCATATATTTGTAATAAAATTTTCAAATTACCATTGAGGGGTAATTTCCCAGTAAAAATTGTACTCTAAAAGGATTCTCACCTTTTGGTTAACATTTTACTAATCTCGTACGGATTGGTAGTTTTGCCCGGAAAGAAAGATGCTTTGGTTCATGGGCAAATTATTAGGTGTCTGTGTGTAAATTATTGATCATAAAAATTAGGAAAACTTACGTGTTAATTTTAATAGGTGAACTTATTATCTAATAGATCTTATGATAATTAATGGTATTTTTTATCAAACACTATTAAAAAACGTCACTAATTATTAATTTTCAGTGACAGTTTAAAAATTGTCATAAAAAATGTTGCTAATTATAAGTTTTAGCGACAGTTTAAAAAAATATCATAAAAAAATGTCACTAATTTGTAACTTTCAATGATAGTTTGAGAAA
Source organism: Camellia granthamiana (assembly GCA_036172215.1). NCBI lineage: Eukaryota > Viridiplantae > Streptophyta > Magnoliopsida > Ericales > Theaceae > Camellia > Camellia granthamiana. The sequence continues at coordinate 52,849,549 of CM069907.1, read as the reverse complement.
TTCGTCACAAAAAAGTCACTAATTATAAGTTTTAGCAACATATAAAACTCGTTACAAAAAAGTTACTAATTGTTAGTTTTTAGCGACATATACAAAAAATTGTTACAAAAAATTATTTTTACCAATGATTTTATTCAAACTTATTTTCAATAGGACTTGATGGGAATTAAATCCAATTATTACGACTTATTAATAGTTTACCCTACAAATTATAATTTAATCATATTTGTGTTTAAGAAAAATAGTAATGTTATATTCACATAATTTTTTCATTCCAAACTTTTTCAAATGATGGGGTAAGAGAGAATGCAAGTGTACACAGTTATTATATGTTAGGCCCGTTTGTTTTGGGAGATGGAATGGAGGGGATTGATAGTGAGGAGATTAATAGTGAGGGGATTGTTAGTGAGGGGATTGATAGTGAGGGGATTAATAATGAGGAATTGTTAAATTATTTTTATATAAAATAATAAAACAAATAAAAAAATATAAAAAATTAAACATTATATTTAAAAAAAAATTCTCAATATATAAAAAATAAAAAAATTTCTAATCCCCTCACTATTTTCTAATACCATCTCTACCTCCTCCTTACCAATCCCCCTTCCAAGGGTATTAGTAATACCAAGGGACTAATAATCCCAAGGTTATCTCTCCAAACAAACAAGGGCATTAGTAATACCTTGGTATTACTAGTCCCAATACCCTTCTTATAGCTCAAAACAAACGGGGCCTTAAAGTATGAGCGAAAATTTAAAATTTTACTTGTCATGTCATCCAAGGGATTTCCCAAAGAAATTGTGTGAATAAATTATTTTTATTAAAAACAAAAAAGAAGGTGGATGGATCATTAAAGTGAGTAGGCATGGAAGTTCCCATAATTTAGAACTTTGTTGTCGTGAGAAACTTCTTATACCAGAATATTCATGGCGCCAGCCTTGAAATGATGTGGATGCTTTGGACGCTTCTCTCTGGATATGTAGATAACACGTGGCACTCCATTGGGTACTTCTTCCTTGTTCTCCCATATGACCTTCAAATTAACATTTAATACTATATATTTAGAATTTTTATTTAAAATTTTACATCAAAATATTAAAGGAAAATTATATCGGTTATTCTTATATTTTGTTTTTTGTATCATTTTGATTTATATACTTTCAATTGGTTTAATTTTGATCTTTAATTTTAATTTTTTTATTAATTCGGTCCAATTGGTAATGTCGTTAGTGTTTTCGATAGAAAATGATTATTAAATTGGTTGAGGTCAACTAACTTAATTGAGTAAATTATAATTTTACTCTTAAAAATATAACACATGTCACTTATGTGTATATTTTTCATATAAAAATATCAAGAATTGTAATTAATTGAACCAAATTGAAATAAAGGCCTAAATTCAAGATCAAAATCAAGTCAATTGAAATTACAGGAACCAAAGTACAAGGACTACCGTCGTAATTTATCCAAATATTAATGTGTAATTCAAATTTATTTTAGGACAAATTATATATCATTTGTCCCTCTAGTTTGAATGAAATTTCCCTTTGTCCATCGTAATTTCATTTTGAATAATTTAGTCCTTGCACTTTCAATTTTGTTGCAATATAATTCCTCTATCATGCGTTGTTAACATTTTGAAAAAAAATAAAATAAAATTCACAGGCAAAACTAAACGAACCAAAATTGAATTTAAAACAAAGTGTAGGAATCACTAATGTAATGAATATATTTTACTAGTGTCCTTGTAGTTTAGTTTGAATTTCATTTTGATTTCTCTAATTTTACACATGGACTTTTTCCATTTCAAATTCTGACGGTAAGTGATAAAAACATCACATTGCAACAAAATTAAAAATATAGAAATCAAATTATTGAAATTAAAGCAATAAAAGCTAAAATGATATTTCAGTTAAACTATAGGACTAATTATATGTAATTTACCTTTCATTTATAATGTAGTGATATTGGAGTGATGAAATACCTTGATTATAGTGGGGTGGTTTTTGCGTTGTATATTTGAGAAATCAACAAAGTCGCCCGTAAGTTCACAAGGTTGGGACCTTTTGGAAGCATCTTCAATTTTTTGGCTAAGCTTTTCATATTCACCCTACAAACATATATATGAAGACAAACATTGTTTTGTACATTTTTGTCAGTCATGAATCATCTGCAACGACTTTTATCTCTATCTCTAAACAAATTTGATTCACAAAAAAAGTAAGGAAAATAAATCAACCATGGGTGTTTTATTTTATTTTTTATTTCGAGAGATTATATCGAATGATTTCAAAAAATTATTTAAAAATTATTTGTACTTAAGAAGTTGTCAGCCTACGAGATTAGGAATACATCCAGACTTAAAAAAATTATTTGAAAATTATCTGTACTTAAGAAGTTGCCAACCTATGAGATTAGGAATATATCCAGACTTTAACCCCTTTCGGTCCATATCATTTAGTATGAAAATTTTGTATAATTTTTTATTTGTATATCATTACTCAATAATATTGTCACATTATTACACGAAAAATCTACCACAAATTGCAATAAATACCCCTAGCCCAAAATTATATAATATAGTTGAGTTAGAATGAGCACTAAAATTGCACAAAAATTACTATTTGACTGTTACAATTGCACAATTATTCAACAAAAATATATAGTTTGAAGAACTTTTATTTATCTTGTAAGGGTAAAATAATAAATTTCACCATTCAAAATCATCAATTTATGTAAATGTTGCAATTAAAAGAAACAATTGAATTACCTTCATCTTTTTCCATTCTTGTTGGAACTCTAGTGAAACATCTTGAGGTGATGTAGATTCAACAGAGAAGAATCAAAAGGGAGCTCTGATTTGAACGTTGTACTTCTTACAAAATGGAACCCAAATCTTTGCAAATTTGGAAGCTTCAACAAGAGAGTAGAAGGTGAGAGGTGAAGCCCCATCATCAGATACATAGCAAGCCAACTTATCAGCTGGATAATCAACAGCTAACAGAGATAGTACAGTGTTCACTGTGAGGATAGGGGGTTCTAGGACAGGATCTGCTGTTGTAACAAACATGTCCACAGGAGGGAGCTCAAGCTTCCTATTTAACCAAAAAGGAAATTGAAAAATATCACATACTTCTTTTTCTTTTTTCTTTTTTTTCTTTTTTTTAAAAAAAGTGCATAAATTTGAACATATATAATGTAGATTTAAACTTCTTGTTATGTAGAACACACTTGAGAATGAATTTGATAAACACATTTTCGGTTTTGCAAAAAAAATTTTTGAGAAGAACCTTCTTTCCAGTTGTCTAGGAGAAATGTTAATTCAATTCGGGCGGCCCACTAATAATCATATTTCCATGATTCCAGTCATTAATTTTTTTAGGAATTTTTTTTTTTTTTTTTTTTTTGTGTGTGTGTGTGTGTAGAGTATTTAAGAAAAAAATATATGTATATATATATATTTTTTGTGTGTGTGTTTATAGAGTATTTATGAAAAAAATAAATTAATCATGAGTATGTAATAGAGATGGTGAAGAACTAGAAATAACAGTGAACGGCATAAGAGAAAGATTTGGTATGATATATGTATATATATACCGTTGCAAGAGACGTTTTGGGTAAGTCATGTATTCAACTTGGTTCCATTTGGTGCTAATAACGAGAACCCAAGTGAAAGTAAACCATGATTCGCACAATAGAGCCAAAACCCAAGTGAACCCATGATCTTTGAGGGAGAGAAGACGATAGAGTAGGAGAGAGAAGAGAAGGAAGAGGATGACGAGTTCAATAGCTCTGGGTGTGTTGTTTCTACGACTGAATCGATCATAGAGAGGTGCCGAGAGGGGAGGGTTGGCCATTGCGAGGAATAAGTGGATATGTGTTCAAGCTTCGATGGTAAGTCCAACTCCTATACTTAAATTTGTGGATGTGAGATCTCGTTTAGAAATTAATTATTTTAATTTTATAAAAATATATATTTTTTTAAAAATAATGTGATAATTTATAATAATTTTTTAATTAAAATCTTAAATTTCTAACAAGACCTAAATATAGCATTACTCTTGTGGTGCGTTTGATTTAAGGGATCAAGGGGACTAAACACTATTTGGATTGTAATTTATTGGAAGCCTTTTATCCGGCGTTTGTTTTTTTTTTAGTCCACCGGACATGGAGTTCGACCGGACTTCTTATCCCTATATGTGGGATTACACTGTCCGGGAAGGGTTGTGGGACAATTTTCATGAGATAAACAATCCCATGTGATTAGGTGGTGAAATAACTATTTTGACCCTTTACTATTTAATTATGTATTATATTTAGTAAAATTCAACAAAATTTAAATGTCTCAATTTAAAAGTAAAATAATTTTATTTAACTTTTTATTGATGCTTTATTTATTTGGGGGCAAACTTCACTTTTCCCCCTTATGGTTTAGACCATGTACGAATTACCCCTCTCCTTTCAAATATAACCACATAACCTCCATGTGGTTGATAGAGTAATGTGCACCATTAGCTTTTCCGTGTTTTCTAACCGGCTGTGTAGTGCACGCGAAAATGGTGTGAGTGGGCATGAACTGATGGTGTTCCCTAGCAATGAAAAGACGAAAATGCCCCTAGGGTTAAACATAAAAGCTTACCTTACTTTTTATATTGCTTCGTTGCTTTATATGTTGAGTTGCAGTTAACCTACCCAGAAAAAATGTCATCTTCAAGCATTGGAGGTGGAAAAGGACAAATGTTGAGGTTCATGAGCAAGAAATGTCGTTGTGGGAGAAAAACAACCATTAGAATTGTGGAGTCTGAGAAGCCTTCAAAAGGTAGGTTGTACTATGTTTGTGAAAATGCGAGTTTGGGGGGTTATGATTTCTAGACTTGGTGCAACCCAGTTAGTTATTGTCACGATCCAAACCCGCCTCTATAAGTTTAGCATCGCAACCGGCCAGTAATCCTTGGATTACCAAAGGCCTCTGAACGGATAAACAAAAATAAGGGGTTAGCGGAAGCAAATACATAAATATAATTGTCCAATGAACTGTGCTGACTTATATGAAACAGAGATTTTAAAACTTGATATACATAACCAAAATCATTTTCACATTATACTGACACTTAACTATAACATCTTAAGTACAACCAACAAAAACAAAACAAGTCTCATATACAGAAACAACCAGATCTTATAACACGTGACACTTCTGGAACCTCCACGTGAGGCACAATGGTTGGCTGACAAAAGAACATAGATACAGACAAAAATCTTCAAGTCTGATCTCCAGAATGCCCACCTATACATATATATACACACAGTGAGCTAAAACCCATTGAATAACATCAATGTAAAGAGGTTAATGAACAAATTCTGAACATTTCATAATCATAAAACAGATCATAACATAATCATCCTCATGTCCGAACATAATAATGGTACATTCCATAGAACACATCACATATCGTCTTCCGACTAGAGTAATCGGTTCCGGATATCGATTAAACACATATCACCACAATGAAGTGGCTAACGAGATCTTGTAATCATATATATGTCATAGACCCGCATTAACATGCCGTCCCCCATGACTTGGGACTATCTATGGATGCCATAATAGATTTCAACATAGGATATTCATTTACGTAAACAAATATTATTTTAGAAATCATAACTTATCAAATTACATTTGGAACATAATTCATATGAACATATCTTTACAATAACGTTACTCATAGTGGGCTTCCAGAAACGGTTGGTCAGTCTTCGAGTCTTGACCTACAAACATAAATGTACATAGCACAAAACATGTCTCATTATTACTCATTCATGTGGCCATACATGGCTTAGCTTTCTTACTTTAACTTCCTATTCATTCCATGACACATAGCTTGTTCATATAGAACCACATATTCGGATTCAACACATAATTTCTAATTCACTTACGTATGTTGTTTCTTAGCTTATTAATCCTTAATGGCTCATAAATAATGCCTAAGAATGCCCGAAAAGAGATGGGAGTGAAGATATGTACTTAAAACATCTTTTGAAAACATGCTGAAAATAAGCTGGTGGCTAGAGCTAGCTTTTCGTGGCTAAAGCCAGCTGAAGGCAAAAACTGAGCTCGCTCAAGTCACCACTCCTTCGCTCGAGCCAGTTTTTGCAGAGGTCAAAATACTGGGAGCTCGTAATGTTGGCTCGAGCCACCACTTCTTCGCTCGAGCCAGCTGTGAATTTCTAGGCACCAAGCTTAACAAAAATGGTTTCCAAACAACTTTCAAAACTTGAGGTCTTGCATGATTTGATCAAACACATAAAATAACTTTAGAAAACTTCAATACATAACCCTTAAAACATCTTTTATTCAAAAACTCATCAATTCTTGAAAGATTTGAATCAAAACTCCTTCATGCAAGATTTTTCAACTCTTTTCATGGTTTTTCATAACATGCAACTGGTGATCAACAAACCCATAAATTTATGAAACAATGGACATGATTTAAACTCACATGCATGCAAGGACTTTAAAACTCAAACTCAAAATGATAAAATCAAAGATGATCTACCACGAATACACATGAAAGTAATCTACATGTTCAAAGACCCATTTCTTGCACTCTCATGAAAATAGCTTAAAACTTGATGAAATCATGATGCATGGAGGAATAGCTACAGAAATTAGACATAAAATCCTTACCCAAGGCTTTAATTTCAGAAATGTGAGATGAATTTTCCTAGTTTTCTTCTTCTTCTTCAAACTCTCTATCTCTCTCTCTCTCTCTCTCTCTCTCTCTCTCTCTCTTAAGCTTGAACTCTCTCAACACAAAGAACCAAAGCAAAGGAATGATACAAACACTCCCTCACTCAGCTGAATATACACAACACACACTCACTTCTTGAGCACAATACATGTGCACACACATGCAAAACTCCAACACACACACACAAGGGTTTTAATCCCCTACACTCAACACAAAATGCCCAACTCAGATTTCTCAATACACCCACACAGATTTCTTAGCACATACCCACTAAAGGATTTTAATCCTCTACACCCAACATTATAAAATGCCTCAGCACATAATACACTTAATCACATCTTGGATCATTAATAGGAGTAGATTAGGCATAAATCATGCATCGTCTTAATTAAACATAAGTAACCTTAATTAATCAAGGTTAGCACATGACTCAATTAATCCAAAATAGTTCCAATTAAGGCTCAATTTAATCACATGCGATTTTACTGAACTGAATCAATTTTTAACAAAACTTCTCATATGGTTCCAAATATTCTAGTTAGTCAATCCATGAACTCAAATTCGGTTTCTGAAAGCATTTAGGCTAACAATTTCAGATTCAAAGTAGAAATCATGACAAATAATTTTCAAATCAGATAGATATGCACAAAATACTACAAAGCACATATCACAATTAATAATAACACATAATTTCACTCTAAACACTTAGTTAGCATTCTTAATTACGAATTAGTAGTTATTTACGAACCGGGGTCGTTACAGATATGCTCCCATCTATGGAAGAGATGAGATTAATAATGAGAAACCAAGAGTTGAGGAAGGTGTGCAGTTTAATGGAAGACTGATGAAGCTGGAGATAAAGATGGAGGCACTGACCATGATGATTAAGACATCGATGGTGGTTTTGCTTGTGTGTTTCATTTCCACTATGTTAATGTTCAGTATGAAATGAATTTGTAAGAATTTGTAAGGTGCTTTTTATACTTGATGTATGTTTGAATGAAACGAAATTATGTTTATGAAACTTGTGATTTTTGTATATTTTTTTTACTGCAACATGAAAATAAATTCAATTTTTTTTTACTGCAACATGATTTTTGTATGAATTTTTTTACTGCAACATTGGAAATTATTCCAACAAATTCATAATTTGTTTTAGTGGAAAAAAATTATTACAAATTCTTAATTGGAAAAAAATCAACCCTGCTGAGGTTAATTGGGAAAAAATCAACCCTGCTCAGTTGAATTGGAAAAAAATCAACAAACAAAAGTATGCTGACAATGCTATTCAACCCTGCTGAGCTTAATTTCTTTTACTGCATTCCAATGCAAAATATACAACCAACATTTCTGACCCAAACAATGCTAATCAATACCCCCCCCCCCCAAAAAAAAAAAAAAAAAAAAAAAAAAACTGAGATTCACAATGCTATTCAATACCAATCAATTTACAGAAGTATGCTAACAATGCTATTCAATACCAATCCATTTACAAATGTATGCTGACAATGCTATTCAATACCAATCCATTTACAAAAGTATGCTGACAATGCTATTCAATACCAATCCATTTACAGAAGTATGCTGCATTTTAAAAACCATTCTCAAAAATCATAACTCTAAATACAAAGCATAGCTTAAATACAAAAACCATAACTCTAAATACAAAACATAACTCTATATACAAAAACCATAACTACAAGTATTGTTTCATTACAAAAACCATAACTATAAGTATAGTCTACTTTGACCCAGTTGCTAGTTCTTTGTGTAGTCTCCTTGCTTTGATTGTCTCTAGTACAGAAGTTACTGAAATAGCATGCCCTCTGACATTAGCATTGACTCCAGCATTCACTCTAGTTCTTCCAACATTGACTCCAGATGCAGATGCATTAATTGGTCCTCTACCTCTACCCCTCCCACCAACTGTGATTTCAAATCCTTTGCCATGACCACTTGATGCCTTTCCACCATGGGTTAGTAGTTTTGTGGGCTGCAACAATATTTTCAATTAACAAACTGAAAAGTTACAAAATTAAAAAGTTGGTTATATAAACAAGTGAGTTACCTGAGTGAATGACCTAGTACTCCTCCTTTTTAGTCCAATAGAAGCAGTACTCATTGGTGGCTGAGATGCTGCTTGGCCTCCTCTTCTAGTTTCGATGTTACTGGACATCTGAGGCAAAAAACACATTCCAGTTAGTTTCTTACTTGAAGTTATAAGTCAACATTAAAAGTTAGTTACCTCATTTGATGGGATGTTTGTTGATGGAGTAGGAGTAGGAGTCGGAACAGGAGTAGGAGTTGATGCAGGTTGAGATGATTGCCCAGTAGTACATCTTTGTTGCAACAAACAAATGAAGTATACAATAAATTAAGTATACAACAAACAAATAATAACATGTGTACAATAAAAGAATGCATAAGTATACACAAACCTTCAGCAATTTGGACTTAGGATGCAGCTTGTTCTTGCATGACCTCTAATTGTGCCCCTTTTGCAGACACTTAGTACATGTGACATTGATGTTCTTCCTTGATGCCTTGTGTGGATTTCTTGGCTCATCTGCTTGTCTATTTCTTAACTTCTTTGGTCTTCCTGCTAATTTCTTTGCTTCTGGTGTATTCAATTTCTGGCCATCTTCCTTATACTCATGCATGTCTAGAACTGGGTGTATCATGAATGCATAAGTATCCAAGTACCTAGACTTGTTGTAATACTCATGCACATAGGCTTCTGGCTGCTCATGATTGATTTGAATTGCACTGATGGCATGACTACAAGGCAAACTGGACAAATCTCATCTCTTACAACTGCATGTCCTAGTACTTAGGTCCACTATGTACCTATTCTGAAAATGATCAACCTCAAATTCCAATTGTCCACACCAGGTTGCAAAGTAGTTCCTTGATTCCACCTTCAACTTCTCAAGTTTGTCATGAATATTGGGACAAATTTCACCACTGTATTTTGCCATTCCAGCCTTTTTAACTTGAATCCTCTGCATCAATTTCCTTCTGAACCATTCAAACATGGAGATTATTGGTAGCTCTCTAGCTTCTAGAATGTAAGAATTGAATGACTCACTCAAATTGTTCACAATGATGTCACACTTGTTCCTTGGAGAAAAATATGACCTTGACCACAAAGCAAGGTCAGTCTCCCTGAACCACTCCACAACTGTCTTCCTATTTCCAGTCTTAGGATCAGCTTCTTCAATCCTCTTCATCCAATAATTGAATTCATGCACATTTCCAGTTTATGCAGCTTTCCAGAAGAGGTCTTTCAACACACAACCACTGTATTTTGTCTTGAAGTTACTATGCATATGTCTCAAGCAGTATCTACGATCTGCAGTAGGGTATAACTCTACAAAAGTTTCAACTAACCCCTTCTGTCTATTTGATATAAATGTCCACCCCATCTCCTTAACACTCCCAATATCACTCATCAATTCTTGAAGAAACCAAGACCAAGAGGCTTTACATTTTATCTCAACCAAAGCCACTGCAATAGGATACATGTTATCATTTCCATCTTTGCCAATAACACTGAGTTGCTGCCCTCCAAAAATCCCTTTCAAATGACAAGCATCTAGTCCTATTATTGGTCTCCACTCTGCTAGAAATCCATTTTTCTGTGCACCAATTAAAAAATGATAAATAGTGTTTTGCTCGTTTATCCTTATCCTTATCCATATCCAATCCGTCTAACCAAATATTAGATTCACTAAAAATAGTTATTTCCAGACATCTAATTCTATGAGAAAACAAATACGGGATACACATCCAATCCAACCAAGTAGTTCGGAAATTCACAGTCTTAGGATTCAAATCCGATAGATTTTAATTCTACCTTATCTAGTCCGTCTAATCATATACACCCTTATAGATGCATAGACAGCGAGAGTGTAGTGTGTGCGGGATTTATGTGGTGTTCTGAGAAGTTGGTAAAAAATTGCCTTTTTAGCTTTTTTAACTTTTGGGTGATTTTTTTTGTGTAAAAAAACTGACTTTTTTTTATGATTTTTCTATGTAAAAAAATTTAAAAAGTCAAAGAAAAAAATACTTAGGTTGCGTTTGGTAGAGTTTTGTAAATAAGATTTGAAAATAGAGTTGTATTTTGAGTTTGTGAGTTTTGAAATTATGATTTGAGAGTGGAAAATTTGTTGGGTGAATGAGTTTTGAAAAGAGTTTTGAATTGAGTGGGGAATTTTTGATATGACATATAATATTTGATATAAAAACTTACAACTCATAACCAAATATACAACTCAAAATTCTATTAAAGCTCCTACAAAATTTTAAAAAATTCAGAAAATATTTTTTATTGAATATATAAAAATTAACATGTGTCAATTGCAAAAACATAAATAAAAAAGAAAAAAAAATTCCACTATTCCGGTCAACCGGCCGAACGACCCGTGGGACATCCGGTGGAACGACAAGTTAACTCAAATTTTTCCGCCTTCGATCGCGTTTTCAAACACTACAACAAAAGTAACCTATGGTGACGAAAAATAGTGAAGAAAATAAATTTCATCACTAAATAGGAATAATTCGTGACGAATTATAAAATTTTGTCACATATAATAAAAAAATAAAAATAATAGGTGACGAAATTTATTTTCGTCAACAAATATTTCTTTTTAGGTGAGGAAAAATTAAGTTTTGTCACTAAAAGTTTTCCCGCTAATTTTTTTGGGATGGCGCCAAAATTTTGAGACTTTTGGTGAGAAAAAAATTTGTCACCAATTATAAAATTATTAGTGAGGAATATATTTTCGTCACTAATAATTTTATATATGTATTTTTTGAGAAAGTTGATTTTAAATATTTTAAGACCATTTGGTGAGAAATATATTTTTGTTACTAATAATTTTTAATATTTTGAGACTTTTTAGTGAGGAAATTATTTTGTCACTAATTTTGGAGGGAAAATTTTGACATATTGGGCGGTAATGAAAAAAAATAGACTACTAACCTTTGTTCCTTTTTTTTTTTTTTTATCAGTTCTCCTCTCTCTCTCTCTCTGAACAAAACACAAGTTAATTAGCTCTTTAAGTAACCTATGGTGATGAAAAATAGTGAAGAAAATAAATTTCATCACTAAATAAGAATAATCTGTGACGAATTATAAAATTTTGTCACATATCATAAAAAAGTAAAAATATTAGGTGTCAAAATTTATTTTCGCCAATAAATACTTCTTTTTAGGTGAGGAAAAATTATTAGGTGAGGAAAAATTAAATTTCATCACTAAAGGTTTTCCTCTAATTTTTTTGGGTGGCGCCAAAATTTTGAGATTTTTGGTGAGAAAAAAATTTGTTACCAATTATAAAATTATGAGTAAATTACAAATGCACCCCCTGAAGTTTACTTAAAATACGGATGGTCTCCTGTGGTTTGAAAAATTACAAATACTCAATTTTTTTTTATTCATTAGAATTAATTGAAAAAATAAAATTCTTAACCACTGTCCTATATAATAATAAAATTACTTGAATTATTAATTAAAATAAAATTTTAACATCATTAAAAACTATTAATTAATTTGATACTTTATTAATAAAAGGGGTTATTCATTATGAAATTAAAAACCTTAGAGGCGGGATGTAATTTTTAGAATCACAGAGGGCAATTATATTTCAAACAAACCTCAAGGGTTGTATTTTTAATTTATCCTAAAATTATTAGTGAAAAATATATTTTCATCACAAATAATTTTAAATATTAAAAAAAAAATTAATTTTAAATATTTTAAAACTATTTAATGGGGAATATATTTTCGTTGTCAATAATTTTAATATTTTAAAATTTTGGGTGAAAAAATTAATTTTGGAGGAAAACTTAGAGATATTGACAGAATGAAAAAAAGAAGCCTACTAATTAACCCCCTCTCCCCCTTTTTTTTGTTTTTGGGTGCTTTAGTTTTCCTTTCATTTCTCTCTTCCAAAACACTGCCTTCAGCCCCCCCTTCTCCTCCTTCAGCTTGTTCTCCTCCTTCAGCGCCGCCACTGACATCACCTGTTCTCTTCCTTCAGTGCCGCCACCGACGTCACCGCGTTCTCCTCTGAGCAATCGTCAGGGCCGCCGGCGTCATTTATTCGATTATTTATCTATTTTTTCTCTTTTCAGGTATGGGTCCTCTCTTTCACACTCAATTTCTCGATTTTTCTGTCTTTGTTTTCCCTAATTGGCCAATATTTAATTACCTCCTCCATAGATGCCAGCATTTGAATTCAATACTGCAAGTGCAACTGCGATTTGCAATCTTGAATCTGGAATGGGTTAGGTGTGGAAGAAGGACGAAGCCGAGGAGGATAATTCAAACCCTAGATCTGACGATCGATGCTCCACCACAAAGATCGTCAAATCGCACTACTCAACCGAAGAAGTCGAGCCCGGCAAATTCATCAGAAAGTGTGGGAAAACCAAGCAGATTCTCAGGGACTGTGTTGGAAGGTATCTATCTCTTTCTGGAAACCCAGTTTTTGTTTTTACAACTGTTTGATTGCTGAGAAAGTATGAGAAAATGATTGCAAGTCTTTTGAATTTTGATGCTAGGGATTTCGTTAATTTCAAAGTCAAGTATGCAGAAATCTTTAATTCAATCTCGAGTGTTATGGAAAAAAAAAGGTGTTTCTCCACCTAATTTGCCTTTGTTTAGTTTTGTAGCTACATGTGTTATATACACACACTTAAAATAACAAAACCAAATAAATGGAACCGTGTAAGAAATAAATGTGAATTTGTGTGTTGAGAGTATATATTGGAAGCATTTGTGATTTGCTTTCAAAATATTCTATGGACAAGGAAACTATAGATGCTTAAAGTGGCTTGATATTTGCATAAAGAAAATGTTGTTAGATTAAAGTTATTTGTGATTTTCTTTCAAAATATTCTATCTAGGTTTTGGAAACCATATTAAATGATGATATCCGGTCTTGCCAACAATCTTTACAATATCAGCAAACTAGTAAAAATACAAACAAATTTAGGACAAAATTGGTTAAGATAATTGGTTTTTGTGAAATGAAACATTTTATAGACTTAAGCAAGCTTAGGAACAGATAAGATTCTCCCAGTGAATTGATTAGAATTTTTTGTGCGAAAAAAATACATTAAGCCCCTCACCACACCACCTGACAAAATTGACTAGGAATCGCCTCTGGGATTTGTTGATGTCACCATCGGCTAAGCCTTTGCAAAGGAGTTTCCAAAGCTATTATATGTATGCATTGCATCTGAGCATGTGGATTCAACAAGATTAGATGTTTCTTTGTTTGTTTACTGTGATTATTTAGATCTATAACTGTTGAGAAAATTGTAGGATTATAAATTTAGCTAATAAATTAACTTTTTAACTAACTCTTAAAAAAAAAAAACTCTTATATTTCAAATAACTGCTGAGAAATCAAAATATAAATAAATGAGCAATTACAAAGTGATAAGGAAACAATGTGGAAATGTGCTGTATTGTCACGTGCACATACACCAAAAATAAAAATAAAAAAATTTACTGATAAAATTTTAAAAAGACAAGCCACCACAATTCACCTTTTTCAACCATTTTGAATGAGAGATATCATGAAGACTAGTAACTCCTCTTAATAATAAATAAATAAATAATAAACTAATCTCTTAGTTATTTTACAATAAAGTTAACAACAGTTTTCTCCTCTGGTGGTTGCAATAGTAACCATTTGAACACTGATGGTTTTGACCTTGCAAAAATCTTTCCGGTTGTTAGTTTTTTTATTTGTTTATTTATTTTGTCAAGGATGATTTATACAGCTCTTTCTCTAAAAAACAAATGATATTACATATTTATATGTTTATTCTTTGTAATTTGCAAAAAGCTAGCTGAGGGAGTTCAGTTAATCAATCTGGATTCATTCAATTAATTGCCAAATTCTGATGATACAATATTCCTATCAAAAATAAAACAAAATCTTCAACCTTTTAATGATTTGTAGTCAAATTAATAGAGATATAACAGAAAACTGCCACATTTGGATTCTTTTCTGATTCACTTAGCTTTTGAAAGTAGTTAATCCGTATATAAATATACTATACCCAAAAGCCATCATTTACTTTATGGTTGAGGTTGCCCATACATATCACTCTTATATATGTTTGACTAACATTGGTCTCACTTGGGATTGGAAGAACCATATCAACCATAGATAGCACCACCAGTACTCATCACATTCTTTTCCAGTGTAACCTACTACTCATTCTCTGTTTTTTTATCTTTGTTTTCCCTAATTTTCGAAACTAATTTCGTTGTTTTCCCTAATTTTGAAAACTACTGAGACACGCAGTCTCATATATTATTTCTTTGGATTGGTTATGAAGAAATGCATGCTTGAATATAGACTTGTTAAGTTAATGACTCGTTCATGTTATTTGCTTTATATGCAATTAATAGGAAACATTAAATGTAGCAAATTTACTAAAAAACAAAGATCAAGGGCACATATAAATTCTAGATAAATGTATTTTATGTACGTCCATAAGGGGTTGCCAATATGTTTATTGGGTTATCTAAAGGCGTGGCTAAGTATGGGTTTCTTGCTCTTTCCAGTGCTATTATGGCATTTACAGTGAGCTCTTATCTGAATTCTTCAATTCCTTTACTGTTGTTTAATTGAGACTTTTGCTTAAATCTATGTTGTGAGGGTGAAACCATATCAATTAATTCCATAGGTGATTAATGCATATATGTATTTAAGCAGAATTTAGGGGATAGTAGGATATTTGATAGATTCATAAATGGAGTATACACTGAGTTTTCAATTGGTTTGTCAAACATGTGGATTGGCCATCTCATTTGCAAGCAAGTACACCCAATGATTGTGATTTTTATCTCATACATACAAGCCTTTCACATTTTATTGGAACTAAACCAGTGTAGTTTGTTGGAGGGTCCTTCATGGAACTTGTAAGTTCTAACAGGAATAGTGATTTAATTTAGTGATGATAAGGACATTGACAAATATCTTTTTTAGATTAGTAGACAACTACTATTACTCAAATTTGTTTTCATCTGAGTAAATTACAGTTATTCAGGAGTGTATTGCTTATCTTCTTGTTGGTCTTGCTGGCAAGACAGTAGCAATTTTATGATCATAAGTGCAACATTTGAATTACACTTGCTAAAACAGTGGCTTTGTCCTTAACTAGTGCATTCAAAATCCATTAGTTGGTATTATGTGAATTGTGATTGTGTAGATCCATCTATTGATCTTTCTTTCAACTTCCTTATTTTGATTGTTTTCTTGTTTAAGTGGATATTTGATTATTTGCATGCTATTATCTAAATTTTCACAATGCTTTGCTTAATTAAAGAGTGTTGATTGTATTTGTTTGTCCTAAGTACATGAGGAGGCTCAGCCAATGGTTTTTGGTGCAGCTAACAAGGAAACAAGTTTCTTTAATTGCAATTTCTTCCTGCTTAAGATAGTTATCATATAAATCACCATAATTAATTATAATAGGAGAATAGAATATGTGCAAACTCCACAACCTGCTGATGGTGACTTTGTTGTTTCTTAGAAACAGTGAGACTAACAAGCCTTGATGAGATGTTTCACATTCGTATTTACTCTTTAAATTACCAGATATGATCAAATCTCATGAATCATGGTGGGACTATAATGCTCAATTGATAAGGTTCTTCTTGCTTGTTCAAATGCAAATCAGAGCAACTTTCTTGTTGACTCTTTTATCTACATTTGATTCTTTTTAAATTTAATGAGTAATTTTATGCAATCTTTGTCCGATAGGAACCCATAAAATAGAGTGGCCTACAAAGATATACTTTCCAAAGCATCATTCTTTGGAGCAGAATTCCCAATCACTCTCATCTTCATCAATACGTCATCATCAAATTCATCATTTTAGCTCCCTCAAAATTATTCTCCGAAGTATCGACCCAACACCATATATGGCTCCATCATCAGTAATAGTATTGTTGAATTAGATTCTTCATTCATATATAATATACTAATAATATATTAATTTCAGAAAAAAAACTAGAACATCACTCACTTAGCATTGAATTAGAAGGCATGCTCTTACATATTGAGGAAGCCAAGAGTATATCTCCTTCAGTAAAGCTAGTGCTTCCATCCTTTTGAGTGGCCATCCTCTATGTATGGCTCGAGGAATCCTATGAACTGCAAGAATAAATAGATACATTACAATAGATTTAAAAAAAATAGAACCAACTTACTATTAAAATAAATATGCAAATCTTGATCCTTACTGCTTAGACATACTTCTAATAGCCCAGTTCTGTACAGCCCAGTTTTACTGCTCACCCAGGTTCTGCTGCTCTGCAGCCTAGTTTTTCCGTCCAGCAGCCCAGTTCTGTTGTCCTGCTGCCCAGGTATGCTGCCCTGCAGCCTCCAACTCTACAACTCAATTCTGCAGGTTCACAGTCCAGTGTTGCCATTCCACAGCGTAGTTCCCTTTTGCCACAGCCTAGTCCATTTTTTCAAGCTACTTCTATCCTTCTGCAACCTACTAACATAATTTGACACCTAAACTAACTAATAGTCACTTAGGCTATCTAACATCATTTGCTACTTCATCATCTTCATTTATCATTCCATTTGTTTATCAGCTCTGTTTTGGTTTGTATCATGAAAGCATCAAAATTTTTCTTTGATTTTAAACAGGAAACTCCCTTTTGAGTTAAAAATCTTTCTTTGGTTCATGGGTCATGATGTGCTACCAATGCTAATCTCAATTGCCCATGATTGTTGCCATTTGATTTACTGAACCAACCGAGAGGTTTGATGTAGGAGTCGGTGGTGGTGGTTTTGTCCTTCAATGTAGACTTGAGAAATACAACTTGAAGAAAGGAATAAAAGCCATGAATCTAGTTAAAACAAAGAGTTTAAGTTGAGATGAAATCAACCATTATTACTTGTAAAATATAGATTTTCTGTTGGATTTTATTTATTTATTTATTGTTTGTGTGTGTAAATGGGGACTAGTGATTTCAGTAATTTGTGTTTGTCACGTGTTCTGGTTTTTGCAACTAACTTCTGCAGCTTGTTGGGTCTTGCGCTGCTATCCGTTACATGGCGATTTGGCTTGGATACACAAACATGCACTTAATATTTGGTGTTTCTATGACTTTGGAGCATGTGTGGCTCAGCAGGGAGAGCTGAATAATCAGTTGAAGCAGTAGCTCTGGAAGTTCTAGGTATGCTATTCCAGTCTGTATCTCTACTAATGATAGGAATTGCCACTTCTTTTGTAACTGACCTTAGATACTACAGTTTTATCTGTTTCTCATTCTTCAGATGTTCTAGCCAATTCATATTCAAGCTTTGAAGCTTGATGTTGTTGATGAATATTTTTTTTAGATTGTGAATGCTTTATTCATTTGCTTGCCTAGTGCTCATGTTATAGGGCTATAAACAAACAAAGTCATGCCAAGTAGTTGGTTGTTCAAATTTAGCTTGAAAAATGAACAAGTTTCAAAATGAGTTCAAGTTTGACTTGTTTACCGTTGAAAATGTAGCATGATTTGTTCACATACCGGGCTAATCCCAAAGCTTGTCTCGTTTTATAGTATTAGTTTCAAAATGAGTTCAAGTTCTTCCTTAGTTGCGTCATCTCTCTCTTTATCAAACTGAGCAGCTGTTTCCTCTCTAGCAATCCTCCTAATTTTCGTACGATGATCAATTCCTTCTTCACTTGACAAGTGCCTCTGTAGACTACCGTCAGTAGAAGGTATTCCTAACCAGGTATAATTCTTCTTTTGCACAACTAACAAAACTTGGATAAGACAAAACTGCATCAATCACAATCTTCCCCCTCCTCAGACTTGCAAATGGAAGAACTTGTAGTTTTACAGTAGGGACCTCCCCGCAAGAGAACTCTTCATTATGAGGCCCAATTGAACAAGACACCAAGGTAATGCTCAAAGGTGAAATTCACCGAACCTTACCAAAATCAAGCTCGCGCTGAATATACTCGCCCAAAACCGAACAAACAAAAGGTAAAAGCTTCGCTTCAACAAAAGTCTTGGCTTTTGCCTTCCCATACCAAACCAATAAGCACACCCAAGATATCACGGCAAAAAAAATAGAGCACCTGATTAAAAGTAACCCTTCTTCCCACAGCCGAACCAAAGACCTAACCAGAGCTTTGTCCGCAAAAAAGGGCTTTGTTACATGTTTCACAATCAACCCGCCTCTCAACCCTAGGTTCTTCCATTGCAGCTCCACATTTCTTCCACAAAAATGAGAAAACCTAACCCCTGAAAAACCCAATGATTTTGCTTTGCACATTTACACTTGCTGAAAGCCCTTCTGGGTAGTTTTACTTTGTCTAGATAAACTAAATTGCCATTGTTTCTTCTATTTACAGAGTGTTGAAGAGGAAACCGCAGAAATGGGCTATGTAATTTGGTGCTCATTATCTCTATTCATACACTAACCCAATTCAGAACTCATTTTCCAGGGACCAAGAACCAGCTCAGTCCCCTAAATTTTCAGAATATTAACCAGTGCCAAAAGAATCAACACCTACACAATAATCAAAATGAAACATCTCCAATTACCTATAATTTCAAAAAATAAAAATAAAAAATCAAACACAACCACCAGATATTAGACATAACACTCTGTGTGGATGGGATGATTTGGTAAGAAATCATGAGAAATTGTGAGGACTAAAAAAAAAAAATAACTCTCTTATTTTGGTTATTTTATTTCTCACCAAAAGTAATTGCCCCCCAAAATTCAAACAAAAAAAATGTCACCCATAACCCTTTCCCACATGTTTTGCTTGCTTACCCATCCAAACATATAGTGAAAAACACAATCACTTGCAATCATTTCTTTTCTTTTTATCACCCACAATCCAAACAGATTACTAGTTGTTTCCCCAACTCAAAATGGAAATTCATACACATTTTTTTAGGACTTGACAGAACATTAAAGAATAAAGTTTACCCACCAAAAACTGTGAAATCAACATACAGATATGAAACCCATATGAAAGTAAAGATTTTGCACTCATTTTTATAATAGAAATAGAAATACATACATATGCAATATGCATAGATAGATACAATGACATTTAAAGTAGAAAACCAGAGTCTAACAACATTTCTCGAGTACCTGTGAGGATAGGATTCAACATAAATCTCGATTTTAACAATTCTCTGAGATTGCTTCTATGAAGTTGCGTCTGTCCTTTGATTTCGCTCGCTTCCTGAATCTAGAGAGAGAGAGAGCGAGAGAAAGGTCTGGACTTGCTTCTTGATGAGTATTATATTTATTATTGTCCTTTATGCTAATTATATAAATGGCGTGTATCATAACTTGTCTTTGTAGTCATTTTACCTAAAGGTTAAAATTGTAATAAAAAATAAACTAATTAATGATTTGTCTTGAGAGGAAAAGTGGTGTGTAAATAGAGCCTCCCTTCTTGTGTTGAATTCCACTTATCAAATTTTTCTCATTGAAGAAGTCATCGGCCCATTGTCATGAATCAAATGTACCTCAATGTTACATTATATTTTGGAACTATTATATATATTCTGCCATTAGTGATAGTGATATATGGTATTCTTGCAATCTTTTGGCATCTTATGTTATCCGTGTTGCTTTATCATCAAAGATCACCTTAACTCTTTGAAGTTTTGAATTGTTATATGCATTTCTACTAAATTGGTTTATAAAATAAAATTATTTATATATGAGTTTAGATGTAATTGATAATATATTAACGTTTTCCTTATTTATTTTCTTTGCAGATTGGTTTTTGATGACGTTTGGAAGCATACTTGCAAATGAAGATCAACTGTTGAATTTTTTTTTCTTGAACTGATACTTAGTTCTAGTTGCAAATCAAGATCGAGTGTTATTTTTATTTTTGGACTCAACGTTAGTTCATTTTGGAATTTGCTATGATGGTTTTTGTTTATTATATGTAATGGATTATTAAATTCATTTGTTTGATGGATATATTTTCATTTATAATATAAATTGTTTAGTGAATTTTTTTTGTGGAATGGTGCATAATAGCTAGTGGATTTATTAATACATTGAAAAGACTATTGAGATATGAGCAGGGATATTTGTGAAATTATAGTTTAAATTGGAATATAAAATATAGAACAAGTTCAGTGATGAATTTGTTTTGTCATTTGTACTTGTTATTATGACAAAGTGATTATTTGTCGCTAATAAATATTTTTTGTGACAAAATTTATTATAGCTTATATATGAAATATTTGGTTTATTTTGTTGTTTGGTGACTAAAAATTTCGTCACGCATATATATATTTGTGATGAAATATATTTCGTCACCCATGTATGACTTTTGAAGACAAAAAATTTCGTCACCTTTACATCTTACTGTGACGAAATTTCCTCATCAATGATCAACATGTGTGACAAATTTATTCGTCAACTAAAGTTATAAATATGGTACTGCATAACTATTTGGTGATGAAAATGAGAATTTTTGACGACAAAATGTTGTTTAATTGGTGACAAAAAATTTCGTCACTGAAGTAATCTCATTGGTGACGAAATTATTTTTCGTCACGGTAGTTTTTAGTGACAAACATTCAATGACAAAACCGGTGACGAAAATATTTCCTCACGAATATCTATAGTAACGAAATTAACTCTTTGGAGACAAAAAAATTTCGTCATTCATGGCCCAACTTGTTGTAGTGAAAAATGATTGTGAAATTAATTTTTAAAAATCGTAAACAAACACTATATTCAAATCAAATTCTGGAACTAACGGTCCAGAGTTCCACCAAATAGAGCCTTACATATCCATGCGCGAGTGTGAGGCAGCGCCACCACACAATTCGCTATTAATTGAATAAAAATCCAATGTAACAACAATATTAAAGTGATATATAAAAATTATTTATAAATTAGTAATGTATTGTATAAATTAGTAGTTAGCCTGTATAATATGTGTTATGAAAGATTAATTTTCATTTTCATTTAAAATTAAAATTAAAATTAAAGTATGACTTTAATTATTTATTTTGATAATTTTGGCACTATCGTTCTATAAAAATTTTACTTGAATACTTATATATATATATTAATTTTAGTTAAATTATTTATATATTTTGATAATTTTAGTTATATCGTATTGTAAAAGTGTAATTATCATAGAATAATTTGTATGATATATATTAAATTATAAAATAGTAAAATAAATACTCATTTTTTTATATGAAAAATAATACTCAAATTATAAGAAGAATTAGTAACATAAAATTAAAAGTAATTCTAACTATTTAATTTCTTTTATATTCATTTGAAAAATAAAAATATGTAAAAATAGAAATTATATATCATTTATTAAACAATTAAATACAAAAATATTGTAGTTGGATTATCATATAATAATTTTATTTGATATATATATATATATATTAAATTATAAGATTGTAAATAAAAATTCTTAATTAAATTAAAATATCAACTATATAAAATAAATTCAACAATGACTAACAAAAAAAGAATCACATAACAACATCTAAATTCAAAAAGAAAAAAATAATGAAAACATCCAAACGATAAATACATCTCATTGTGTGAAGTGATTAATCATCTGTAATATGATATTAAAACATAAAAGAACTCACTGATCAATAATTGAAAAAGTAATTTAAGTAGTAAATCTAAACTTAGAGGTTCCTCGAGAGTATCATTATTATGCAAGTTTTTCTTCCTCTAAGTTGCGATTATATAAAATAATATAAGAAAAGAAGTATAATTTCAAATATAGAATTACTATAAAATTTAAATAACAAATTCATAATATAGAATAATATAGAATTGATATTAGGTATAGAATAATGTATTAAAAAAGCAAGAAAAAAAGGGGGCAATTTAACATTAAACAAAAATCCTAATACCCTTGAAAGAATTAAGAAAAAAAAAAACGTAAAATCCAAAATTGATATTAGGTTTGTGGATTATCTCAATTTATCATGAAAAATATATGAAAAATAAATATTTATTAAATAGAGTCCATGTAAAACAGGTAGAGTTTAATATAATTTAAATTAAGTTTTGATTTGTGTAAAATTATATATATAATTAAGAAAATATATGCTGATGTAGCTCTTTTAAAAAAATTATAAAAAAAAAGCCCTTATAATGTGTCACCTAAGCATAGGAAAAATATTATTTTTAATAATATCTATATATGATATTAATAATTAAAATTATAATTTTTTTTCATAAATATATAATTTTTTTTTTAAATGAATTGAATTATAATTTCTCTTATTTTTTAAAAATTTAACACAAAAGTAATGGGATAACGTATAATATTTGCAAACGGTTAAGCTTTTTTTTTCTTTTTTCTTTTTTCTTTTTTTAATGATTACATATCTAAAAGTTTTAAGATACGTAAATTTTAAAATTTGATTAATTGCTAAAAATTACATTGAAAACGAGAATAGAGAAATTTAAGAGAGAATTATTTAAAACTCTCAAAACAAATTCAAATGGTATTGTAGAATTATACTTATTGGTCTAAATCATAACATCGGCCAATTTTGTATTAAATTTTTCATAAAAAAAAAATGTGAGATATCTATTTGTATATAAAATGAAACGTGCAAGACAAAATGTTTGTTACAGTGCCGCCCGTAGAGTGGATTATAATTACGCTGCGATCACTAATCAATCACCAAGCCTATTTATTATATAGGCCCATTGTGGGCCTACTGATCCTCTACTCTAGTAAAAAATGAAACAAAAATGATTCATACTACTAAAAAAAATCACTAATAGTATTAATACATTGAAAATGTTCACAAAAAAAAAAAGTATAAGCAGTGGGCAGGGTCTACTGTCATATCATTAATTGTGCTATTAGAGTACTACTTTTAGTGCTCTCAATCATTTTTCAAAATGAAATTAGATGCGTAATGAAATTAATAGTCAATATCAATTAATATGTTTGGTTTTAATTTTCTGAATTCAATTTTTCAAAAATTGAATTTTTTATTTTTCATATTTTTTTTTATTTTTAATAAATATTTTTTAAGTTATAAGTATTTTTTTACTTTTTTAGATGTACTTTACTTAGATGTATCTAAACGTAAAATATTTGTGAAAAAATATTTTAAAAAATTAATAAATATACAAAAATATGAAAAACATATTGATTTTTCTTATTTTTCTTATTTTTGGTATTTAGTGAATTTTTTAATACGAAAATTATATTTTTTAAATGTATTTATATTAGGTGTGTCTAAAAATTACAACAATTACTTAAAATATAAAAACAAAAAAAAATCAGTAAAAACAAAAAAATACGAAAAATAAAAAAGCAAAATTTTTTGAAAAGTGTTTTTAAAAACTTGGAAACAAACATGGTGATATATTTGTAAGAACATAAAAAATGGAACTTGGTACATAATATTTTTTTTTTCCCAAACAAATTTGCAAATAATTTTTTAACGTTGGTATAATTTGGTGATGAAAGTATATTGATAAAATACAGGTTATTGTGACGAAATTTGATGATAACATTTATTTGTGTCCTAAAAATGTAATCGAAAGATGATAAAATATTAATTTTGTCGTTTGTTTTAATTTTTTTCAAAACTATAGGAGACGCAAAAAAATTTCGGGTGAAAAAATGAGGCACCAAAAAAATTTTTTTTTTTGCTCAAATTATTTTAGCTTATTGGAAACGAATATTTTTGTCACAAAATATAATTTTTTTTGTGACGAACGGAATTCGTCATCAATAAATTCCCCAGCAATTAAAAGATGTCGTTGCATATTTGTCATTGCATATTTCTATTTATTAGGCTACAAATATATTTTTGTCTAGGAATGATAAATTATAGAAAACAAAAATATTTCATCACCAATAAACACTCCATTAGGTACACAATGTCGTTTCATCTTTCTGTTAATTAGGTGACAAATATATTTTTGCCTCGGAAAAATAAGTTGTGAGAGACGAAAATATTTCGTCACTAATAAATTCTCCCTTTGTAACACAATCTTTTTGTTAATTAGGTAACAAATATATTTTTGTCTCGGAAGAATCAATTGCGAGAGACAAAAATATTTTGTCACTAAAGCTGTGGAGGATAAAAATATTTCGTTACCAATAATAAATTCTCTGTAAATAATGTTGTATTTCAATTGATTAGGCAATGAACATATAAGTTTAATGAGACGAAAATATTTTATCAATAATTATTTTTCTTTATTAAATTGCCATCGTTTTGTGTTTCAAAGCACTGAAAGTGTGACCCCAAAAGACATACTCTCACCCTTATCATTCACTTTCACGTACACGGACACTGAAGTAATAACCCAAGAAGACACTATCTAGAAACCCTCATTTCTCTCTCGCACTTGAGCCTTTTGTCTCACAAGCATTGAAGCTGACTCAAGAGGACATTTTATAAACCATTTCTTCTATTTCACACTAAGGCTCCGTTTGTTTTGGGTTATAGGGAGGGGATTGAGATTTATAGTGAGGTAGAACCCACTAATATCATGTTTGTTTTGAGAGATGGAGAGAAGATTCGTAATCCCCTCCGGACTACAAATCCCCTTGGGGAGGGGATTAGGATAGGCCTATAGGAGTTGGTATTAGAAAAATAGCCCGGCGGATTAGAAATTTTTTATTTTTATTTATTTTTTATTTTATTTTTTACATGTCTGGTATTTTTTTTGAACATTAATGTTTATTTTTTTGTATTTTTTGTTAAGTAAAAATCATTATTTTATTTATTTTGAAATTTTTTTATTTTATTTTTATTTTTTTAAAATTTTTTACATGTTAGGCATTTTCTTTAAAACATTAATGTTTAATGTTTTTGTATTTTTTTTATTCGTTTTATTATTTTATATAAAAATAATTTAATAATCCCCACATTAACAACTATCATCAAAACAAACACAATTTTACTTAATCCCCTCACTAACAATCCCTTCACTATCAATCCCCTCCCTTCTATCTCTGAAAACAAACGGGGCCCCTCTCTTCTATCTCACACTTAAGCCCTTCGTGCATGCAAGCATTGAAGCTGTTATCCAAGAAGACACCCTATACAAACCCACTATTATTTCTCACAGTGAAGCTCCTTCTTGCACGCAAGCACTTTTTCTGCTTGTTTGAACCAATTCCACCATTTCCCTCTAGAATACCCATTTCAGAAAAATTAAAGGCCAAAACCCCTCTCCACAAAAATAAAAAAATAAAAATAATATTAATGTAGCAATTTTTTTTGTGAGGAAAAATATAGACGAAAAAATAAAAATTTGTTGCTAATTTTCAAAATTAATAGAAAATATCATCTTGTTTATTATGGAGTTTTCAAAATTTGATTTTTAATTTTTAATCTGTGTTTTTTTAGTGAGTATTTTTTAATATTAGAATATTTTTATTATTTTTATTTTTTTACTTAATGTTGCGAGGCAGAGCTTTTGGTATTTTATTATAGTAATTTCGGTAGTATGTTATTTAGGTGTAACAGTATCAAAGTAGTATTTATTGTATTGAAATAAATAGTACTAAAACAACACAATGCTAGTTTTTGTGTCTAATTTGTCACAATATATAGCACAATGTTAGTTTATTCGGTTGATCAATTTTATTTTTATTTTTAATAATAAAAACTACATCTATGCCATTATAACTGTTGTTTAATATACAGCACAATGTTAGTCTAGTTTGAATTCTCACCTATACTCACTAAATTAAAATATTTACCAATTTTTATTATTTATTTATTTATATTAATACTAATATCAAGTGTCAAGATTTCAAAAAGTCAACGAGTCATGCAACAACCACTAACCCACCTCGCAATACGATGACTCTCATTTTGAGATCTATACTCTATACATATATATATATATATATATATGAGACTCGAAATCAAGGAATGAGGATCCTCTCCTTGCAGCTCTTGTACTTGCGCCCATCCTTGCAGGCTTTCAAGTTTACTTTTAGGCCCAATTTTGATAATTCGAACCGTTCATATTTTATGATTTATTCAGTATATCATACCTGTAAAAAATCAAGTTGATCGGATATCAGAAAGTATGTGTTCGAAAAATTGAACTAAAAATTATTTTTTAAAGAATTTAATAAACAGTTTTCCGAACATATGCTTTCTGATATCCGATTAATTTGATTTTTTACAGGTATGATATACTGAATAAATCATAAAATATGAACGGTTCGGATTATTAAAATTGGGCCTAAAAGTAGACCCGAAGGCCTGCAAGGACGAGCGCAAGTATGAGGGCTGCAAGGAGAGAACCTTGGCTCGAAATCAAGATCTTAGATCTGAAAAATAAGGCTGTTACCATTTGAGCATGCACACAATATTTATGCTTTTCTTTTAGTTATTTTTATGTGGACTTTGATTAAGATACAATTGAAAAAAAAAAAAAAAACTAATGAAATAATTGTGGAAAAGGAATAGCATACAACGGGCAATATAGCATATGATTTCAACTTTTGTTTTTATGATTTGATGGAGAATTCAAATAAATAAAATATGTGATATAAATTAGAAGAAAAAGAGCATCGAAAGATATAAATGAAAAGAAGCAACGAGTTCTCCAACATGGAGCCTTGGGCAAAAGCCTATTATCAATAGCATAAAAATAAGATTTATGCTAAAATAATATTACACTCAACAAAAACAAAGCCTTTTAAAAAATTTCATGATTGGAAGATAAACTAACAATGGCAATGGATCAAATTCCCGTGAGGGTGTTTATCACGCAAGACGAAATAGACAATCCGGAAGCAAACGGAGTGTTGATATATGTATACTGTTTTTGGGTTTGTTGGAAATAAAAAATATAAGAATTATATCTCCAACTATTTATAAGTGCTTTGATAACCTTTGCCAAGAGTTATCATGATGTATGGGAATAGATACAATGCTATGAAGCATTGTGTCTCTTTGTGTTTAAATTCAAACACCAAATTACTTCCAGATTGTTCTATGTCTTGCGGGAAGGTTTATTGACCACCAAATGAAGATTATGATATGGTGTGAGAGGGTTCACCATATTATGGTGTGATCACCACTCATATCTTCATCTCCCACTTGATCACATTATAATATTGGTGATAAAACCTGAGTTGGGCATGTTAACCTTGGTACCAAAATTTTGCCTCATACCAACTTTCATCTATGAAATTATCTCATAGATCGACGTCTGATTGTGACTTGGCCATACGTGCGCACGTTTTTGTCACTAATCTGACCCGCACCCGTACGAATGTGTTCTCCCACTGTTCAACACATTCCAGATGACTTCAATTCACTATATAACAAGTGAACGGCATCAATTTTCAGTGATGGGTTCATAGTCCATACCCAATCACCATTAAGGACTTTAGCTGTACACATTTTTCATGTGTCGACCTGCACTGAAATTATTGTTAAGTACTTCCTTTAAGACCCATTCCTGAAGGCTTTCCTTAACACACCTTATCAATGACTTTTTGCTGATCAAGCAGACAATATCATCTAGTTTGCACATTGCATATTATGAACTTTACATCTCATGCTAACTATGGTATCTGTACCTTGTCAGTTCCTCTATCTTGTTATCTGACCAAACACATGTTTCCATGCAAGATAGAGTCGCAAAACATCGGTTATCTAGGCGTCCCCAGAGTCATCCGACTATGCTCTTATATAAGTAGCTAAACCACCTAGCTAGGTATTTTTCAATCCCATATTAGCTATATGTTCTCTGAATTTTTTTAGAGACAACCCTTTGGTCATAGGGTCAGCCACCATCTCTTCTGAGGGTATATAGTTGACTTTTATTTCACATCTCTCCACTATGTCCTGAATATAGTGGTAACTAACATCAATATGTTTTCCCTTAGAGCTATTTGCTCCACTTTTTATTAATGAGATGGCAGACTGATTGTCACAAAACATACTGACCTGGTCTGACATGTATACCTAATTGTAAACTGTCAACAAATCGTTTTATCCAGACCGCATTACTAACGGCTGTGCTGCAAGCTATGTATTCAGCTTCCATAGTATACTTTGCAACACAACTCTGTTTCTTACTTAACCAAGAAACAACTGTTCCACCAAACAAGAACACATGACCACTAGTAGATTTTCTATCATCTACATCTCCTGCAAAATCCGCGTCAGTGTATCCTTTTATGTCTAAATCACACGAAACCAAAACATAATTTCAAATTTTTAGTGCCTTTTAAATATCTGAATATTCTTTTAACTGCTTGCCAATGTTCTTTACCTGGATTGGATTGAAACCGACTTACCAATCCGACTGCATGACAGATGTCAGGTCTAGTGCTTGTCATGGCATACATTAGGCTGCCTATTGCCTGAGCATATGGAACATTTCTCATTTCCTCAATGTCAGACTTAGTTTGAGGACTCATAACATTTACTAAGACTTTGTCCCTTGCAAACAGGCGTACTTAAAGAATTATAGTTATCCATATTAAATCTTTTGAGCACCTTATCTAGATATTTCTCTTGATCTAGATATAATAATTTTGAATTTCTATCTCTTGAAATTCTAATACCTAGAACATAGGTTGCAAGACCCATGTCTTTCATTTCAAATCTAGATGCTAATAAAGTTTTGGTTTTAATAATCATATCTGGACAATTTCCTGCTAACAATATGTCATCCACATATAAAGACAATATTGCTAACTTGTCATCATTTTTCCAGATATAAACACAGTGATCTAATGGACTTACAACATAGCCCATTTCTAAAATGGCTTGGTGGAACTTCAAATACCATTGTCTTGAAGATTGTTTAAGTCCATATAGAGATTTCTTCAACTTGTAGACTTTATTCTCGTTGCCTTCGTTCTGGAAACCATC
This sequence comes from Camellia granthamiana, assembly GCA_036172215.1. Classification (NCBI taxonomy): domain Eukaryota; kingdom Viridiplantae; phylum Streptophyta; class Magnoliopsida; order Ericales; family Theaceae; genus Camellia; species Camellia granthamiana. The sequence goes on along the minus strand of CM069907.1, from coordinate 52,819,894 downwards.
AGGTTGCATCATATAAATTTCCTCTTTTAATTCTCCATTGAGAAAAGTAGTTTTAACATCTAATTGATGCAATTCCAAATCCATCCTGGCTACTACTGCCATTAGAATCCTTATAGAGGCAAATTTTGCTACAGGAGAATACGTATCTACAAAGTCTATTCCAGGTTGTTGAGTGAATCCCTTGGCTACTAACCTGGCCTTGTATTTCTCCAAACTTCCATCTACTTTGAATTTCTTTCTAAGAACCCATTTCCAACTAATGGCTTTTCTTCCATTCGGAAGATCGATTAATTCCCAAACATCATTTTTCTTGATCGAGTCAAGTTCTTCATTTATTGCTTCAAGCCATTGTATAGCATCACTGCTACTTATTGCTTCATTATAACTAGTAGGATCATCTACTAAGTTATTAAGTTCTTCAACTTGAAAAACATAATGATCTTTCAAAACCGTAGATGGACGTCTTGCTCTCTTACTCCTACTTAGCTCAGAATTCGAAGCAGGTAAAACAACGTCATGTAATTTACGTTTGCTCCCACTATTAGATAGTTCGGGAAGAACATGTTGACTGTGTGACAAAGAAGAAATAGAAGAATCTTGAGATACTTCAGAGAGCAATTCAATTTGTTCAATAGGAGTAACAAGATCAGTGGATTCAAGAAAAATAGCATCTCTACTTTCTATTAATCCACGTTCGGGATGGTAAAAACGATAACCACTCCCATTTTCGACATAACCAATAAACTTGCATTCCCAAGTTTTGCTTCCAATTTATCCCTTAAAGGTTTGGGAATAAGTACATGTGCCTTACATCCCCAAACTTTGAGAGTTTGAACATTAGGTTTAGTGTCATTCCAGCATTCATAAGGAGTTAGAGGTTTAGCTTTTGTTTCAACTCTATTTAAGATATACGCAGCGGTGGACAAGGCTTCCCCCAAAAAATGAATAGGAAGATCAGCATGAGCCATCATAGACCTTGTCATTTCCATGAGAGTACGATTTCGTCTTTCTGCAACCCCATTTTGTTGTGGTGTATATGGCATTGTAAACAAATGTTTTATGTCATTCTCTTTGCAGAAAGAAACCATCGCTTCATATTCGCCACCTCTATCATTATTCAAGTGTTTAATGGACCGACCAAGTTGTTTTTCTACCTCTAATTTATATTCCTTAAACTTTTCAAGTGCTTCTGATTTGTGTTTAAGAAGGTAGATATGTCCATATCTTGAATAATCATCAGTGAAAGTAATAAAGTATTCCATACTTCGATGAGTTTTAGTTCTTAAAGGCCCACAAATGTCCAGAATGAATTATTTCAAGTAATTTCGATGATTTCCAATGTTTAAAAAATCGCTTGCTAGTCATTTACCTTTGATACATGGTTCACATATATCAAAATCATCAGAACATACTTAAGGCAATAACCACTTTTAAACATTCGAGACATTTTATTTTTATTAATGTGACCTAACCTTAAATGCCACAATTAAAGAAACTATTACTAGTAGAAACATGCAAATAATCAGAAATACATACTTTATTATCAATAGGAAGAGAGTACATGTCATTCACTCTTACACCTTTCACTAATACACTCCCTTTCTTAATCAATACTGTGTTAAACCTAAAACTAACCTCAAAACCTTTTTGAGTTAACACCGGAAACTGAAATTAAATTTCGCCGAATGTTAGGTACATAAAGCACATCATGAAGCACAATAGAAGTCCCATTAATAGAGAATTGACAATTGCCTATACCCAAAACATCACTATAGGAGTTGTTGCCCATGTAGATTCTGTGTTCACCAACCTTCTTTTTCAGTAAACTCCACGAACATGTCTTTATTTTGCACAATATGTCTAGTTGCAGGCAGAATCAACTCCCACCATGAATTGATGAAGGCTCAAGTACCAATGCTTCAGAAATTGTCATGGCAACAGGGTTATTATCCTGTTCTGCTTCTTCTGAGGACAATTGGCTTTGATATGACCTGTTTGACCGCACTTGTAACATGGGCCAATTTGATGCTTGTGATGTTGTTGTTTTTGCCATTCTTTTGGTTTCTTCCATCCTTTATGAAATCCCTTCTTTCATTTTTTTCTTGGAAAAAGTCGTATTTTTCTTGTTGAATGGAGTGTGGGTATTATTCTGTGGTTGTGGTGAAGATTGTGCCATCAACAAATTAGAAGACAATCCTTCTTTACGCCTGCGAATCATTCTTTCTTCTTCCAAAACTAAGAGTACAGGCAATGTGACCATTGAAATCTCTCTTCCGCTATGAGTTAAAGATGTGATAACATGATCCCAAGATAATGGAAGACTATTAAGTATAGTAGTTACTTGCATCTTGTCTGACAAAGAGTGATCAGCATTGGATAATTCTTTAGCAATTAATTCCATTTGATTAACATGATCACCAACACTATCATTATCACTCATACGAGTGTTATTATAATTGTCCAAGAGCAATTGAATTTGAGTATCTGATCGGACTCCATACTTACTTTCTAGTGCTTCCATTAGTTGTCTTACAGTTTCATGTTCTTCAAAGAGCAGAATTATGTTATCTTTTATATTATGTAACATAGTTGCCTTTGCCATTGCATCATCTTCTATCCATTTATTTTGGAACCAATTTGAATCATCATCTGGTTTAGAAGTGGATAAAGTATGCAATGTTTTCTTATGTGTAAGAAGATAAGATATATGGTGTTTCCATGTTCGGAAATTATTTCCATTAAGCATCTCGATTCTCGAAGAATCCATCGTATTTTTAATAGCCATATTAAAAATAAAATGTGATACTACGAAAATTCAAATGTGAATATGAAAATTCAAATGTGAATATTACAATACTAAACTAAAAATAAAAATAAGCAAAATTAAAAATTGTAATAATAGTTACGAGCCCAAGGACGAGCCCAAGGAACACAATGGTGCCTTTTAAACAATGTTCCTTTGGATGTTTTCCTTGATAACACCTTTGGATAGCCTCCTCCTCGAATTTTGTTTTCAGAATATTTAGAACAAGTACCCACAGAAAAATTCTTAGCAAAATTCTGGAAATTTTGGCTTTTGAATGACTTAAAACGGCCTTGAAATGAGCAAGAACAATCTGAAAAACCCCTTGAACCAATCTGCCGGTTCAAAGTTGTGGCTGAACCGGCTTGAACCGCTAGTCAACGCGTCAGTCAACGCACGGAGCAGGACGCGAGTCAACACGCGGATCGGGCGAGGCAGACGGACGCTGGTCCGGGCACGGTGCGCTGGGCGCCGGGTCGACGCGCGGAGCCTGGCGTACGCTGGGCTGCGTTGTTGGGCTGGGTGATCCTTGTGACTTTGGGCTGCTGGACTCCTTCTGACTTACTTGGGCTGATGGCTGAATTGGCCCAAAAATTTTCTTTTTAATTTGTAGGCCCAAAGGAACAGATTTCCTAGCAGTTATTTTTATTTTTGGGTCCCCTTTTAATGGATTTTATTTTTTGGCCCAAAATTTTCAATTTCCAGAAGAGAGTCTTCAACGGTGCACAAGTTGTCTTCTCCGGTTACGGGAGTCGGCGACCACAGACTGAAACTTGAATTTTGTGGATCAAATTTTTTTCGTTTTTCACAACAAATTACACCGTTGTGATCAAGATTTTGTGACGAACAAGAAGGAGCAAATTTGGAGACCCAATTGGAACCAAAAAATATTTTATAAAATTTCTTCCAACAGTGCAATTCGGCTTCACTTTCGGCAAGGTTCAGAACAACAACGCCACCAACAGTTATTTTCTTCGGATAGTATTCTGGGAATACGACACGTTGGTGATAATTATATAAACAAACGGAATTCACCAATGCCAAAGATTGTTGATCAATCATTTTCTGAATTTTCGGCAAAAAGATTTTGGAAACTTGTCTTTCTTCCGGACTAAAATTCGACATCTGCGATAATGTATATCCTTGCTTTGATACCACTGAAAGATAAACTAACAATGACAATGGATCAAATTCCCGTGAGGGTATTTATCACGCAAGACGAAATAGACAATCCGGAAGCAAACGGAGTGTTGATATATGTATACTGTTTCTGGGTTTGTTGGAAGTAAAAAATATAAGAATTATATCTCTAACTATTTATAAGTGCTTTGATAACCTTTGCCAAGAGTTATCATGATGTATGGGAATAGATACAATGCTATGAAGCATTGTGTCTCTTTGTGTTTAAATTCAAACACCAAATTACTTCCAGATTGTTCTATGTCTTGCGGGAAGGTTTATTGACCACCAAATGAAGATTATGATATGGTGTGAGAGAGTTCACCATATTATGGTGTGATCACCACTCATATCTTCAATGATTATGTATTGCATTTGTTTTGTTTAGTGTAATTTTTATTTATTTTATAAATTTGACTTCAATTAATAATTAGTGAATGATGGTTGACATGTAGGGACAAAAAAAAAAAAAAAAAAATAGCACAAAAATATTATCAACAATGATAGAGACCACTAATTTTGGAGCTCTAAAAAGACCACTAATGACATGGCACTCAATAAAAAAAGAAAAAAAATACAACACCAAGGCCAAAACATCAAATCATTCATGGTGGGGCCTACTGCCACATCATTAGTGGGAGCACTAATTAGTGCTCTCACTCATTTTCCAAATATTATATTCCGTACTAGAGCACATAGTCTATTTTTGCTTAGTAAATAGGGTGCTCAGGACATAAATTCAATTTCCAAACTATTAAGGAAATCACTCCGAATGCTAAATTTTTAAGGTCATAAGGACACACGTTTTTTGTTAGACATATGTGGCATTGTATTTAAAATTTTGTAATCATTTGACTTAAGTTTTACAAATTCGTTAATTACAAAAAAAAAAAAAAAAAAAAAAAAAAAAAAAGAAAAAGAAAAAGAAAAACACCAAGTTTTCATGTGTTTTTTACTTTACACCCCAATGTTTCAATTTCACGTGTTTGACTCTCCATCACACTCTTGTTAGGCCTCAACGAAATGAAAAACCCTCCGTAATGCTCACTCAAAATTAATGTATTAAAATTATTTTTCTATACAAATTATTAATATTTTCTAAAATAAAATACATCCACATTCACTTCCGAACACATCCACATTCACATTCACAAAATCATATCTATGAATAATAATTGTGGGTTTGAATTTCTGACCACACTGCCAGCTCAGTATTCAACTGGAAAGCACTGGCACAATAGATGGCGCCTGAATGACCTGCAACAGAAAGATGAGATTCCGGCGGTGGTTCGTCCACCCGGGGGTACTCCGATGATTAAGTCAGTAATCAAATATCTCTCAAAGATAATCAATAGTGCTTAACTCACTGTTCTGAGTATAAATTGCGTACCTTAGACCCATTGGGGGTGCCTTTCTTTTATAGCCAACTCAATCCTAGTCCCATTAGAAGCCTACCTTCAATGGACTTTAGCTCAGTGCTCATCTTGGACTCTCCAATAGATAAAGATAAACTCTCTAAGAGCTTTATCCTTATCCAGGCTGAAGTCCTTCCTCACTCTAGGACTCTTGTCCCTTATCCGCTTATCCCGGATTCCGATATCTTCGGAGATAACCTCAGCCTAGCCGAGATCACCTCGGCGTCACGACCAGGACACGTGGCACCTCGGCTAACACGTCGGCGTCACCTTGGCCACGTGTTGGTACTCAGAAAATATATCCCCACAACTACCCCCTAGGTTCTATTACCTCGACATCCTGACGTGATGGAACCTATATTGTGAATGTTGGCAACCTTGCTGTATCATCCAACATATCGGCTTCACACAACCAGGTACTGTAGTCTGTCTCATCAAGGTTTTCAGAACCTATAACCTAGTTCATTTGAGTTATTTACCAAGATCTTCCTATCAGCCGATGTCATTGCTTCATTTAAACCAAGAACTCCAAGAGTTTTATCACGCGTATGAGTTGTCACGCAAAAAAGATCATCCGTTTCTGCCACGCGTTTGTCCCCTACTGGACCGTACTCAATACGCGCCTGTGTGCGCCGTTTGATCAATACGTCGTTCTAGGCTCATTGATGGTGTTTTGCCACCATTCTCCGCGTTTTGATCAAAACCAATTTCTCTCCCTTCATCTCTTCACTTTTGCATCCTTATTCTCAAGCTCTCAACTCTCTCTCTCTCCAAAATACGCCATTGTTTCCAGATTTTCAAGCTCTGTAACAGCTTTCTTTCCTCTTCTCTGGTGAAGCTTTCGCGGTCATTTTTTTTATTCTAACAGTTTTCTGATTCCGGCATCTTCAACACCGGCTTCGCTCCTCTGGTAAGCTTTGTTCCCTCATGTTTTCCAGTTTTTGAGAAAGCTTTACCTTATTACTTGTTGCCATTGCTATTCTGCTCAAGTTCTTGTTTTATAAATCACATATCTAAGTACATCTATTTTACAATTTTGCCTTTTGCCCACACCGTTCTTTAATATACACATATACTTGTTCATTCTGCCACTGTTCTTGGCCTTGCACCCTGGCACACACTCTATCACAGTGTTCTTGATGATTCACCCCTATTCTTGATTCTGAATCATTGCCCTTGTTTATGTTTGCCGTGTTTTTTCCAGATTCTTGCCTCCCATCTTCGTTTCCATAGATCTAGGTTTGGGATTTGTTTATAGAACCCACAAATTCTAGGAAGAACTAAAACGATCCCCATAAATTCTTACCCCAGCTCACATTTAGGTTTTTGCCGAGGTCCCTATAACCCTTTCAAAACACCTTCTTTCTGAAATCCAGCTCCTCCAATTTGAGCCGACGTTATGGGTATGTGGAAGCATAGGGTAGACACCCTGACGAAGTTAGAACACTTTAGGCAGGAGTTTGACATCCCAGTCGACGTTCATCTGAGGTTGGTTGGGGAGGATGACTCCATCATGCCCGATGTGAACCTCATGCCTTTTCCAGTAGTGGCCTTTATCGAGTGTGGACTTAGGTTTCCACTTGACACCTTTTTCCGAGAAGTCCTTCATTACTATAAATTGAACCCAATGCAGCTTGCCATCAATTCTTACCGAGTTATCAACGGTACAATAGCCTTAGCCAAACAAGAGAATGCTAGGCTTACTCTTGCCGATTTCTAGTACTGTTACACTATGTGTCGCCTGAAATCGGAAAAAGGCCATATCTATTACCTCAAGCCGAGGTCCACTGAGTACAAGCTCATTGCCGACCTCCCAGACTCAAACAAGGGTGCTAGAGATGATTACTTCATCGTTTCGGGCAATTGGGAGTTTCAGCCTAACGATGACCTCCACCTTTATCCTTTAAGCCGAACAGTTTTCGGTGAAGGAGATGGTAAGGGCCAAGTGTCACTCTTTCTTACTCTCTTTTCTAAAGTTCTCAATACTTGGTTCTAATGTCTGTGCTCTTTTTTTTTTGCAGTTCTTCCTCAGCCACCAAAGGGCTTTCGCCAGTCTTTCTTCCCCAGCAAGGACTTGAAGAAGCTATTAGATTTGCCAGTCCACAAGTGGAGAGACCCCCTGTTGCTCAATTTCATTCCTACTTATAAGTCGGTTCTTCCCGACATTCTAAAAAAGAAGAAGAAGAGTCAATCTCCTCCGTCCGCCACTACTCCTTCCATTACTTCAACATCTCGGCTAGATCAAGGGTTAACCTCAGATCCAACAGAGTAGCCATCCACGTCAGCTTCGCAACTGATCCTACCATCTCAACGCCGACGACGACAACGACGAGCTGTTTTTGCTGCTGAGGTGGGCCGCCAGAAAGCAGTCGCCAAAGACCTCTTGGCCAACATTCCATCCACCGTAGACGCCCAACCAGCGCAGTCCCAGCCCCCACCAAAGTCAAAGCCAAAAAGAATAAAGAAGGCTCAGCCAAAGGCAACGGTGACTCAGATCGATACTGAGGACACCTTGCCAATTTCAAAATTGGCTGAGAGTGATAAGTTCCATTCTACTATCGAGAAGAGGCCTGCCGAGGCCCAACCATCCGAGTCTACCAGATCAAAGAGGCTGAGGTCATCCTCTACAACCACCTCGGGGTCTCTAAAGCATGATTCCCCGTGGGCCTCCCAAATCACACTAGAGGACAAGCCGGTCAGAGCTGGTGATAGTGCCAATGACGTTAACATTGGCGTTGCCCTTAGCACAGCTTTGCTCCTTCCTGGAGATCTCGACCGAAACACCGAGATGAGCAAGTATGAAAACTTTGCTCTGATGCTCCAGCGTTCTGTTCAAGTAAGTCTTCACACTTGGTATCTTTTTTTCTTTTTTATACTTAGAAAATTTTCTAATAACTTCTGCTCTGTCCATTTTTCTTCAAGCAATCCAGCACGCCCACTCCTTCTCAATGCAATCTTTTGAGATAAGGAAGCTGCTGGCCGACAAGACTAGGGAGGTTCCTAGTCCGCAGAAGACCAATAACAGGGCCGAGGCAAAAATGAAGACTTTGGAGGATCAGGCCGAGACTGCTATCAAAGCTAAGGATGACGCCGAAGAAAAAGGGGATGCCGCTGAGGCCATCAAGAAGGTTCTCGAGGCCGAAAAGAGAGAGGCCAAGGAAAAGTGACCCAGGCCCAGAAAGAACTTCAAGATGCCTTGGCCACAAAAGAGGCCGAAATCAAGGCCATAAAAGAGGCCGAAATCAAGGCCGCAACTCTTTGCCCTAATTATCTTCAAGCCGATATGCCCCATTGCCCAATACCAAGATGATTCTATAGGGTCCCTCCCAATTTGGGCCAAGCTTGCCCTCTCTGGGATCCTTCTTGTTGCCGACGACTTTTCTCAAGACGAGGTCACCGACTTGAAACTGCATTGGGTTGACCTTCTTATTATAGGCCCTGGCAAGTTGTTGTTGGTATGCTGCCAGCTGAATTGCAGCTCTCTTCGTTCTTTCTTCTAGTAGATCTAGCTCTCGGGCTAATAATACATCATTAGTCCCGTTCTCTACTCCCTGGGTTCTGATCCCTGGGATGCCGACTTCCAAAGGAATGACTGCTTCTGTGCCATAAGCCATGGCAAATGGGGATTCCCCAGTTGATCTTCTCGGCGTAGTTCGATATGCCCAGAATACACTTGGCAGTTCATCCACCCACTTTCCCTTTACTGCTTGCAGCCTCTTCTTAATCCCATCCAAGATGAGTTTGTTGGATGCTTCTACTTGTCCATTGCTTTGAGGAAAACTTAGGGTGGAGAAATAATTCTTGATTTTGAACTTTGCACAGAAGCTCTTGATTAGCTTACTGTCAAACTGTGTTCCATTGTCTGCAATTAGTGCTCTTGGGATCCCAAACCTGGTGATGATGTTCTTCCATATAAAGTTCTTGACATCCATGTCTCAGATCTTGGCAAGGGGTTCAGCTTCTATCCATTTGGTGAAGTAATTTGTTGCTATCAGCAGGTGCTTCCTTTGCCCAGTTGCTTAGGGCAGTTTTCCAACAAGATCCATGCCCCATTGGGCGAACGGCCAAGGACTGGATACTGGGTTCAGGTCTGCTGCTGGTTGGTGTATCAGTGGTGCAAACCTTTGGCACTTTTCACACTTCTTGACATAGGCTTCTACATCTTTCTGCATGTAGGGCCACCAATACCCTTGGGTAATGGCCCTATGGGCAAGTGATCTGCCCCCAGCGTGGTTTCCACATATTCCTTCATGTATTTCATACAAAAAATCTTCAACTTGTGAAGGATGTACACACCTCAAAAGGGGTCCAGTGAAGGATCTTCTATAGAGATGTCCTTCTATTGTCAAACTGAATCTTGCCGATTTCAATCTGATCTTATGTGCCTCTTTGTGATCATCTGGCAATTTTCCTTCTTTCAGGAATGTTATTATTGCGTCCATCCAACTTGGTCCCATGTCCACACACATTGCTTCATGCTCTGTGGTCAGTGGTTCGACGCTCGGGCCCGACAAGTAGTCGACCATTATCGTCCTTGCCTTCCCAGGTTGTATTGCACTAGCTAGGTTGGCCAGGGCATCGGCATGACTGTTATTATCTCGGCTAACCTGCTGTAGTCGACAATTCTGAAACAAGGCCACCAATCTGCCTACTTCCTTTGCGTATGCCGACATACGTTCATCTCGGATTGCGAACTCGCCTGTTGTCTGGTTGACTATAAGCTGAGAGTCACAACAAATTATCACCTCATCTGCTTCTACTGCTACTGCCAGTTTTAGTCCTGCAATCAGTGCTTCATACTCTGCTTCATTGTTCGAGGCTTTAAACCCCAAACGAATGGATTGTTCTAGTATCTGTCCATCTGGAGATACCAGTACTACTCCTGCCCCCGCTCCTTGTCGGTTTGAACTCCCATCAACAAACAGTCGAAAGGAGTTGCCGATGTAAATGCTGCAGGTCCTGATTTTTTCTTCTTTCCTTTGTTCTGTTGTCTTCGGGTGGGCTCCTCTTTGCTTGTTTGGATATCGTTCACCTCGGCTCAACGGAGCCCGATGTACGATGGCTCCTGGAGTGAATTCGGCCACAAAGTCGGCCAAGACTTGGCCTTTGATTACTGTTCTGGGTCTATATTCTAGGTCATACTGGCCCAAGGCTACTGTCCATCTGGCTATTCTGCCTGTCACATCTCCCTGTTGCAACAGGGACTTCAAAGGATGTTCAGTTAGCACCACAATTTTGTGGGCTTGAAAATAATGGTTCAGCTTTTTTGAAGCCATTACTAAGGCCAGCGTTAACTTCTCCAAGGGTAAATACCTGGTTTCTGCATCAGCCAGGGTTTTGCTTACATAGTAAACAGCCCTTTGTTCTCCTTTTTCTTCTCGGATCACCACTGCGCTTACCGCATGTTTCGAAACTACTAAGTATAGGAACAACTCCTCTCCAGGTTTTGGATTTGAGAGAACTGGAGCTGTGGTTAAATACTTCTTTAAGTCGGCCAAGGTGGCTTCGCACTCCTCGGTCCATAAGAAGTCTGTGGCTTTCTTCACTAAGCTGAAAAAAGGTTTGCACTTGTCTGAGCTTCTACTTATGAACCTATTCAGGGCTGCAGCCCTTCCAGTCAGCATTTGCACCTGTTTTGCCGACGTCGGGCTCTTCAACTCTAGGATGGCCTTGATTTGATCTGGGCTGGCCTCAATGCCCCTTCTGTTCACCAGGTATCCTAAGAACTTACCGGATCCAACTCCGAATGCACACTTGGATGCATTGAGTCGGAGCCGATATGTTTTAAGGATATCAAAGACTGCTTTTAGGTTAGACAGATGACCTTCAGGTTCCTTGGTCTTCACGACCATATCATCGATGTAAACTTCCACTGTTCGACCAATCAGGTGTTTGAACATTTTGGTTACCAATCTCTGGTAAGTTGCTCATGCGTTTTTCAACTCAAAAGGCATCATTTTGTAGCAATACAGCCCTTTTGGGGTGATAAATACGGTCTTCTCCTCATCTGAGGGAAACATGGCTATCTGAGGGTACCCCCTGTAGGCATCCAGTAAGCTCATCCTTCCATGCCCTAAAGTGGCATCCACCAGTTGGTCTATCTTGGGTAATGGGAAACTGTCCTTGGGACAGGCCTTGTTCAGGCTGGTGAAGTCCACGCAGACTCTCCATTTACCATTCTTTTTCTTCACTACCACTACATTCGATAGCCATGTCGGGTAATTCACCTCTCGAATGGCTCTGGCCTCCAGAAGTTTGTCTACTTCCTCTTCCACTGCCTCAACATGCAGCAACGTCGGTCTTCTTGCCCGTTGGATCACGGGTTTGGCCGACCTATCAACGTTCAGTTTATGGCAAGTGACTTCGGGGTTAATGCCTGGCATTTCATAAGGCATTCAGGCAAACACTTCAATGTTTGCCTTCAAGAACTCCTCCAGTTCTTTTTCCTCTTCTTCGGCTAAGCTCGAGCCGAGAAGGAAGAAGCGTTCCTTATCCCCTTGCTGGACAAAGATTTTCTTCAGGGCTTCTTCACTCTTCTCGGCTGGCTCTTTGCCGATATCCTCTAGGACCTCCACGTCCTCGTCTTTGATTTCTACTATCTCTGGTTCTCGTATGCTGCAGGTGGATTTCATTGCTGCCATGGAGCAATTTTTTGCCTGCAGCTGATCCCCTCTGACCTCTTCTATCCCATGCTCTGTTGGGAACCGCAATAGCTGATGCAGTGTTGTGGGTACAGCCCCCATTGCATGCAGCCATGGTCTCCCCAGTATAGCATTGTAAAGGGATGGTGTGTCGATTATGGTGAATTCTGTCTTCACCCTCTTGGTGCCAGCCTGCACCTCTAGGTTTGTTGCTCCCAGCGGCCACGTTAGCGTTCCATTGAACCCGACCATTGGGCCATTGGATTGTTCCATATCGTCTGGGTGAAGGCCAAGCTCCTTGTAACATCTGACATACATGATGTCACAAGAGCTGCCTTGGTCAATTAGGATGCGCTTTACTTGACACTCCCCAACCTGGAGGGATACTACCAAGGCATCGTTGTGTGGATGTTGTACCATCTCTAGGTCGGCTTTAGTAAAGGACACTACTGGTCTCTGGCACTCCTCAACCCGAGGTCTTTTCTGCCGGACTTGGTACACATGCTGTAGGTGCTTTACCTTTTGTGTCTCCCCCCGTATTTCGTTTTCGTTGACCTTCGAGTGAATTACATTAACTACCCGAGGTCCGCCTGCCTGCGGCTGCTGTGCTGGGAGAGGTGGAGCTGCTGGTGCCTGAGGCAGTCTTGCTTGCTCTTCTCTTGTCCTGTCCTCATCTACAAGGTCCCTCAAATGGCCATGTCTTACCAGGTCTTCCAGGTGTGACTTTAGGGCTGTGCAACCCTGAGTCAGACGCCCATCTTCGTTATGGTAAGCATAATGCTTCCCAAGGCTTTTTCCCATAAACTCTCCTGGAACCCTTGCCGGTGTTCTGAAATAGGATTGGGTTCGGATTTTATCCAGGACTTTGTGAATTGGGTTTTGGAACACAGTCATGACTGCTTGTGCGGTTCTCAGTCCTATCTCTTGTTTGTTGGATCCGTTGTTACCTCGGCCTCGCTTCGGCGAGCCGTTTGCTTTCTCTTGCTTTGTCGCCTTAATCCTTGGCGTGTCTTTCTCGGCTCTGGCGTATTTCTCAATTCTGGCCATGAGCTCCTCTATGCTTTTTAGCAATGTCTTTGCCAATGACTTTCGTAGTGTGCAATCATCTTTCAGGTCGTTCTTGAAAGACACGACCGCCACCTCTTGGTTGCATTCGGGTATTCGGTTGAACACCTCATAATACCTTTTTGCGTAGGCCCTAAGGCATTCATCCTCACTAATTCTCACAGCCATCAGGGCGTCCACCCTTAATGGCTGTAGTTTGTTTGTCACAAACCTGGCCACGAACATCTCGGCCAGGCCTTCCCAAGTCTTCACACTTCCCTTCGGCAATTTGTGAAACTAGTCCGACGTAATCTCCCTGAAGGATGAGGGGAACACCTTGCAGAGCAACGGTTCGTTCCCAGTGTACAGTGCCATCGAGTTCAGGTATAATCCGATGTGAAAGTTGGGGTCCGACTTCCCATCGTATATCTGGAACCTCGGCATACTGAATCTTTTTGGTGCCTCAAATTTGTCCAACTCCACCGAGAATGGTGTTCTCGGTTTAATGGGGGAAGTTACCTCGGCATTTTGTTGCTTCTTCTTGAGGTAATTTCTCAAGTCCTCCTTGGTTCGCCCAGGAGCTCGGCTATCTCCTAATTTCAATCTTTTAGGTGCACTGCTCTCAGCTTCGTTGTGAGCCCTTTTCGACCTTTCTCCATTAGTTGCGTCGAAGCATAACTCCTGTCTTTGAACATGCCGATGTTCTCTGGGGTCTGCCTCCTTGGTGCGATGTGTCCTTCGAGATTCTTCCCTTCTCGACTCTCCTCGCTCGACCTCCTTTGACGGCCGATGAGAGTGTTTTTCGCTCCTGGCGTGCTGGGGGGCTACAGGAATTGTTTTCTGCCCTCCCTTCTGGGTATTGGCAGCTGGAATCGGCATGTCCTGTAGCGGGAATGGTGGCTGCATGACGTTGTTTTGCATCATGAAATTGACGACCGATTGCATGTCTGCTAATTTGTTTGCCATCCCCTTCATATCTTCATCCCTCCGTAGGCATCTGTCTTTCCATACCTGAAGGTTATCCTCGTTATAGTACCCGCTTTGATCTGTTTTCTTTGGTACGTCACCTTCCTAGCCGATGTCCTTCTCTCCGTGATTCTGGTCACGAGTTTCTTCGTTACAATTGTCTTCTTCGATGTCAAGGTCGATAGGTCTCCCACTCCCAGTAGGAGTGTTATCCCCAATCTTCTCTTTATGTCCGTCGTTGGCCATCTATTCTCCTTTCTTTTCCACAGACGGTGCCAAATTGTGGGTGTGAATTTCTGACCACACTGCCAACTCAGTATTCAACTAGAAAGCATTGGCAGAATAGATGACGCCTGAATGACCTGCAACAGAAAGAAGAGATTCCGGCGGTGGTTCATCCACCCGGGGGCACTCCGATGATTAAGTCAGTAATCAAATATCTCTCAAAGATAATCAATAGTGCTTAACTCACTGTTCTGAGTATAAATTGCGTACCTTAGACCCATTGGGGGTGCTTTTCTTTTATAGCCAACTCAATCCTAGTCCCATTAGAAGCCTAGCTTCAATGGACTTTAGCTCAGTGCTCATCTTGGACTCTCCAATAGATAAAGATAAACTCTCTAAGAGCTTTATCCTTATCTAGGCTGAAGTCCTTCCTCAATCTAGGACTCTTGTCCCTTATCCGCTTATCCCGGATTTCGATATCTTCGGAGATAACCTCGGCATCACGACCAGGACACGTGACACCTCGGCTGACACATTGGCGTCACCTTGGCCACGTGTTGGTACTCAGAAAATATATCCCCACAATAACATATATTTCATGTAACAATATCGTGTCAACCAAACATTCATTATAGAAATATATAAAACAACCACGAACAATACTAATAATTTTTGATAATTCAAGAATTCAAATTTGAATCTAAAACAAAACAAAAGTAAACGACAGTACAAATAAAAAAACACATCCATTATAGCTTGTTTTAGTATCAATAGTAAGCTCCAATATTGATATGCGAAGAAATCATCACGTACTCAAAAGGATAGCATCTGCAAAAAGAACAAAAAAAATAATTATTATTTACAATATACTTAATTTCAAGCTTACAAAAAATATAAAACATTTGATATTTATTTTAATAAATAAATAAGATTATAACATATCCATGAATTGAGCGCCACACAATGTATCTTCCAATAGCTTCTCCAATTGTTCTTAGACCTCGGGATGGTGTTTCCAAATGAGCATTCGGCCTTTTCACTTTTAAGACAAAGACATTGCAATATTCGGGTCCAATTGGAACTCCATCAATTTAACACAATGTCACTAATAAGAAGTCCCTCTACTAATTGGACTATTGGTATATATGAACTATCCAAAGAAACTTTAATTATATTCTACAATGATGATAATACTATTAAGTCAGATATTGATTGAACACATTCCCCTACTGTAGAAACCCCATTTTTGATTGCCCTTACGACTTAGACACCATTGCATGTACACTCGATGATGAGTTTATATTTTGCCAAGTGCTCAAAATCCTCAACGGAATGCCACAACTTTGAGTCTTTCAAACCCTGTACCATTGTTGTCCTAGTTTTAGACCAAGCCTACCTTTTCCAGCCTGCAGCCTTTGGTGGCCTACCGGCCATCACTTTTGGGCTGCCGGCCACCAGTGTATTTTGCAGATATTTTATGCCAGCTGTACCAGTTGTTTGCACAAATGTATGCATCTATCCCAACGTGTAGGACTGGATCACCTTGAGGGAATTTCATGTTTTCTATATACAAGAGCCCCCTCTCTCATGTTTTAAGGTTAGAAAATTTTGAGATAAAAAATTTTCCTCTCTCTCTCTACAATTCTCTCTCTACCAAATCTCTACACTTTTGCCTACAATTCCTCAACCTTTATCTATACACCCTTAACCAAATCTTCTCATCTTTGAGCTGAGGTACTCTTGAGCTTGGTTTGAGCTTTTGAGGGTGTTATTTGCTTGGTTTTGTTGCTTAAATTGCTTCTTCTCTTTAAGAGGTATAAGGCTTTGCCTCTTTTCTTGCTTTCTTTACTCTTTTTCCTACTATTTTTTCATTGTTTTGGGCTATCAAAACTCTGTGTTTTTTGGGTTAAAGCTTGGGTTTAAGGCCATTAAAGGCTATGGGGTGGTTCACCTTTCTTTATACTTTGTTTTGGAGGCCTTTGACCTTGTGTTTCCCAGCCTTTTACTATCATTTTCCAAGCTTTTAAACACTGATTTTTAGAGTTTTTTAAGTGGCCAAAATCATGGTTTGAAGTCCAAATTTGGAGGGGTTAGCTTCCTCTCATTGTGTCTTACTTACTAGCCTAGTTTGTGCCATGTTTTAGCATGTTAATCTAGCTATTTTTAGCTCAATTCTAGCGTGTTTTAGAACTTATTTTAGACTGTTTTAGCACTTTTTTGGGCTGTCAGTTGTATTTGAGCTTTATTTTGCATGCTTGTAGTGTAATTGTCCTCATAAGTTTGGTGTTCTAAACCTTAGACATCTTCTCCTTTGAGTTGATAGCATTTATTTATGCTTTTCTCACTCATTTTCAGCACTAATAATCTCTGCAACCTCCCTCATTTCTTGGCTGTTTGTTTTGCTTTGAAAGTGGTTCGAACTACTTGTTTGTTGAAAGCATGAGATTGAGGTTTCATGCTTAATGGTTTAATCCCTTAGAGGGTTCATTATCAACGGTATGATGTCTCTTTCATGCCTAAAACAACTTTTGGTTTGAGTCTTTTTTCCATTAAAAGACTTAATCTCACTCTTTGGACTTAATTGATTAAAGGATGGATGGTAATTTTAAAATGGAGTAACTAAAACTTGGAACTAAAATGGTGAAAGATAATAATTGGTTGTGTTCAATCGGACGTTAATTGAACACGTAGAAACTTGAACCATTTCATACTTGCTAGTGATGAAATGATTCAAGTTTCAAAGGTCACCACTTCCCTTGATCATTCATAAAATGGAGGAGGTTTGTGTCTTGTTTGGCATTTATTGAACTTGTACACTTGGTTTCATAAGCCATCATGCAATGAAATTGCATCCATTGATGGTTTGTTAACCAAACTTGCTACTCCTTGGATTTGTTCAATGAAAAGGAAGGGTAAGTGGTGCAAACAAACCCTTGAAATACCCTATATATGCTCTGTTTGTCCGTTGTTGCAGCAGGATGAACCTGTGCATCAGGTGGCTAGCAGATGGCTGGCCATCATTGGTGGCTAGCAAGTTTCATCATTGGCGGGCTAGCCACTGATGAAAAATTGAGCAGTGTGTTTCTGAGACAGAGCAGAGTTATTCTGGAAATGGGCAACAGTGTTAGTGTTCAACTGTGCAAACAGAGGCATTCAGAAGCAAAATTGTGGCTTTTCGGGTGGAAACCGAGCATGCGCATGAACATCCCTCATTTTTCGAGGCGTAGTAGTTAATTGTTTAGTTTAATTACTTATTTTAATTGCACTTGGATTGTAATTATTTAATTAATTAGTTAACTAGAATAGTTAATTAATTCAAGTGTTGTAATAATTAGTTAAGTAGTTTAGCTAGTTTCAATTGTTTTTTGTAATAATTAGCTTAATTAGCTTAGCTCTAATTAGTTAGTTAATTAGCTTAGGTTATTCATTTGGACTCTCTTTCGTGAGAGCGCAATGTAATAATGTGTATGTCTTCCAACCCCATGTCTTTCTCCATTTTATTTACTAGCTTATGATGGTTAGTTTAAGGACATCAAGTTTTGTTTAGCATTTTCCATGTTTGCATACATTTGTATTGCATGCACCAAAGCTCGGGTTCATCATGCTACTTGCATTGTTAGTTCAATACTTATTTGAATACGTGCTTAGACCGCATGTTATTAAATTGTTTCATATGCCATGTTTAGTAACTGAGCCTATTAATTACATTCTTTGTATGTATTGCATTAGTTATATCGCATAGTTAGGAATTATGCATTTTTTTTCTAACTTATTTCTCTTTTGGCTTGGAGTACTAGGTGAGTCTTTACTCGCTTTAGTATAATTGCATGAGTGTTGATGTTGCCATGTTTAGCATGCTTGCTATGAGGCTAATTGCTTAAATGCTATAACTGGTTGAATGCCTATGGATAAAGGCTTGTTGCTTGAATTGGAATAATTTGAGTAAATGTTCATATGCAATTACTTTTTCAAGTGGTACATATTTCAAAACAATTTTTAAAACAAATATGAATCAAGTGTTCCAATTCTTGCAAGTTAGTCTCTACTTGTGTGTGTGCACATCACATAGCAATGCTAGCCTAATAAATCGGAACAAGAGCATATAATGTTGATAAAAATCATATCATGATTAGTAGAGGTCGATCTTTGATCGGGCGAGCGGGGGTGTTCAAATGCATTCATGACCTTCCCTTCTCATACCTAAGTTCCTGAGCCGAGGCAATCTTGGTAATGACAGACACGTAGCCTTTGGCACGAGTCATGGGTTTTCTAAATTTCTCAAAATAAAATATTTAGGTGGCGACTCTATATCTAGAAAAGCTGTCCATTTTTGCAATTTGATTCAAAATTGATTTTCCAAAAGATTTGCCAGATTTGGACTCTTTGGTGTTTATCAATTTCACATTGCACTTGTGAGATTAGATTCAGAACCGCTGGAGTCCGAACTGTAGGGCTTATTTCGAACTTCCAAAAGGGGGTGCGAAAAAGTCGAGCTATAGTTTCTGGCGACTCTGCTGGGGAATTTAGAGAACTTAACTCGAACTCATGATATGAAATTTTATCTACACTTATATGTTCTTTGCATTTACATTTGCATTGGTACGCTTAAATCACTGTGTTTGCCATCTGCTATTCTTGGACGGTTTGCTGGAGGCTTGCCTAAAAAGCTTGCCAAAAGGCTAACCGGTCACGGGCTCTGCCATGATGGGAACACAACCCTTGGATCTAGACTACTATTGTACCGCTTGATCCTTCCTTTACTTCTCGGTGTTAGGTGTGAGAGGTATATTAGGTAGTCTTGCCGAGGTACCCTTTTGACCATTTGGCCTAGTTGCATAACGAAAGCCATAGAGACTGATCCAAACTAGGACAGGATGTTTACCTGAATGCAGGATTGCGTGAAACCACTTTGTTTGAATAGTGAGCCCTAGCTCATAACAAAACTAGGACTGGGTAACCCTACCCCCCTTATAGAGATGTTTTGGATCTTACTTAATTGGTATGTGCTTTACGGTGAAACTGTAAAGGAATATGCGTATTAGTTACAAGTTGGGTATCAGTTTTGGGGGGCAGAATTCAGTGTTGAGTGTGGTCCCACAGCTTTGATTATATCTATGTGTTGTTAACATCTGAGCTGAGGTGCTGTGTGATTTCCTATTACTGCTTTCTTTTTGCTTTATTTCTTTTTACTAGGTAGTATAAAATCATAGCTTCGGACAGCTTGGATATCCCCCAAGCGCTCTAGACTCGTGTCAGGAGGCTTTACAGATCTGGAGATCTTGTTAGGGGATAGCCTGTGTTTGCTTCGCTTCCACCAATTACTAGATGGAGAAGAGTTAGGCACAATTCACCAGTCTAACAATCACCTGCATCTAGTCAAGCTCAGTCTTCTACATCTAGTCCAATACGAGATCATTCACCCATTCCAATGGCATAATATCCCCCAGTCAGCATGGAGGACCTAATCCACCACATTCAGCAAACAGTTGAAACCATGCAGCAAGACGCTGCTCATCAAGCCGAGGTCACAGCATGTCAGGCTGAGGTCATAAATAGGTTGCAACAACAACAACAACCACAGCCAACAGCGACTTCTGCATCTCATACAACTCCTACGGGTATCCCAGCACCCATAGCCACAGTCCATGCTACTAATGCCCAAGCTGAGAATTAGGGCAACCCGGTAGAGCCGATCCTGCCACAAGCCTCCAAAGCGCCTGTGTATCAAACCGAAGCTCCATTTGAGTCTGAGGTTGACCTGATTGTGCTTAAAGTCAACAAACTAGAGAAGCTCTTCAAGAGAGCGTAGGGTGTAAATTCTATCCCTGACATAGAAGACGGGTATACCGACTCTGCAGTGACATTGCTAGACCGGTTCAAAATGCCGCATATCGATAGATTCGATGGTTCTAGGGACCCTATGGTTTATCTTCGGTTGTTTTCAAACATCCTACGGCCGATGGGCCTGACAAGATTACAGAAGCTCTCTCTCTCTTTGGCCGGAACCTATCAGGAATAGCAACTATTTGGTATGCGAAGCTGGAGGATTCTGTGAAGTAGAGTTGGGAGGAAATGGGTAAGGCCTTTATTGCACAGTATTCCTACAGCACCCAAATCGAGGTCACAGCCCGTGATCTCGAAGTAACACGCCAGGAGCCAAAGGAGGGCTTTTCAGAATTCGTGATGAGGTGGAGGGCCAAAGCTTCAATGATGACTACATAACCTTCAGAGAAAGATCATATATGAATGGCAGTCCGCAATCTGCACAGGAAGCTGTTGTAGAAAATGATCATCCTACCCTTGTTCATGTTCACTGAGCTCCATGAGATGGGAGTTCAAATTGAAAATGCCATGAAATAGGGCTTGATTACTGATGAAAAAAAGCAGGCCAAAGGCCTTTTGTGCGCAGTTCCAATGCAACCACCAGTGGCAGCACAGCTGCGCGGTCGTCAAATGTGAGTTTTGTCACCACCACAACCAAGACCGCCAATCCCTTTGCCAGCATAACCCCATAAACTTCAAATAACCCGGCCCGATCCCAAAGGACCTTTACCCCACTCTACATGCCTTTATCCCAAGCCATGAGGGTGTTGATCAAAAAGGGGCACCTCAAGTCGTTAGAGCCTCACCCACTACCTAATCCTGTTCCACCAAAACACAACCCAGCCAAGTACTGTGTGTTTCACTAGCAGCACGGTCACGACACCGATCAATGCTTCAGGCTGTGTCATGAGATTCAAGACCTCATCGACAACAAAGTGATCGCACCATCCCAAAAGCAAAATGTAACTACCAGCCCTCTCCTCACAATCTAAACCCAATCCATACACTGACCCTCCCCTATGACCCCAACGTATATATTACCCCTTCCTAACTACCCAGACCGACATTGTTCATTCCTAAAAGCACAGATTTGTGCATGATGGACACGTCCACACTTCAACCTGAAACTGTGGTGGTGACAGTTTCTTTAGAAGGGAGGCCGGCCTTAAAGGAGAGTACGAATTCGTTGCTTGAGTGCTTTGTGGAGTTGTCTGAGGGGCAGTATGATCCAAGCTGCTACATTGTGCCAAATGATCAAGTCAAATCAGAAGTGGTATTGCCAACTGTAGTGGAGGTCAATGTGGTTAGAGAGGATAGCCCGAGTCAAGGTTTCGATGATCTGGCAGAGCTTGAGGAGGACTTAAACAACCTGCAGTTCTTTGACGAACAAGATTAAGGGGATGTGCAAATTGACTGGTTCAATTTGAATTAATCAGTGGACAACTCTAGGTGATTGAGTAATGAACCTGATGGGGAGGAAGGAACTGAAACAAAACCGGAGGAAAAGGAAGCAAGAATTGCTGCAGTGGCCGGAATGGCCGATGAAAAGGAAAAACTGCCGGAGAACACCGGCGTAGAAAGTTCAACTCAGGAATTGGGCACTGTGAGTACTGCGGATACAGAATAGGAAGCTACATTGAAGTAGTTTTAACAAAAGAGGATTGAAGACAACCAGAAAGCTAGAATGGCCCAACACCTTGTGGGGGAAACTTGTAAGGTGAAAGTGATACAAATGGAACCGGGCAACTATTTGTCGGCTGCTGAAGGGGTATGGTGGGAGGATAATGATCTACTTCTAGATCACACCAACGAGAACTAGGGTGGGTGTCTGGCAGACAACACCTGGTATGCAGAAGAGGTAGATCACATGACAAAAAGTGGGTGGCATTTCAAGCCACCACACTTAGACCAAGCTGAGGCCTCTAGGAAAGATAAAGAGGTTGAAAAACAAAAAGAGAAGCGACTGGAAGAAGAAGCAGTGTTAAAGCAACTAAAGAAAATCCAAGTCGACATCTCAATCTGGGGTCTCCTTATAGCCTCCTGAGTGCATTGACAGGCTGTATTATCAGCAATGGATAAAGCCAAGTTGTCCATTGAAACTATCCCTGAACAGCTTGTGGGATTTGTCTTCCCAGGTAGCGCCTGGCCAACTCTAACCTTTTCTGATAAAGAACTGCCGTCAGAAGGCTCAACTCACAACAAACCCCTATACATATCAGTTAAATGCAGAGAAAAATGGGTGCTAGTGGTGTTGGTTGACATCGGGTCAGCTATCAATGTCTGTCCTTCTCACACAACTTATGCCATCGGCCTGAAACCAGCAAACTTCGTGCCCACAGCCCAAGTGATTCAGGCATATGATAATACTAGCAGGGAGGTTATGGGCACGGTACAAATATGAGTTCAAGTGGGCCCAGCGCAACAGGATGTCGAATTCCATATCCTGGATGTCCCGGCCACCTTCAATTTACTGCTAGGGAGACCCTGGCTGCATCTGGTGAAAGCAGTCTCCTCTGCCCTCCACCAAATGTTAAAGTTCCCTCACAGGAAGGGAGTGGCGATTATGTTCGGGAATTCATCCATCCATCCTCCGCCAGAGGTAACTACACCAGTGCTGGAGATCATTTATGGCGAGGAGGATATATTCCTTTCAGGGTGTACTTTGGCCGAGGCCCGGGTAGTGCAGAACATCTTGGCAGCTGTTGAGGGTATGTATGTCAGCGCCCAATCAATCTATTTCATGAATAAGCTGCAGTATGTGCCAGGAATGAGGTTGGGAAGAAGTGGCTGGAAAGGTGTCACAACATTAACCGATGTGCTACATGATTCACATGCCTTTGGTCTAGGATATGTACCCACCAAAAAGGACTAGGTTAGGAAAAAGAAGAGATGGTAGGCAGAGCTAGAGCCAAGAAAGCTCAGAAACACTATGAGCTCGTTCACAGGCTGATCCAGGGAATGCTGAATGGCCACTTTGTTCAGGAGGGTGAAGACTTCCCATTTTGCTGCTTTCCCGAGCCCTGGATGAATTCTGCAAAGTAGCGTGTCCCCGGCTTCAAAATCTTCTTCAACCTACAGTTGCAAGATAGTGATACTGAGGAAAAGATTGAGCCAACTGCTAAAGTGAAAAAGAGCATGGAAAATGACTCGGACAACAGCAAACTTGGAGTAGGGGCAGCACTGGCGTGTCTCCTTTCAGATCCTCCGGCCGACTCAGAGAGCTTAGGGGATAACCTTACATCTCTATGATCGGGGACCAATCGGGTGTGATCCCATCTAGCAACATTTTGGATGCATCTGAAGCACCATCTCTTGTCTGGCAGTTGGAGGGCTACCTGTCTAGTTTTGAATTAGGTGATAAACTAGAATCTAATTCCATAGAGTCTGTGGAGTCAGAATCAGATGTGGAATCAGATTCCGGTTATTCTGAGTCTAAGTCTGGTATTCCTGGGGGTGATAACCTAGATGCCAAGGTCTTGTCTAGGTCCTCTTTTTCTTTTGTTTTTGAGTTGGTTGTAACCGAAGAGTTGGACCTTATGAATAAAAACGATGCTGATTATGAGTATTTCTCTATGCTGCTTGTTTATTACATTGATCAAGATTTTCAAAATTTTAATGAAAACGATGAGGAAGGAATTCCTTTGGTTTTGAAAAACTTGATTAATCGAGAGGATGAGAGGTTTGCAAAACCCCTTGCTAATGAAATCATTGCTATTAACGTGGGTACTGAGAAGGATCCGTGTTTGGTCCAGATCGGGTCCACATTATCTTCAGAGAAGCGCGAGTGCTTAGTCACTTTATTAAAAGATTTCAAAGATGTTTTCGCGTGGTCGTACGAAGACATACCTGAAATCGATCC
The DNA here is from genome assembly GCA_036172215.1 of Camellia granthamiana. Classification (NCBI taxonomy): domain Eukaryota; kingdom Viridiplantae; phylum Streptophyta; class Magnoliopsida; order Ericales; family Theaceae; genus Camellia; species Camellia granthamiana. Next base: position 52,795,939 of record CM069907.1, on the reverse strand, counting down.
TGAGATTGTACAGCATTGGATCCCTCTTGACCCCGAGGCTCAACCCATCAAGCAAAAGTTGTGGAGAATATGTCCGGATTGGGCTTTGAAGATTAAGGAAGAGGTCACCAAGAAGATCGAAGCAGGTTTATTGTTAGTATCTGAATATCCGACTTGGTTGGCCAACATCGTCCTAGTGTCGAAAAAGGATGGTAGAATCTGGATGTGTGTAGACTTCATGGATTTGAACAGAGCCAGTCCAAATGATGATTTTTCCCTACTGCACATTGATGAGTTTGTGAACTTCACCGCGGGCCATGCATTTCCCTCCTTCATGGATGGATTTTCTGGATATAACCAAATTCTGATGGCCCCCGAGGACAGAGAGAAAACTGCATTTACTACGCCGTAGGGTACCTACTGCTATCGGGTTATGCCATTTGGGCTGAAGAATGCTGGGGTTACCTAACAACGGGCTACAACCACTATTCTGCATGATATGATCCATAAAGCGGTCGAGGTATATGTGGACGACATGATTGTTAAGTCCAAAGAAAGAGAGGGCCACTACACCGCCTTGAAGAAATTTTTTCAATGGATCAGAGAATACAGATTGAGGTTGAATCTTCAGAAGTGTACTTTCGGTGAAACAGCAGGGAAAATGATGGGTTTTTTTTATTACACAAAGAGGCATCAAGGTAGATTCTTCCAAAATTAAGGCCATCTTATAAATGTCACCACCAAGGACTGAAAAGTAGGTGTGAGACTTTCTGGGTAAAGTGCAATTCATAAGACGGTTTATTTTCAAATTAACCTTGACTTGTGAACCACTATTTGGTCTCCCAAAGAAAGGAAAGAAATTTCAATGGGATGACTGATGTCAATTCGCTTTTGAGCAGATTAAGTAGTACCTTTAGAATCCGCCTGTGTTGTTGCCGCCAGAGTCGGGGAAGCCTTTGATTCTGTACCTGTCAGTCACAGACACTACAATGGGGTGGATGCTTGCTCAAGAATCTAAGAATAGAATAGAGAAAGCCATCTATTACTTGAACAAGAAAATGCTCGATTATGAGACCCGTTACACTCCGTTGGAGAAAGCTTACCTAGCCTTAGTATGGGCTACTAGAAAGTTGAGGCACTACTTCTTAGCTTACTCCGTAATTCTGGTTTCGAGATTAGATCCTATCGAATATCTCTTTGAGAAACCAGTGCTTACGGGTAGGCTAGCCCATTGGTTGCTTCTTCTCTCCGAATTTGATCTCAAGTATGTCACTTGCAAGTCGGTTAAGGGGAGAGCTGTAGCAGAGTTTCTTGTAGATTACCCAGTAGAAGGGGATGAAGCAGTGGAATACCTGTTCCCAGATGACGCCATTCTACAAGTCAAAGAGGAGACTTGGATAATGTACTTTGACAGAGCGTCCAATCAGTATGGTTATGGGATAGGTGTGTTGCTGATAGCACCCGACGACTCCCATATACCTATAGCCTTCTGTAGACACCCCATTTTTGACCGTCCTTAAGACTCAGACGTCACCGGTTGAGCGCTCGGTGATAGTGCATATTGTGCTCGTTCTGGAGTTTTAGAGTCTCGGCTGCGAGCCTTGCCTCCAGACTTCCGGGTTCTTTTATGCTCTGCCTCGGTTTGCGAACCAGGTCCCGTTTTCTCTATTTTCTCTTCCCTAAGGAAGGAAGAGGTCTCGTAGACTATCTCACAGTGGCCGTAGGCTACGTTTCGTGGTCGTAGGCCATTTTTTCCGTTTGGAGGCCAGTTTTCGATTTTCGGAGCCGACGGCCGTGCGCCTCGGTTCGGAACCGCTTAACTACCTCCGGTTGCTCCGGTTTTTGGCACACACCTTATTTCCTCCCTTTAGAGGAACACTGTGGCCCGGGAGACCACCTTCGTGGTCATACGCCACCTCCGGTGCCTAACAGCCTGTTTTCGGGGCCCCGGACCGCGCGTTTTGGCCCCCGAACCTTCGTTTTGCATCCGTCTTGGTCCATTTTTGGTAGGAACCCTATTTTCATTGCTAGGGAGGTGGTAGTATGGTGGCAGGCCACCTTTTCCCTTGAAAAACCAGTTTTCTCTTTTTCTCTCTCCTAAAGCCGATTTTTCTGACAGAAAGTTGGTTTTTCTCACTTTTGAGCCACAATTTCTGGCTTTTCATACCACCATTGTGTTGTGCTCATCTGGGAGGCCACCAAAATGGGTAGGCTGACCAGTAATTCTTTTTGACCCTTTTGAACCTTGCTAAAAGCTGGTTTTTCTCTCTCCTGGGTCACATTTTCTGGTTTTTCACCATACAGCTGTGTTGCACTCATCTGGGAGGCCATCTTTTTGGGGTGGCCGGCCAGCAATTCTTCTTGAACCTTTTGACCCCTGATCGGCCGACCAAGGGGAGTGGCCGGCCGGCCACTTGAACTGGCCGACCTGCTTCTTGCTTTTTGCTCTTTCTGAATGTATCACAGCTGTGCCAGCTGTGAGGCATTTGGACCATCCTCCATAGACGTGTATGGAGGATATGTGAGGTCTCTTGGAGATATTTTAGAGCCTCTCCTGTATAAATGAGAGGCTTGGCTTCATTTGCAAGGGTTCAACAAATTTGCTAAAGGCATATACCCTCCACCCTCCATAACTCACTATTCCAAGCTCCAAACCCTAGTTTTCATGGACCATTTGCACACCAACCCCTAGTATAACACCTCCATCATCCATTCTAGTACTTTGGGACTGATTTGAAAGGGTTGAAGGTTCACCAACTTGGTCCAAAAGCTCCTGCTTTGCTGCTCTTCAAGGGTAAGTACCTATTTCCCTTAAACTTGCATTTTTTTGCTCCATTGGTTAGCCTTATTTGAAAGCATTTCTGGACTTTTTCATAAACTGAAAAGTGTCATATTTTGAGCTCCTCTTGAAGATTGTATAAGGACACTTTTCTGTTTGAGGTCTCCTACACCCTTGTATGCTTTATCCCTCTTTGTAGGCCTATTTTGCATCATATCTTTGTCCTACTTCTGAGCATTTTCGAGATTTATCATAAACTAGAGAAAGTTTCCTTTTGAGCTTATAAACATGTTTACTTAAGGTCACTTCTCTGTTTGGGGTCTTCTCCCCCCTTTCATGCTTTATTTCTTCATGTTTTGAGCTATGCATGTGAGCATTTGCATTGGCCTTGATTTGGCCTTTTAGCCACTGAAATCCAGCAGATTTTCAGTGGCTTAGATGTATCTTTGAGCTTCAAAATCATAGAGGGGTGACCCTCTCACCCCTCATTCTCTTTACTAGCATTGTTGGCCTTCCAAAGGGGCTCCATTTTGCATGTTGTGAAGTCACATTCCAGGACTTATTTTGTGAGTTATATGGTCTGCATTAGCTCTCTCCGGAGCCCATTTTTCCATATTTTATGTCTATGATGCATGTGTAGAGCAATTCCATTCAAGGCCTTTTGAAGGGGCCTTTCATTGTATGCTTCCTTGACCCATTTCAGGGCCAATTTGGTGAGTTTTAGGGCTGTCATAATTGATTTCTAGAGTTGGTTTTGCCATGCTAAGTGTTCTTGTTGTATGTGTTGAGTAATCCCTTGCATGGCCCTCCAAGGGGGCTCATCATTTTTGCATGCATTGGATGCATTTCAGTGGTTATTTGGGCATATTTTGGCATAAAATACTTTTGTTTTTGGCTGGTTGGGTGAGCCCTCATATGCTTCATATAGTTGTAGAACGACTCATGGTTCACTAGCCTATGTTGCGTGTTGTTTTGGCCCTTCATGTTAGCATATTTTGGCTATGCCTTGAACTGATAATGTGCTTATTTTGGACTGCCCTAGCTCTATTTTTGGGTCTTGTGGTTGAATGATGTTAGTTTTGCATGCTCGTAGTTCAAGGTCCATGCTTAGCTTTGAGTTTTGAGATCCATTCCATGCATATACTGAGGTGTGTTTATGTTTTGAGCCTATTATTCATCACATTTCAGAGCTTGTTTGAATGCCATGTTGCCATGTTTTCATCTCTTTAAATGTGTTTGAGAGTCGGGCTTGTATACCCCATTTACCGACCATTGAATGAGCTCCATTTCGTTGCATTCCGAGCCATCATTTTAGGCCATTTCCCCACTATTTCAGACCTGCCTAGGGTCTGTTTGGGGTTGGTTTTGCCATTAGTGCATTGCTTTGGGTACCTCTAGTGTAACGCACTTCACTAGTTTCGGTACCCGGGCCCCCTAGCTTGCATAGTGTGCCATATTTGCACGTTTCAGGACCATATTTCATGCTGTTTTAGAGCTTTAATTTATGCTATTCCATGTCATGTTTCATCCTCGCCATGCTTTGGTAGAGTGGCATTTGATGCCTTAGGTTCGGTCCTTGGTATTCGTGCATGTGTGCACGCATTTTGATTGTCTCATTTTCATCTAATGGCCGCTGATGTGAGTGTGGCTGAGGTCCACTCATGTTGGTGTAAGTCCATCGTGCATTGTGTATGCCATTTTGGTTCATAGCATTGCGTATGCTAGGTTGCATGTTAGAGCATTGTGTATGCCATGTTACACCGAGCATTGTGTTTGCCATTTCATAGCATTGCGTATGCTAGGTTCTATGTTAGTTGCATTGTGTATGCCATCTCATGTGCATTGTGTTTGGGATAGAAGTTAGCCCAAGCACGGGAAACGAGGGACGTTTCGTACTCCGAGTGACGAAACGTGTCTCAATTTCCGGTCGCCGACACTCCAGATTACCCATGATGGAGTTTAGGTCTTGTTGTGTTTTCATGTGCATTCATTTCATATCGAGTCGTGCAATTCGACTCCTCGGCCATCATGCATCGAGATGCGTGATTGGTGGCACGAGGATCGAGGTGTGCATACATATGTGAAAATACTTTGCCATGCCCCTTTCTTGCTCTCTGTTGCAGCAAATCAGAAATCAGCAGCTTTTTAAAGCCTTGCACAGCATTCCAGCATTAATTGCAAACAGAGGCAAATCGGGGCATCGCAATGGATTTCCGCGCCAGGCAACTCAAGCATGCATCATTCATTATTCGGAACAGAGCTGAGGCAGTCCATCGATTAGCATGCTAGTTTATTTCATTTCTTAGTTAATTTGTTAATTAATTAGGGTTTTGTACTTATTCGAACTGTATTATTTATTTGGACTGTACACTATTTATTCGGACCCTCCGAACGAGGGCACAATTGTAATAAGTGTGCATGTGTGTGATGTATGTCTTCCAACCCCACGTCTTTCTCCCTTTTATTTACCAGCTTATGATGGTTAGATTAGGACATGTTTCAATTAGCATACTTATGCTTGCATGTTTACATCATTCATCTGTATTACATGCACCGGGCTCGGCGCATCATACTAACTGCATTGTATTTCAATTCCAAGTTGAATACATGTTATCTGTTGCATTTCATATGCCATGTTTAGAATAGCCGAGCCTATCTTAGTTGCATTATTGTATGTGTTGCATTAGGCATCACAGCATAGTTAGAATTCATGCATGTTTTCTAATTAGCTTCTTTCTTTGGCTTGGAGTACTCGGTGAGTGTTTATGCTTTAGCATCCTTGCATGCGTGTGAGTGACTGCCATGATAGCATGCTTACCATGAGGCTAAGTGCTTATGTGATATAACTGCCTGAATGCCTGTGGGTGAAGGCTGGGTTATTTGGATTGGAATGATTCATCGACTGTGAGTTTTAAGCCCACTAGATAGTGGCAAAATCATGTTTTCTTAAGCCCACCTGAGGTTGGCAAATCCACATTTTAGCCTACTTGCGAGTAGCAAACCGTTTTCAAAACAAACATGAGATGTTTCGTTCCAATTCAGGCGATCCAGTCTATACTTGTTTGCTGTTCGTTTATGTGCTCATTTATTTCCTTATTATTGCTTTATTTATCTTTTTGCTAGGGATAGTTTAGCACAATTGCTTCAGACCAAGCATATATTCCCCAAGCACTCTGGACAAGAGGTCGCCGACTCCATCGATCTGAGGATCTAGTCGGCGGACAACCAGTGTATCATTCCCTACCCCCAGTTATCAGATGGAGGTCGAGAAGACGCAGTGTATCCGAGCAGAGGTCGCCAGAGTAGTGGATTACCCCATCGGTAGACAGTCGGGTTGAGATCCTAATCGTTGCTATAGAGATAGACCTACCAGTAGTCCAGACAGATCAAGACAGTATGTCAGGAATGCCAGGAGTTGAGGAAATGATGCGTCAAATGCAAGAGACTATGAGAGCCATGCAGCAGGACGCTGGTCGCCGGGATGAGTTTGCCAAACAACAGGCCGAGATAATGGCCCAGCAGGCAGAGTTAATTGCCAGGTTGCAACAACAAACTGGGGCATCTGCTTCACAACAAGTCCCTCCCCCACCAGGAATTCCAGCGCCCGTAGAGGCACCAAATGTCCAGGCAGATACGGACATCCCAACGGGGCTGGCTCCGCCCCCGATTCTACCACAACTATCTAAGGCACCTACGCCTGTCAATCAACCGGACTCTCCCTTTGAGTTTGAGGTGGACCATACATCATTAAAGTTGAGCAAGCTCGAGAAGCTGTTCGAGAAATCGCAGGGGGTAAAGTCCATCCCAGACATCGAGGACGGGTATACCGATGTGGCTGTGACGCTGCCAGATAGGTTCAAAATGCCACAAATTGACCGCTTCGACGGATCCGACGATCCCATGGTCCATCTTCGGTTGTTCTCAAATATACTGCGACCGATGGGCCTCACCAGACCGTAGAAGCTTTCCCTATTCGGCTAACCTTGTCAGGTGTGGCCGCTATCTGGTATGCAAAATTAGAGGATGATGTTAAGCGGAACTAGGACGAGATGGCCGAGGCCTTCATTGCGCAGTACTCCTATAACACTCAAATCGAGATTACAACCCGTGATCTTGAAACAACAAGGCAGGAGCCTAAGGAGGGCTTCTCGAATTTTGTAGCCCGGTGGAGGGTGAAGGCCTCAATGATGAGCCTAAGGCCCACCGGTAAGGACCAAATTCGGATGATTGTGCGCAATCTCCAACCAAAACTGATGCAGAAGATGATTATGCTCCCCTTCCCTACCTTTTCAGATCTGCACGAGATAGGGGTACAAATTGAGGATGCTATGAAACAAGGTTTGATTGACCAAGACAGAGAGCAACCCCAAAGAACCTTAACCGCAACAGTAATACAGGCACCAGCAATGCCGCAAATGCTAGAGCTTCAGAGGTAAGCGTGGTCACCACCATCCCCCCTCCAAAACCCATGGCAGCTACACCTTTCTCCGGCACGTCCGGAAGCAACACACAAACCACCAAATTCCAACCCAGAGGCCAAAGAACCTTCACGCCTTTATATATGCCCCTGTCTAAGGCTCTAGGGGTATTGATCAGGAAAGGGCACTTAAAGCCCCTGGAGCCAAGGCCATTGCCAAATCCACTCCCTCCCTCTCATAACCCAGCCAAATATTGCGCATTCCACCAACAGGACGGTCATGACACCGACCAATGCTACCAATTGCGTCAGGAGATTTAGGATCTCGTTGACAAGCAGGTGATTGTGCCTCCAGAAAAACCCAATGTCACAATAAACCCTCTCCCACCGCACAACCAAGCTCTACCTCCCATTTTATCCAGACTGGGGTCGCGTCTTATGATCACAGCATATATATCACCCCAACCCACCTACCCAAGCCGGAGGTGCTCCTTCCTGACTGCACTGACTTGTGCATGATGGACATCTCCAGAGCCCAACCCGAACCAATAGTGGTGACTGTCGAAGATAGAACAGGGGAGATTTCAGGAGAGAATGGGATTGTTGAACCAGAGTCTGAGGAATCCGGGAGTTTTACTGAAGGGGTATACAGTCTAAGCGACTACATTCTATCAGTGGGCCAGGTTGGGTCGAACTTTGAATTGCCGGCAGGGGCAGAGCTGTGCATGTTACAGGGGAGTGAATCGGGTCAGAGGACAGATGAGCTGGCAGCCGTGGAAGAGGACTTTGCTAACCTCCAATTTTTCAATGAACAAGACCCAGAGGACATGGTGGTCAACTGGTCAGATTTTGAGGAGTCAGCAGAAGTAACCGGGTGGCTTGATGACTTACCGGATGTTGCCGGCGAAGCTCAGTTGGAACGAGGCCCGGCAAGGGGAGGAATATCAGTTGTGGCCGGAAGGGCCGAAAATCATAATGAACCGCTGGAGAGCGCCGGTGCTAAGAATTTCGCTCAGGACTTGGGCATTGTGGATGCAGGAAATATTGAACAGCCAGCTGTACTGACACAGTTGCAGCAAGAAAGGTTTGAGGATTTTGAGAGAATCAAGAAAGCTAAGGGCCGTGAGGGGACTGAGAATGCTGCGTGCGCGAAGATAAAGAATGCTGTGAGCATGTGGACGGAGAGTACTGCGAGTACAATGGTACCGGAGCCAGACAGGTGTCTGTGGGCTGCCAACGGAATGTGGTGGGAGGACGATGATCTATGTCTTGCCCACACCGATGAGGATTGGGGGAGCAACCAGCCAGACGATACCTGGTACATCGGCGAAGTCGATCATATGACTAGAAGTGGGCGGTATTTCAAGCCCTCACATCTAGATCAGCCAGAGGCATCTGGGAAAGATAAGGAGGCGGAGAAACAGAAAGAGAAGCAACTCAAAGAAGAGGCTGTACTGAAGCAGTTTAAAAAGATACAGGCAGACATCTCCATCTGGGGAATGCTTATGGCATGACGAGTGCATCGACAAGCTGTCTTATCGGCCATGGACAAGGCCAAGCTCTTAATAGACACCACGCCTAAACAACTGGTGGGCTTAGTTTTTCCGGGAGGGGCTACCCCGATGTTGACTTTCTCTGATAAGGAATTGCCACCTGAGGGTGCAAATCATAACAAGCCACTCTACATCTCTGTGGAGTGTAGAAACAAGTGGATTCCGGTGGTTCTTGTCGATACCGGATCCGCCATCAATGTCTGCCCGGCAAGGATAGCGTATGCGATCGGTTTAAAGACCGCGGACTTTGCGCCGATAGCCCAGGTGATTCGGGCATATAACAACACGAGCAGAGAAGTCATGGGGACAGTGAAAATTCAGACCAAGGTTGGACCGGGACAGCATGAAATAGACTTCCACGTCCTAGAAGTTCCTGCAACTTTCAACAGGCTTTAAGGCGGCCGTGGCTGCACCAAGTAAAGGCAGTTTCGTCCACCTTGCATCAGATGGTGAAATACCCCCATGGGAAGGGAGTAGCCATAGTTTTTGGGAATTCATCGATCCATCCACCGCTGGAAGTATCTACGCCAGTGTTGGAAATTGAGCACGGTGTGGAGGATGTGTTCTTATCCGGTTTTACCCTGGCTGAGGCCCGAGTCGTGCAGAACATCATGGCTGTTAATGAGGGATTGTATGTCAGTGCTCAATTAGTATACCTCATGAACAAGCTTCAACACATCCCCAGAATGGGATTAGGAAAGAGCGGTTGGAAGGGCGTCGTAGCATTGTCCGAAGTGCCACACAACCCACATACCTTTGGCCTGGGTTATCTGCCCACCAAAGAAGATTGGATAAGGAAGGGTAGGGAGATGGCTGGGAGAGCCAGAGTGAAGAAGGCAGGGAAGCCTTTTGACTTAATGCACCGGCCCATTCAGGGTACCCTAAACGGACACTTCGTCCGGGAGGGGGAAGACTTTCCGTTTTGTGGCTTCCTAGAGCCGTGAATAAACGCAGAGAGGAAGCACGTGCCAGGTTTTGAGATTTTCTTTGACCTACAGTTATCTGGGGAGGATGTTGCCGAAGAGCAGACGGACCCATTGGCTGAGGCTGAGCAGAGCAAGAAAGTGGAGTCTGAGGACGCCGAAAGTGAAATGAGGGTAGCGCTGGCATGTCTACTTTCAGATCCTCCGATCGAACAGAAGTTCTTGGGGGATAACTTCTCAGTATGCGTGATCGGGAATGAAACGGCTGCAGGCCTACCAGCAAACATTTTGGATGCATCTATCGCACCCTCTCTCATTTGGCAGTATGAAGAGGGATTTTTGTCAAGCAGCACCGGGTCAGGTAGTGAGCCGAAATCTGATTCCTCCGAATCGTCGAGTCAGAATCAGGTTCCAGCTCGACTAAGTCTGAGTCCGGTATTGCAAGGGGTGATAACCCAGATACCACAGTCCTGTCTAGGTCGTCTTTTTCTTTCTCTTTTGAGTCTGTTGTAACCGAAGAATCGGACAATTTGGATGTGCTTAATGAGAATGATGTGGCTGTGATTTCTGAGTACTTTTCTGTGCCCTTGATTTATTGCATTAACTCAGACTTTCAAAATTTTGATGAAAATGATGAGGAAGAAATTCCTCCGATTTTGCAACGCTTAATTGAATAAGAGCAGGAGAGATTTTTTAAACCCTTAATGGATGAAATCACTACTGTGAATATTGGTCTGAGGAGGACCCGCGGCTGGTCCAGATCGGGTCCACGTTGTCTTCGGAGGAACGCGAGCGCTTAGTTGCTTTATTAAAAGATTTCAAAGATGTTTTCGCGTGGTCCTACGAAGACATGCCTGGGATCAATCCTGAGATTGTACAGCACCGGATCCCTCTTGACCCCGAGGCTCGACCCGTTAAACAAAAACTCAGAAGGATCCGCCCAGACTGGGCTCTCAAGATTAAAGAAGAGGTCACCAAGCAAATTGACGCAAGGTTTCTGCTGGTATTCGAATACCCGACTTGGTTGGCCAACATTGTTCCAGTGTCGAAGAAGGATGGCAGGATCCGGGTATGCATGGATTTCAGGGATTTGAACAGAGCTAGTCCGAAGGACGACTTTCCCTTACCGCATATTGATGAGTTAGTGGACTTCACAGCGGGGCATGCTTTGCTTTCGTTCATGGATGGCTTCTCAAGCTATAATCAGATAGTGATGGCACTCGAAGACCGGGAGAAGACTGCTTTCACCACCCCGTGAGGGACTTACTGTTATAGGGTGATGCCATTTGGGCTAAAGAATGCGAGAGCTACATATCAACGGGCCGCGACCACGATATTGCATGACATGATCCACAAAGAGGTTGAGGTGTACGTGGACGACATGATTGTCAAGTCCAAAGAAAGAGAGGGCCACTACACTGCCTTACAAAAGTTCTTTCAAAGGATCAGAGAATTTCGGTTGCGGCTGAATCCTCAGAAGTGTACGTTCGGTGTTACATCAAGGAAAATGCTGGGGTTTCTAATTACATAGAGAGGTATCGAAGTCGACCCTTCCAAAATCAAGGCCATCTCAGAAATGCCACCACCAAGGACTGAAAAGGAGGTGTGAGGCTTTCTGGGTAAAGTGCAATTCATAAGACGGTTTATCTCAAAATTAACCTTGACTTGTGAACCACTTTTTGGTCTCCTGAAGAAAGGAAAGAAGTTCCAATGGGACGGCCGATGCCAAGCTGCTTTTGAACAGATCAAGGAATACTTACAGAACCCACCTGTGTTGTCACCGCCTGAGCCGGGGAAGCTGTTGATTTTGTATCTTTCAGTAACTGAGACCACGATGGGCTGTATGCTCGCACAAGAATCAGAGGACAAAGTGGAGAGAGCCATCTACTACCTGAGCAAGAAGATGCTGGAGTATGAGACTCGCTACACACCGTTAGAAAAGGTTTGCTTAGCCTTGGTATGGGCTACCAGGAAGCTGCGGCACTACCTGTTAGCTCACTCTGTAATGTTGGTTTCGAGATTAGATCCCATCAAATATCTCTTCGAGAAACCAGCGCTTACAGGTAGGCTATCTCGTTGGTTGCTGTTGCTTTCCGAATTCGATCTGAAATATGTGACGCGCAAGTCAGTCAAGGGAAGAGCAGTAGCAGAATTCTTAGCCGATCATCCAGTGGAAGGGGTTGAAGCAGTTGAGTACTTATTCCCAGATGAGGCCATTTTGCATATCGACGACGAGTTTTGAACGATGTACTTTAACGGAGCGTCAAATCAGTATGGGTATGGGATAGGAGTGTTGCTTACAGCACCCGACAATTCCCGTATCCCTTTAGCCTTCAAACTCCGGTTCAAAGTCTTGAATAACGAAGCAGAATATGAGGCATGCATTGCCGGTCTAGAAGCAGCCCCTGGAACTAGGGGCAAAACGGTTGGACGTCATCGGGGACTCGAACCTTGTTGTATCTCAAGCGAAAGGAGATTGGAAAGTCAAAGAAGAAAAGATGATTATGTATCACCAGACCTTGGACTTGTTAATTCCTCGGTTTGAGAAGTTAAACTTTACTCATCTGTTAAGAGAGAACAACAGGCTCGCAGATTCATTAGCAACTCTATCTTCCATGATAGACATCTCGTTTGGAGTCCGGATGCGTCCAGTCATCATTGACCAGAAGTTTGTGCCGGCATATGAATCAATTGCGGCTATAGATGAGGTTCAGGATGAGAACCCCTGGTATTACGACATTTGGAACTTCTTGGAGAAAGAGGCGTATCCACCAGGGGTAAATGCCAAGGATAAAATGGCAATCAGGAGAATGGCTGTTCAGTTCATCATCTGTGGAGGTAAATTGTATAAGAGAGGTCATCTAGGAATGCATAAGCTGTGCGTTGAAGCAGAAGAATCAAAACGCCTGATGGAGGCCATCCATTGAGGGGAATGCGGTGCGCATATGAACGAGGTAATGTTAGCTCGGAAGATCCTCAGACAGGGTTACTACTGGTCCACCATGGAAGAGGATTGTATCGGCTTTGTTCGGCGATGCCACAAATGTCAGATCCATGCAAACCGCATGAACATCCCGCCGTCGAAGCTGTACAATATGACTTTGCCATGGCCACTTTCAGTTTGGGGAATTGATGTGATCGGGGCTGTCACTCCAAAGGGGTCGAATGGGCATGAGTTCATCCTGGTCGCGATAGATTATTTCACAAAGTGGGTTGAGGCCCAATCCTATGCAGTGTTGAAGGCATCGCATGTTGCAAAGTTTATCAAAAACAACATCATTTGTCGTTATGGGGTCCCAAACGAGGTCATTTCAGATAACGGTTCCCACTTCAAGAAGGAAGTGATTGATTTGTTGGAAAAATACAACGTGGCTTTTCATAAGTCATCCACCTATCGACTGCAAACCAATGGAGCGGTCGAGGCTGCCAACAAGAATATCAAACACATACTACAGAAGATGGTGGAAACCTACCGGGATTGGCCAGATAAGCTGTCGTTTGCTCTGTGGGGTTACCGGACTTCAATTAGAACTTCTACTGGGGCGACTCCGTATTCATTAGTTTATGGGATGGAGGCCGTTCTACCTATTGAGATTGAGGTTCCGTCTTTGAGAGTGCTGGCTGAGTGTCAGATAGCCGAAGCAGATTAGCAGCAGAGCAGATTTAAGGAACTCATGCTCTTCGACGAGCGTAGACTGAAAGCACTGTACCATGTTCAAGGTTATCAGCGCAGAATTGCCCGGACTTTCAACAAGAAAGTTAAGTCCAGGAATTTGAAAGAAGGAGATTTAGTGCTCAAAGACAACCGAGCTCCCATCCACGACCCAAGGGGCAAGTTCAGACCCAATTGAACTGGTCCCTACATCATTAAGTCTATCTGGTTAGGTGGAGCTGTGGTTCTGATGGACCTAGATGGCCTAGAGTTCTCCCAACCGATCAATATGGACAAGTTGAAGAAATATTACCCCTGAGAGGCTCGCTAGGCCGAAAACCCGAAAGGGCGACCTAGACAAAAGTTAGAGCACAAAAAATTTGAAATGATAAAAACTGAGCTCGCAAGGTTGAAAACCCACAAAGGGCGGCCTTGGCAAAAGTTAGAGCGTAAAAGGAGAGTGAAAATACTCGAGTGAACCCGAGCCTGAACTACGTAAGGCTTGATTCCCATCTTTGGGATACGTAGGCAACTTCATCTTGAAGTTCAGCCATAAACTTTTCCCCGATCAACTTTGTCCATTTGATTATCTTGGTCATCTTTGTCTATTCAGCATTCAAGAGTTCGGTTATGATCTCCGGTGCAGTGCTTTTCAGACTAGGGACAACTTTCCGTTGCTGTGCAGTGCTGCGGTACTATTCAGACTAAGGGCAACTTTCCAGTTGCTAGGGTCCGGGGTTGTGCATCTTAGTGATAGATTTCAGGCGTGTCCAGTCCTGATCAATATCGAAAATGGTTTTGAAAATTTTTAATAGAAGTTGACTTCGTTCAAAATTAATCTTTTACAACTTAGACCATTTTTGGACCAAAGCGGAAAACTTTCAGTACCCACAACCTTCAATTTCATTGATTTCAATACAGAGTTCTCCTGCTCTTGCATACAATTGAAGTTGTTTTTTATTACAATCATAAAGAAAACTTGAAAGTACTAATATAGCAATAAATTCGGGGCGTAGATAAGTCAGGTGTTCCTGCACCCCCTTCCAGAGCTGGTCGAAGCTTCTGATGCCAAAGTGGGCCCTTCCTGTGCCTCTTCATTGAGCCAATCCAAGCACTCATCAGACAAAGTGCAACTGAAAGTGGGAGCGGGGGCCAGGAGCTCTCTAGTCCTCCATGCTGTGGCACACCGAGCCAGCTGCGCGCCTCGGACCGGGAATGCGGCAGGGTACTCTATCCCCTCTGGCGGGCAAGTCTGATCATGTCCGAACTGGCGCTGGAACCGGAACGGAAAATAGAAGACATAGTGTGTCATGCCAATCAATTGAATCCCAGGTTGACGGGTCATGTTGTAACTCATTGCCAGCAGATTGAGCCAAGGGCAGGGCCAAGTGATGCGGTTTGCAGACAAATTGCACATCCAGTTGTACCACCACCCCTCATCCAGGGCATCGACCAGGCGTTGTCGGAAAAAGTGGCCGCGAGCTGAGTACGCGGGGCAAGACTCCACAATTTGTAACTTGTCCATTAACCACAACTGGGAAGGGATGAAAAATGAGAGAATAAAGAATAGAGAGATGTACGATGAGAGAAAAGTAAGAAAAGGGTTGTGTGAGAAAAACCGAGCCTGAGAGCCGAGTGATGTGAGCAATACATATGTGAGATTGGGTAGGAAACATTACCTGCAATAGTAGTGGGCTCCCCGCAAGCCTAGCCATCTCCCGGCGATGAAAAACGTCTAAGCCCATCAATGTTTCAGCCAATGTCATAGCAATGCAGCTCTTGCCCTCCTTCAAACCTTGGGCAACCTCGATCAACCGGACACTGAATCCACCAGACCCCGGGACAAGCAAGAAATGAGATAGCAAGCATAGGCAAAGCGCGTGTCGCCGATAGCCCTGCCAATGATGGTCGCCGCGGTCACCAGCATCAGAAAATCGGTAAACCAAGCTTGGGATGTCTAGCTCCCTATCATGAATCAATGATCGAGCGTCATGCAAAGTGAGGCCACACATTTGCCCTAGGGCTTGGACATGGCCAAATCGGAGTTGAGGCAAGATTTCCTCGTTACGCTCGGACTCCATCAAAGCTTGGAAATCGTCAAAAGTAGGACACATCTCTTGCCCACTGAAGCTAAAGACGTGTGTTACCGGATTCCAAAACCTTGCCGCGGCATGGAGAAAAGGAAGATGCAGCGGAGTGCGGCCCAGCGTGAATAGTGCATTCAAGCCGAAGCCCCGGAAGTTCAACTTTTTCGAGCCATCTAGAGAAGCGATCCAAGCTGCGAGATTTTGGGTGAAGAACACCTCCATTTTGATGCAAAACTGAGATGAAATAAATGAACCACAAGGCTGGAGCTTTTAAAGAGGATAAGGCACTGTTTGGGAGACACGTGTCGAAAATTTGGTGGCTACCAAGCTAGGTGGTCGGCCGGCCACCTTTTCTGGTAGGCCGACCACCCCTCTTCCCTCCAATGCAAAAAGCTGGTCGGCCAGCTCCCTAAGGTGGTCGGCTATGAAGAGGAGGGTGGCTTTGGTCTTTTCTAGCTTCTAGAAGAAAGTTCCTAGCATTTACATGCATCAGGAGTGTTGAAGGTGTGAGTTTTCCTCTGTTTCGGATGCGTTCCGTCACCCAGATCGTCCGAAATGCATTTGTTTATTGAGTTGTTGTTAAGTCCTGCTTATCGAGTTGTTGTTTTGCTTACCGAGTTGTTAAGCTTATCGAGTTGTTAAGTTTTGTCGAGTTTTGTGTATCGAGTTGTTATCCTTTGTTTAATCAACACTGTTGTGTCTTGCTTATCGAGTAGTAAGTTTAATCAACATTGTTGTGTCTTGCTTATCGAGTTGTAAACTTGCTAAGGTTCTATTCTTTCTTAGTAAGTTAAGTTGTTCTGTTTGTTGCGTCGGTTCACTACCTGACTTGGCAATTTTCAATGCACAAATTCCATTCAATCTCATTTTGGTGCAAAATGATGCGATGCGATGCTAAGAACATAAAAATACAACGCTTTCTGAACAAAAGCTGTTTTATTCCATCATACTTCCTTTGTTACAACATTTTACAACAAGGGTACAAGTTTTATGGAAAATAAAACTACCTAATAATGTACAATGTGCTATAACTACTAGTAAAAAAGGCAAATAAAGCAGGAACATCTGTGCTCTTAAGTGCAAGAATAAGAGGCCCTCTTCGTCCTCTTCGGCTGAGAAGTCCCTACACCATCTCCGCTAGCACCATCATCAAAATCAGAGCTGCCGTCCTCGGAACCCTCCTCGGCGTCACCTCCACCCTCAGAGCCAGACTCAGAGTCCTCCTCTCTGCCTGTAGATATCTTCGACTGAGGATGAGCGGACTCCTCCTCCTCACTGGACTCCTCCTCTATGACATGTGCCTTGCGCCCGCGTCGTCTGCGAGACGACTCCCCTCTCCCAGCTCCTCGAGAAGGCCTAGATGGTCTAGCTCCCTGGGAAGGCCCAGGTGGCCCAGCCTGTGGCCCGGTATTTATCGGAGGCATCTGAAAAGAAAGAGTGCAATTTGAATGCATCAGCCAGAATATGTATATTAGATGCACAGATAAAAAGCTACATGGAATGGATGTATGCAGGTATAGTACATGAATGTGGTGTGTGTGTCAGATGTGCTCTACACATACAGTTAATCGATGCAGTGAAATGTTCAAGTTCAGCATGTCATCAGAAGTATGATAAATGCAAGAAAACTAAAGAGTACCGGGACACCGATGATGGACAGCTGTGCTTCTCTCCGCAGGACCATGCCCTCGAGTGAGGCCACCAATCCAAGCATCCCCTCCATGTACTCTCTGGGTGGCTACAGATACAAGCTCAAATCATCAGTGAATAAATGAGTACTAGCTGGGTGATAAATGAAAAACAGTGGAACATACCGGTGGTGAGTCGGGATCACAAACGTACGGGTGACCAGGCATAGGAGGCTCTATCGGAATTGGGTAGGAAGTCCCGTATCGCCATCCCGTCAACTCAGTCGGCATATCTGGCCATCCAGGGTGATGATAAGTCGAGGGAATCGGGGGGACCAGTCCAGCCCCACCTCTAGATGTACTAGCCCTACTGGTCGAAGGAATGTCTCTAGCTCGGGTGCGACTCGAGGATGGCATACCAGCAGACCTCCTTGCGGGAGTACGGACACTTGCCAATGGAGGCATCAAGTATGTGTGATGGTAGGTCGCGTAATCCCCATCCTCCAAGTGTAGCAACACGTCAGTGCCTAACATGGCGCTGTTGACGCCCTGAGGAGTGAGACTATCAGCGGATCGCATATCATCCGGAGGTGCTCAGGGAACACTCTGCTTAGGGAAGCCCAGAGTTTGACGAAGGAAGCGGTCCCCCAAAAACTAGGCCCTACCGACTAGCCCCTCAAACAAGATCCTGTACCGAGAGGCGGCCCATCCTCCGGCAAACTGAAATTGGAGTTCCCCACCCAAAGGCACCCAAGGTTGCCATATGATCTGCAGCTAACCAATGCATAAGTCGATCAGAAATCATAGATGCGCAAGATCAATCAAAGGTTGAAGACATGGAAAACTGAGAGTTCTTAATTACCTCTGTCGGCCGCACTGTGTCAAAGAACTGCCGCAGGTAGGGGAGAGTCTCCCGGGCCCGCGGCCAGTACTGGCCCTCGAAAACAAGCGAGTTGGGGGTCATGAGGGGGGCCTCCACCTCGAGCTCTGGGGCTAGCGTCGGGAAGTACGCAAAAACCCATAACTGTGGAAAACAGGGCAAAAGCCATCAGAATACAGAATGCTGAGTGCAGAATCTGAATACAGAATGCTGAGTGCAGAATGGGAATACAGAATGTAAAGTGTGCCGTGTGTGCAATGTACAGATAATGAAAAGTAGAAATGTAAATCGAGAGGGCAGAAAGTACCTCCCAGGCTCTCCAATAGCCGCCGACTATGTTCCCCCGTCCGCGGGAGGTCGCGCTCATGTAGCAATAAAGGGTAGCCAAGCCGGCGCCACCCCAGTCATACTGACCGATCTGCGAGAGGTCTACCAGGGCACTCAGCAAATATAGCCCAACGGTGTTTCCCCTATCAGCGAACAGAGTGGTCCCGAAGAGGAACATCAAAAATCCTCGGGTGTACTGTGCTATCTCCTCGGGTGTCTCGGGCTCCCTCAGTCTGAAATATGAGGAAAACCAGGTATACCGGACCCTGCCTGAGGATCTGTCAACTGGTGGGCGAGCTCCCAACAGATAAATCCAGGCAGCCTCCCACTCGCCCATGTCCTCGTCATAAGGGATCGCCCAGCCTCCAACGTTAAGGCCAGTCAATACAGCGAAGTCGAATGGGGTCATAGTCATGTCCCCGGTAGCAGAGAAATGGAAGGAGTTGGTGGTGTCCCACCATCTCTCTACAAGGGCACTCATCAACGTCCTGCTAGCAGGATAGCGAGAAATCCCAGTGCAGAAGGGTCCAAACCCTGCCTGGTCAACCTAATCCCGAACAGCCTCCGGGAGCTCTGTATACCACTCTCTCGCAGCAATGGAGCCGTATCCCTGTGCAACGCGGGAGGACACCTACATTCATAATGAACACATGTATTCAGTTTTAGAATGAAATGAATAAGCTGCGTGCAAATGAAATATATGAGCTGTGTGCAAATCAAATAAAAATAGTGTGTGTTACGTGTTCACAATCAGATATGGGCTGCGTGTTCATCATCAAAGTTTGGGCTGTGTGTTCAACTTTCAATCCGTGTGTGCTGCGTGTTCACAATCAGATATGGGTTGCATGTTCATCATCAAAGTTTGGGCTGTGTGTTCAACTTTCAATCCGTGTGTGCTGCGTGTTCACAATCAGATATGGGCTGCGTGTTCATCATCAAAGTTTGGGCTGTGTGTTCAACTTTCAATCCGTGTGTGCTGCGTGTTCACAATCAGATATGGGCTGTGTGTTCATCATCAAAGTTTGGGCTATGTGTTCAACTTTCAATCCGTGTGTGCTGCGTGTTCACAATCAGATATGGGTTGCGTGTTCATCATCAAAGTTTGGGCTGTGTGTTCAACTTTCAATCTGTGTGTGCTGCGTGTTCACAATCAGATATGGGCTGCGTGTTCATCATCAAAGTTTGGGCTGTGTGTTCAACTTTCAATCCGTGTGTGCTGCGTGTTCACAATCAGATATGGGCTGCGTGTTCATCATCAAAGTTTGGGTTGCGTGTTCAACTTT
The DNA here is from genome assembly GCA_036172215.1 of Camellia granthamiana. Taxonomy (NCBI): domain Eukaryota; kingdom Viridiplantae; phylum Streptophyta; class Magnoliopsida; order Ericales; family Theaceae; genus Camellia; species Camellia granthamiana. Next base: position 52,776,431 of record CM069907.1, on the reverse strand, counting down.
CAATCCGTGTGTGCTGCGTGTTCACAATCAAATATGGGCTGTGTGTTCGTCATCAAAATTTGGGCTACGTGTTCAACTTTCAAAATCCGTGTGTGCTGCATGTTCACAGTCAAATATGGGCTGCGTGTTCAACTCTCAACAAGTGTGTGTTGCGTGTTCATCATCAAAATATGAGCTACGTGTTCAACTTTCAAAACAAGTGTGTGCTGTGTGTTCGCAATCAATACATGGACTGTGGGTTCAGAAATTCAAGTGTTTGGGCTGTGTGTTCAAAATGCGAATAGAATATTGTGTTGTAAACTAAGTGTTTAGAACAAGTTGTGTGCTAGAACGAGTAGATAAGCGTACATAGCATGAAATGCATGGAAAATGCAGACTATAAGGCGGAAAATGTAAAAAGTGAGGTACATACCTCTCGTGCCTGATGAGAGAGGTGGAACTCCGGCTCCCGCAATAGCAAATCCACGGGTGCTCGAGCATCAAAGTCGGTGAAATGATAGAACATTGGCCGAGGGAGGACGTGTGTCGGAGGGTCGTACCTCTCGGGAATGAATGGCCGAACCCTCAGAGGTAAAGACATGATGTCTGGCTCACCTCCGGTGCCTGGAGAACCTCCACCATGGGGAAAATGACCCGCCATCTCAAGAAATCTGCAAAAAGAAGCAAAAATGAGCGAAATGAGCCAAAATTAGAAAAAGTCAACAAAAGTCAACCCTCGGGAAATGAAAAAGTCAACAAAAGTCAACTCCCGAGAAAATCTTCCAAATGTTGAGACAAACTTACCTCAAGTGGTTAAAATGAGAAAAGAAGCTCCGAAATCAAAATTTAATCGGGTTCAAAGTGAAGAGAACTGAAAGTTTTCGCGAAACAACTTTGCGTGGGGAGTTGGAAAATGCGTATGTAGCGCAGATTTGAGAGAGAAAATGCTCTAGGAAGGAGGAGGAGGCAATTTCGGATCTGAATTTATGAGCAAAAAGTGTTTGGCTTTGTATATTTAAAGAAATGAGGGTGAAAAGTCAAAACTGCCCCTGATTTGGGCTAGGTGGTCGGCTGGCCACCTTTTCTGGTAGGCCGACCACCCCCTACACTCAAACCTAGTCGGTGGCCTCCAGTGGACTCCAAACTTGGTCGGTGGTGTTCCCAAGGTGGTCTCCAAGCTCTCTGCAAATTTTGGTAGTGATCGGAGTCCCCGGCACTCGAGAAAGTACAAAGAAAGTGCACTTTTCGTCGCGAAATCCCTCCGCGGGAACTTCAACTCCAACTTTCAATGCGTGTTTCATCGTCACTCGCCGAGAGCAAGATGTATCCTTTTTGAATACGTTGTGACCCTTCTGGGAGGTAAACCGAGGGTCGCGATTGAGTCGCACTCGTCAAAGCTTGCGTTTCTTTACTCGTTGTTTCATGACAAACATGCATTCAAGTTTACACTTATCTTGCATTGTTGTGCACGTCACTTGCATTCTCATGCTTACTACTGGCATTGTTGTGCATGTTTCACGGGTATTTTCATACCCTCACACTTGATTTGCGTTGTCACGCGCGTGTCTCTCGCATTGCGATGCACCTTTCCATCGGCACCATGATTGTTTGCATTCAATATAGCGTTGAACATGTGTTGCTAACTATGTTGTGCTTGTTAAGTTTCTCTCTTTTGCAGGCACGATATTGTATGTACGGTTCATTTGAAACTGGTGCAACTAGACGAATCGCGCAGGTATTGTATCTTCTCCGTGTGAGACGTGGCGAGAATCGAATAATTCTCCGCATTCTTAAACTGCATGAAATGTAGTTGTTGCTTTGCATTCTTGCTTAAAACTGTTGCGTGTGCGCTTCATTACAGCTTGCTGCTTTGCATGATCATGAGTTACATCCGGCTTTGTGCATATCATTTTGCATTTTGCCCCCGCCTGTGGGCATGCCTGCGGGAACATTTCTTTGTTATCTTGTATGTCTGTCTAAGTCTTCGGCCTTGTCAAAAACGGGTCGTCTCTGGGCTTTGACATTCACTCCCGTCATGTATGACTTTCGAGTTCTGTCAAAGAGGGGCAACTGTAGACACCCCATTTTTGACCGACCTTAAGACTCAGACGTCACCGGTTGAGCGCTCGGTGATAGTGCATATTGTCTTCGTTCTGGAGTTTCAGAGTCTCGGCTGCGAGCCTTGCCTCCGGACTTCCGGGTTCTTTTGTGCTTTGCCTCGGTTTGTGAACCATGTCCCATTTTCTCTGTTTTCTCTTCCCGAAGGGAGGAAGAGGTCTCGTAGACTATCTCTCAGTAGCCGTAGGCTACGTTTCGTGGTCGTAGGCCATTTTTTCCGTTTGGAGGCCAGTTTCCGGTTTTCGGAGCCGACGGCCGTGCGCCTCGGTTCGGGACTGCTTAACTACCTCCGGTTGCTCCGGTTTTTGGCACACACCTTATTTCCTCCCTTTAGAGGGACACTGTGGCCCGGGAGACCACCTTCGTGGTCATACGCCACCTCCAGTGCCTAACAGCTTGTTTTCGGGGCCCCGGACCGTGCGTTTTGGCCCCCGAACCTTCGTTTTGCATCCGTCTTGGTCCATTTTTGGTAGGGACCCTATTTTCATTGCTAGAGAGGTGGTAGTATGGTGGGAGGCCACCTTTTTCCCTGAAAAACCAGTTTTCTCTTTTTCTCTCTCTTAAAGCCGGTTTTTCTGACAGAAAGCCGGTTTTTCTGACAGAAAGCTGGTTTTTCTCACTTTTGAGCCACAATTTCTGGCTTTTCATACCACCATTGTGTTGTGCTCATCTGGGAGGCCACCAATATGGGTAGGCCAACCAGTAATTCTTTTTGACCCTTTTGAACCTTGCTAAAAGCTGGTTTTTCTCTCTCTTGGGTCACATTTTCTAGTTTTTCACCATACAGCTGTGTTGCACTCATCTGGGAGGCCACCTTTTTGGGTTGGCCGGCCAGCAATTCTTCTTGAACCTTTTGACCCCTGGTCGGCCGACCAGGGGGAGTGGCCGGCCGGCCACTTGAACTGGCCGGCCTGCTTCTTGCTTTTTGCTCTTTCTAAATGTATCACAGTATCACAGCTGTGCCAGCTGTGAGACATTTGGACCATCCTCTATACACGTGTATGGAGGATATGTGAGGTCTCTTGGAGATATTTTAGAGCCACTCCTCTATAAAGGAGAGGCTTGGCTTCATTTGCAAGGGTTCAACAAATTTGCTAAAGGCATATACCCTCCACCCTCCATAACTCACTATTCCAAGCTCCAAACCCTAGTTTTCTTGGACCATTTGCACACCAACCCCTAGTATAACACCTCCATCATCCATTCCAGCACTTTGGGACTGATTTGAAAGGGTTGAAGGTTCACCAATTTGGTCCAAAAGCTCCTGCTTTGCTGCTCTTCAAGGGTAAGTACCTATTTCCCTTAAACTTGCATTTTTTTGCTCCATTGGTTAGCCTTATTTGCAAGCATTTATGGACTTTTTCATAAACTGAAAAGTGTTATATTGCTGCTCTTCTGTTTGAGGTCTCCTACACCCTTGTATGCTTTATCCCTCTTTGTAGGCCTATTTTGCATCATATCTTAGTCCTACTTGTGAGCATTTTCGAGATTTGTCATAAACTAGATAAAGTTTCCTTTTGAGCTTATAAACATGTTTAATTAAGGTCACTTCTCTTTTTGGGGTCTTCTCCCCCCATTCATGCTTTATTTCTTCATGTTTTGAGCTATGCATGTGAGCATTTGCATTGGCCTTGATTTGGCCTTTTAGCCATTGAAATCTAGCAGATTTTCAGTGGCTTAGATGTATCTTTGAGCTTCAAAATCATAGAGGGGTGACCCTCTCACCCCTCATTCTCTTTACTAGCATTGTTGGCCTTCCAAAGGGGCTCCATTTTTCATGTTGTGAAGTCACATTCCAGGACTTATTTTGTGAGTTATATGGTCTGCATTAGCTCTGTCCAGAGCCCATTTTTTCATATTTTATGTCTATGATGCATGTGTAGAGCAATTCCATTCAAGGCCTTTTGAAGGGGCCTTTCATTGTATGCTTCCTTGACCCATTTCAGGGCCAATTTGATGAGTTTTAGGGCTGTCATAATTGATTTTCAGAGTTGGTTTTGCCATGCTAAGTGTTCTTGTTGTATGTGTTGAGTAATCCCTTGCATGGCCCTCCAAAGGGGCTCATCATTTTTGCATGCATTGGATGCATTTCAGTGGTTATTTGGGCATATTTTGGCATAAAATACTTTTGTTTTTGGCTGGTTGGGTGAGCCCTCATATGCTTCATATAGTTGTAGAACAACTCATGGTTCACTAGCCTATGTTGCGTGTTGTTTTGGCCCTTCATGTTAGCATATTTTGGCTATGCCTTGAACTGATAATGTGCTTATTTTGGACTGCCCTAGCTGTGTTTTTGGGTCTTGTGGTTGAATGATGTTAGTTTTGCATGCTTGTAGTTCAAGGTCCATGCTTAGCTTTGAGTTTTGAGATCCATTCCATGCATATACTGAGGTGTGTTTATGTTTTGAGCCTATTATTCATCACATTTCAGAGCTTGTTTGAATGCCATGTTGCCATGTTTTCATCTCTTTAAATGTGTTTGAGAGTCGGGCTCGTATACCCCATTTACCGACCATTGAATGAGCTCCATTTCGTTGCATTCCGAGCCATCATTTTAGGCCATTTCCCCACTGTTTCAGACCTGCCTAGGGTCTGTTTGGGGTTGGTTTTTCCATTAGTGCATTGCTTTGGGTATCTCTAGTGTAACGCACTTCACTAGTTTCGATACCCGGGCCCCCTAGCTTGCATAGTGTGCCATATTTGCACGTTTCGGGACCATATTTCATGCTGTTTTAGAGCTGTAATTTATGCTATTCTATGTCATGTTTCATCCTCGCCATGCTTTGGTAGAGTGGCATTTGATGCCTTAGGTTCGGTCCTTGGTATTCGTGCATGTGTGCACGCATTTCGATTGTCTCATTTTCATCTAATGGCCGCTGATGTGAGTGTGGCTGAGGTCCACTCATGTTGGTGTAAGTCCATCGTGCATTGTGTATGCCATTTCGGTTCATAGCATTGCGTATGCTAGGTTGCATGTTAGAGCATTGTGTATGCCATGTTACATCGAGCATTGTGTATGCCATTTCATAGCATTGCGTATGCTAGGTTCTATGTTAGTCGCATTATGTATGCCATCTCATGTGCATTGTGTTTGGGATAGGAGTTAGCCCAAGCACGGGAAACGAGGAACGTTTCGTACTCCGAGTGACGAAACGTGTCTCAATTTTCGATCGTCGACACTTCGGATTACCCATGATGGAGTTTAGGTCATGTTGTGTTTTCATGTGCATTCATTTCACATCAAGTCGTGCAATTCGACTCCTCGGCCATCATGCATCGAGATGCGTGATTGGTGGCACGAGGATCGAGGTGTGCATACATATCTGAAAATACTTTGCCATGCCCCTTTCTTGCTCTCTGTTGCAGCAAATCAGAAATCAACAGCTTTCTAAAGCCTTGCACAGCATTCCGGCATTAATTGCAAACAGAGGCGAATCGGGGCGTCGCAATGGATTTCCGCGCCAGGCAACTCAAGCATGCATCATTCATCATTCGGAACAAAGCTGAGGCGGTCCATCGATTAGTATGCTAGTTTATTTCATTTCTTAGTTAATTTGTTAATTAATTAGGGTTTTGTACTTATTCGAACTGTATTATTTATTTGGACTGTACACTATTTATTCGGACCCTCCGAGCGGGGGCACAATTGTAATAAGTGTGCGTGTGTGTGATGTATGTCTTCCAACCCCACGTCTTTCTCCCTTTTATTTACCAGCTTATGATGGTTAGATTAGGGCATGTTTCAATTAGCATACTTATGCTTGCATGTTTGCATCATTCATCTGTATTGCATGCACCGGGCTCGGCGCATCATACTAACTGCATTGTATTTCAATTCCAAGTTGAATACATGTTATCTGTTGCATTTCATATGTCATGTTTAGAATAGCCGAGCCTATCTTAGTTGCATTATTGTATGTGTTGCATTAGGCATCTCAGCATAGTTAGAATTCATGCATGTTTTCTAATTAGCTTCTTTCTTTGGCTTGGAGTACTCGGTGAATGTTTATGCTTTAGCATCCTTGCATGCATGTGAGTGACTGCCATGATAGCATGCTTACCATGAGGCTAAGTGCTTATGTGATATAACTGCCTGAATGCCTGTGGGTGAAGGTTGGGTTATTTAGATTGGAATGATTCATCGATTGTGAGTTTTAAGCCCACTAGATAGTGGCAAAATCATGTTTTCTTAAGCCCACCTGAGGGTGGCAAATCCACATTTTAGCCTACTTACGAGTAGCAAACCGTTTTCAAAACAAACATGAGATGTTTCGTTCCAATTCAGGCGATCCAGTCTATACTTATTTGTTGTGCGCATCACATAGTAAATCTAGGCTAATAAATCAGAATAAGAATGCATAATGTTTTCAAAACTAGATATCATGGTTAGTAGAGGCCGATCTTTGATCGGGCGAGCGGGGGTGCTCACGAAGTGACCTTCCCCAATCGTACCCAAGTTCCCGAGCCGAGGCAACTTTGGTGATGACGGACACATGGCCTTAGGCATGAGTTAGGGTTTTCTAAATTTCCCCAAAATAAAATATTTAGGTGGCGACTCTGTATCTGGCAAAGCAGTCCATGTTTGGCACTTCTTTCAAAAAAATATGTTTTCAAAAACGATTTGCCGGATTTGGACTCTTTGATGAATTCATCAGTCTTGCATTGCACTCTGCGAGATTAGATACAGGACCGTGACATTGAGTCCTTAACTGTAGTGAGCCCAATGAACAAAACGGGATTTGCCTTTAAACTCCGGTTCAAGGTCTCCAATAATGAAGCAAAATATGAGGCGGGTATTGCTGGTTTGAAAGTCGCCCTAGAATTAGGGGCAAAAAGGTTGGACGTTATGGAGGGCTCGAACCTAGTTGTGTCTCAAGCAAATGGAGACTGGAAGGTCAAAGAAGAAAAGATGAAGGTTTATCACCAAGCCTTGGACATTCTGATTCCTAGGTCTAAAAAAGTTGACTTTCAGGCATTTACTAAGACAGAACAGCAGGTTCGTTGACGCTTTATCAACTCTGTCATCCATGATTGACATCCCTTTTGAAGTCTGGATGCATCCGATTATCATTGAACAGAGATACATGCCAGCCTATGAGACTATCACCGCAATAGAGGAAGCGCAAGATCAAAATCCTTAGTACTATAATATCTGGAACTTCTTAAAAAACAAGATTTATCCACCAGGGGCAAATGCCAAGGACAAAAGGGCAATACGGTGGATGGCATTTCAATTTATTATCTGCGAAGGTAAATTGTAAAAGAGAGGTCATCTGGGAATGCACAAGTTGTGTGTCGAAGAAAAGGAGTCAAAGCGCCTGATGGAGGCTATCCATGGAGAAGAGTGCGGAGCGCATATGAACAAAGTAATGTTAGCCCGAAAGATTCTCAGGCAGGGTTACTACTGGTCTACCATGGAGGAGGATTGTATTGGTTTTGTTCAGCGATGCCACAAATGCCAAATTCATGCTAATCGCATGAACATCCTGCCGTCAAAACTGTACAACATGACTTCGCCATGGCCTTTCTCAGTCTGGGGAATTGACATCATCGGCGCAGTCACACCAAAAGGGTCGAATGGGCATGAATACATTCTGGTGGCAATTGATTACTTCACAAAGTGGGTGGAAGCTCAGTCCTACACGGTGTTGAAAGCAGCGCATGTTATTAAGTTCATCAAAAACAACATCATTTGCTGATATGGAGTCCCAAACAAGATCATTTCAGATAATGGCTCTCACTTCAAGAAAGAAATGATAGACTTGTTAGAGAAATACAATGTGGCTTTTCACAAGTCATCTACATACCGGCCGCAAACCAACGAAGTTGTTGAAGCCGTCAACAAGAACATCAAGAATATTTTGCAGAAGATGGTTAAGACCTACAAGGACTGGCCAGATAAATTGCCATTCATACTCTGGGGTTATAAAACTTCAATCCGAACGTCTACAGAGGCAACTCCTTATTCTCTTGCCTATAGGATAGAAGTCATTCTGCCAATTGAAATAGAAGTCCCGTCACTAGGAGTTATGGTTGAGTATCAAATAGTAGAGGCGGATTGGCAACAGAGCCGGTTTGAAAAGTTAATGTTGTTTGATGAGAGAAGGCTGAAAAAATTGTATCACGTTCAGGGTCTAGGACTTTTAATAAGAAGGTTAAGTCCCGGAATCTCAAAGAGGGGGATTTGGTGCTAAAAGACAATCGAGCTCCCATCCATGACCCTAGGGGCAAGTTCAGACCCAATTAGACTGGTCCTTACATCATCAAAACTATCTAGTCGGGTGGAGCTATTATTCTCATAGACCTAGATGGCCTAGAATTTTCCCCACCGATCAACATGGAATACTGTCCCTGAGAGGCTCGCTAGGCTAAAAACCCGGAAGGGCGACCTAGGCAAAAGTTAGAGCACAAAAAATTAAAAATAAAGAAAAACTGAGCTCGCAAGGTTAAAAACCCTAAAGGGGGGCCTTGGCAAAAGTTAGAGCACAAAAGGAGAGAGTTAATACTCGAGTGAACCTGAACTGAACTACGTAAGACCTGATTCTCGTCTTCGGGATACGTAGGCAACTTCATCCTGAAGTTTGGCCGTAAGCATCTCCAAATCAACTGTCCTGTCCATATGTCTAATTAGGTCATCTATGTCTATTCTTTACCTAAGAGTTCGGTTGTGATCTCTACTCTGAGAGAAGAGTTGGTTACAATGCTGAACAGTAGTGTTCAATCAAGGGGCAGTTACAATCTTTTGATTTGGGGTTGTACATTTTGTGGATTGATTCAGTACGTGTCAAGTGGTGATCCTTTTCAAAAAGGGTTTTGGAAAGTTTTATTAAAAGTTGGTTTTGTTCAAATTTTACCTTTTACAACTTAGACCATTTTTGGACCACAAGAAAAATTTTCAGTGCTCACAACTTTAGTTTCATTGATTTCCATACAAAGTTCTCCAACTCTTCGATACAAATCAAAGTTGCTTTTATTACATTGAAAAAACTTGAAAAGAAAGATCAAAGCAATAAACTAGGGGCATAGATGAATCAGGTACTCCTGCGTCCCCCGCTTGTGCTTGTGGAAGCTTTTGAAGGTAAAATGGGCCCAGTTTGTGCCTCATTCTCAAGCCAAGCCAAGCACTCGCCAAAAAGGGTGCAACTGAAACTAGGGGTAGGGGCCAGAAGTTCTCTCATCCTTTAAGCAGTGAGGTACCTGGCTAAATGTGAACCTTGGATGGGGAATAAAGCCGGGTACTCTACCCCCTCCTCTGGGCGCATCTGATTATGTCCAAACTAACATTTGAACCTAAACGGGAAGTAGAATACACAGTGTGTCAGGCCGATCAACTGAATGCCGAGCTACCGAGCCATGCTGTAGCTCATCTTGGTCAGATTAAGCCAGGGGCAACAACAAGCTATGTCAACAGCAGATCTATTGCATATCCAGTGGCACTACCATCCCTCATTCAGGAAATCTACTAGTCGGTGGCGGAAAAAATAGCCACGAGCTGCGTATTCAGGGTAAGAGTCCACTACCTTCAGCTTATCTATAAGCCACACTTGGGGAGGGATGAAAGAAAAGAGAGATTAAAGAATAGAGAGATGTGTGTTAAGAGAAAAGTGAGAAAAGGGCTTTGAGAGAAAAACAGAGCATGGGTGCCGAGTGATTTAAGAAACACATATGAGAAATTGTGGAAAACATTACCTGAAGAAGTAGCGGGCTCCCCGCGAATCTGATAGTCTCCCATCGAAGAGAGGTGTCTAGGCCTATCAAGGTCTCGGCCAACGCCAAACCGATGCAACTCTTACCTTCTTTCAAATCTTGGGCCACTTCAATCAATCGGATGTTGAATTTGCCAAAACTGGGGATAAAAAAATGAACAAGCATACACAAGCAGAGGGCATGTTACCGAAAACCCCACCACAGAAGGTCATCGCGGTTATCAACGTCTGAAAATCAATGAATCAAACTAGAAATGTCCAGTTCTCCATTGTGGGCCAAAGATCGAGCGTGGCCAAAATGGGGCTGCGGTATGATTTCCTCATCGTGCCAAAATTCCATTAATGCCTGAAATTCTTCAATTGTCAGGCATATTTCTTGTCCCCCAAAGCTAAAGACGTGTGTAATCGGGTCCAGCATCTAACCACGGCATGAAGGAATGGAAAATAAAGTTGAGTTTGGCTTAACGAAAAAAGTGCATTTATACCGAAATCCCGAAAATTACCTTTTCCGAGTTGTCCAAAGTCGCAATCCAGTCTGAGAGCTTTTTGGGAAAAAATGGTTCCATTTGTGAAGAAATTGCAACTAAAATGAAGTTCTGGAGAAGAATTCACAAAATTCAACCTTTTGTAGAAGATAAGGCAGTGAGTGGAAGCTAGCTGTGAACAATCTGGAGGTTCTTCACATTGATGGTCAGCAGGTGGCCGGCGGGCTACATTGGTGGCCGGCAGGCCATCTCTTGCGGCCGGCATATGGCCAGTAAGTTCCTTTCCTGGCCGACAGTCTTCCTTTCAAGACTGTTATCCACCTTTGTGCTGAACAATGCTAAAAACATGTGTTTTGTTCTGCTCTTTATGTGTTTTAAAGGTCTTGTTTTGAGTCTTTTTTATTTTAGTAAGTTTGTTGAGTTGTATTTGAGCTATTTGTTTTGTTTATCGAGTTATTGTTATTTTGTTTATCGAGTTGTATGTTGCATTTTGTATCTTGGTTGTTGGTCGGTTCATTACTTGATTAAGAATTTTGTTTCAATCAAGTGCTCTTGGCCATTTCAATTCCATGTCCATTTCATGCAAATATGGTGCTCATGATGCAAAAATGGCAACACACTTTTTATAAAAGCTGCGAGGTTTTATTCTGATTATGGTTTTTTACAAAAGAGGAGTACAAGTTATAAAATAAAATAAAAAAAAAAACCTATTTGAGGCTATATAAGTGCTAATGCTACTAACAAAAAGAAACTAAGCAAAAAGTACAAAAATCAACGCCAGTAGCCTTAGGCTCGAGAGGCCCTATTCGTCCTCTTCCTCGGAGGAGAGGACTCTGGGGCGCTATCTCCATCAGCACCACTATCTGAATCAGTCTTTGAGCCAGAACCAGAGTCGACATCGTCTTCGCTCTCTGCCCCAGAGCCTACCTCGGCATCGCCTCCCCTCTTGGAACCCAAGCCGGCATCATCATCTCTACTCTCGGACAACTTAGATGGTGACTTACTGCCTCCTCGGAGTCACTGGTCTCAGCATCGTCATCGCGCAAGATAGGCTCTGGAAGACTGCTCTGGCCTCAGGTGCCCATGTCTCTACCTCTCCTTCTTGTTACTAGAGGAGGTATTGTCACTGCTGGCACTAGAGCCATCAATATGGGTGGGATCTGAAAAGACAGTTGTCAACATATCAGTTTTAGTGTGTGTATCAGATGCAAGCATGGTATGCAGAATGAGTATATGCAAAAGTTAGATATAATGTGTAAGTACAGTGTGTGAATGCAATGTGCCGATGCAGTGTATCAGTGTAGTTTGGAGAAGACTACAGTTGAAATGTCAGTGTATCAGTGAAGATTTGATGCCTGGAGTGCAAACTGAAGAAATTATTGGGATGTCGTGGAAGCCGAGTAGCGTCTCCCTCCTCTGTACGATGCCCATCAAGGAGGCTATCAGCTCGAGAGCGCTCCCTGTGTACTCAATGGATGCCTGCAAATGCATTTGAATGATCAGTGTTCGCAATAAACATATCTGAAATGAAATGTGGGGTGCAAATCGTAAAGTGTGGTCCATACCCGAGTCGGGCCTCAAACCCCGACAAGCTCGTGCCTAACCGCTGCAGGCGCAATTGTGACCTGGCAAGCATCTCCAGTATGCCGCCAACATGTTAGTCCGGTGGGAAGCTCTGGCCAACTGGTCCTCTGCCTCGCCTGGGAAGCCCCCCTAGCACGGGCCCTAGTCGCCCAGGTCACTCTAGGTACCTCTCTCATAATAGGAGCCCTCGCTCCCTCACCTCCATGAGTGCTTGTTAGAGGTGGCATGAAGTGTGTTTGAATGAAGGTTGCATAGTCACCCTCTGCTCTGAAGTAATCAGCATGCAGGCCCACCATAAACTGAGTGACTGTATCTATGATGAGGCTGTCTGCTGATCTCATAGACTTTTGCGGTGCCATCGGGACGATCGGGTCAGGCAGGCCCATAGTCTGGCGCACGAACCCGCTTGCTCAAGAACCAGGCCCAGCAAACGGGGCCCTCAAGAAGAATATGGAAGCGAAAAGTGGCCCAGGCCCCGGGAGTGAGGGACTGTCAATGGGAGCTCCTCCATGGGCTCTGAGGCAAGAGTCAAAAATAAGTATACACCCACAGCTGCAAAGAAAACGCAGTGATATGTGAGATCAATGTATGAACAGATATATATGAACAGATATAGAAAGTACAAAGCAAAAAGCATAACGTATGAACAGATACAGAAAGTGCAAAACAAAAAGCATAAGTGTTGAACAAATATAAAGCAGAAAATACAGAACATAAAATGTAAAGTATAAAGAGGAAACTGGGATGCATACCTCCCAGGCTCGCTAGTAGCCTCCGATCAAGCCTCTTCTCAGGTGAGAGGTAGAGCTCATATATCCATATAGGGTGCCGAGGCTAGCTCCACCCCAATCATAGAAGTGCACCTGAAGAAGGGTCACCAGGGCACTCAGCGGATATAAGCCTACGGTGTTCCACCTGTTCGAAAACAAGGTCGTACCGAAGACAAACATCAGAAAGCCTCTGGCGTACTGCTCCATCTCTTCTACTGTCTTGGGCTCGCTCCCTCTGAACTGCTCGGCGAACCAGGTATATCTGACCATGCCTATCCGGTACAAGGGTAGATGCACTCCCAGTAGCTCAACCCAGGCCGCCTCCCACTTCTCCATGTTTGTATCGAAGGGGATCAGATCACCCCCTACTCCTAAGCCAGTTATCATGGCGAAGGCATAGGGAATCATCGTCATCTCCCCGGTAGTGGACAAGTAGAAAGAGCTGGTGGTGTCCCACCACCTCTCCACAAGTGCGCCTAGAAGAAGACGGCTCGCAGTAACCCACGTCAGGCAGGAGCAAAATAGGCCGAAGCCGGTCTCGTCTACAATGTCACGTACTCCTGCGGAGAGCTCGTCGTACCAATCTCGCGCAATCGTGGCTCCGTATCCTCTAAAACCATGAGACTTTCCCTGTGGCAAAGAACAGATGAATAAAACAAGACAGTGATGAAAGTACAGTCAGGTGAAAGTACAGTCAGGCGAAAGGCAGTGCAAGAAATGCAGTTTAAATATAGGCAGAAATACAGGAAAATAGAGTTCATACCTCAACAGTGATGGATGAAAGATGAGAAGTCGACTCCCTCAGCAGGAGGTCCTCCGACACACTGAGAACGAAGTCGCTGAAGCGCCTGATGCCTCCGGTTGGCAAGATATGTGTCCGAGGATGGTACCTCTCTAGATCAAATGGCCGTTCCCTCACTGGTAGTTGGCTCATGCTCAAGCTCAGGCTTAGGCTCAGGCTCGAACTCTGCCTAGAAGTCAGCCTCAATACCTCCAGTTGCCTCGGCAACAACCGGCTCATCTACCTTGGAAACAGGTGAAAATGTGGGAGGAACCTCTTGAGGGGCCCAGTCATGTGGAATATTATCCGCCATCTAGAAAATAGGTGAAAAGTGGGTGAAAAATGAAGAAAAATGGAGAAGAGAGGGTAAACTTGAAAAAAGTCAACCCTAGGAGAGAGAAAATAGAGGAAAAAGTCAAAGCCAGGAAAAGTGCACAGAACTCGAGAGAAACTTGAGGAGAACAAGCCTAGAAGGGTGAAAATGAGAAAAGAAGTGTCGAAATCAAATTCCAATCTGTTCAAAGTGAAGAGAACTAAGAGGGTTTAGCGAATGAGATTTGCGTGGGGCATTGGAAAACGCATAAAATGCTTAAATCTAGAGAGAAAAAGCACCTAGAGAGAGAGAGAGAGAGAGAGAGAGAGAGAGAGAGAGCAATTTTAGATGTGTGGTAGTAAGGAAATGAAAGGCTTTGGGCTATACGTAAAGACCCGAGCCAAAAAGACTGAAAAAACCCCCACACTGCCATCAGTGGCCGGCAGGGAGCTGGCAAGGCTATAAGTGGCCGATTGGTGGCCGGCAGCCTCCACCTGTGGCCGGTCAATGGCCAGTGGCCTTCTTTTGTGTTTTGATGCTGTTTTGTGTCCTTGGTTCCCAATAAGTGTAGAAGGAAAGTTCACTGTTGGATTCAGATTGTCTCTACGGAAGCTCAAAACTGTGTTTTGGCACACGATGTTCATCACTTGTTAACATGAACAGGGTGTATCCTTTTTAAACATGTTGCAATTCCTCCGGGAAGTAAATTGAAAGGTGCCGTTGAATGTCTCTTTTGTTCGTTTTGCCTTCTCGTTCTCCTTTCGTTCTCCTTTCGTTCTCTATTGTTGCATAGAATATGCATTTTCATATATATTGTTGTATAGAATATGCATTTCAACTATGCATTTCACCTGTGCATATTGCATGCGTATCTCGCACCATTCCAATTTCGCATAGAATCTGCTTTTGTTTCTTGCATGGAATATACTTTGTGCATCTATCGCAGTTGTTCACTTTCTGCATCTATCGCACACCTCTCTTGTTATCTCAGGACGCGTGACGAGCGGCCCTGGGCGGGTTTCATCTCGGGACGTGCGAAGCACGAGCTCGAGCGGTTTTCTTGTTATCTTAGGGCATGTGACACGCGGCCTTGGGCAGGTTTTATCTCGGGATGTACGAAGCATGAGCCCGAGCGGTTTTCTTGTTATCTCAGGATACGTGACGTACGACCCTGGGCGGGTTTCATCTCGGGACGTGCGAAGCACGAGCCCGAGCGGTTTTCTTGTTATCTCAAGACGCGTGACGCACGGCCCTGGGTAGGTTTCATCTCGGGACGTGGAAAGCATGAGCTCGAGCGATTTTCTTGTTATCTCGGGACGCATGATGCATGGCTCTGGGCGGGTTTCATCTCGGGACGTGCGAAGCACGAGCTCGAATGATTTTCTTGTTATCTTAAGACGCGTAACATGCGGTCCTAGACGGGTTTCATCTTGGGACATGCAAAGCACGAGCCCGAGCGATTTTCGTGTTGTATCTAGGGACACGTGAAACGCAGGCCCAAGCAGGTTCTCTTGTTTCTTGGGAAGCCTAAAACGCGAACCCAAGCGATTTTTCTTTCTTGTTTCTCGAGAAGCGTGAAGCAGGAGCCTGAGTGGGTCCTCTTGTATCTCGGGATGCGTGAAGCGCGAGCCCGAGTAATTTTTCTTATTTCTCGGCACGTGTGAAACAAGACCCCGAGCAGTTTTTGTTTCTCTGGTTCTCGGGACGCGTGAAATGCGACCCCGAGCGATTTCTCTTTTATCTCAGGGACATGTGAAACACGACCCCGAGCGATTTTCTCAATTTCTCAGGGTACGTAAAACGCAACCGTGAGCAGTGTTTTCTTTCCTCGCCTCTTATTTTTGATGTGGTTATAGTGTGTTTTATCTCTTGTATGGAAACCTGTGCTAGTTTTAAGCTTGAAACTGCTCATTCATATGTTGTTATTTTGCTTATTGTATTTATTCTTGCTTATCACATTTGTTATTGCCTATTGCATTATCTTGCATGATCATGAGTTTTCAAAAAAGCCGACTTTGTGAAGCGTGTGAGTTCGGCTTTCAAAGTTGCATTGTGTATATCATTTGTATTTTACCTCAGAACTACGCTGGTTTGATTCCTTGCAAAGGGATACGTAGGCAGCCTATG
This sequence comes from Camellia granthamiana, assembly GCA_036172215.1. Taxonomy (NCBI): domain Eukaryota; kingdom Viridiplantae; phylum Streptophyta; class Magnoliopsida; order Ericales; family Theaceae; genus Camellia; species Camellia granthamiana. The sequence continues at coordinate 52,760,568 of CM069907.1, read as the reverse complement.
GGTGCAACCCATTTTATTTCTGTCTTGATTGTTTGTCCAACTCTTACGGCCTTGTCAAAATGGGGTCGTCTTCGGGGCTTTGACATTCACTCATGTCATTTCATGACTCCGAGTTCTATCAAAGAAGGGCAACTATAGACACCCCATTTTTTACAGCCTTTACGACTTGGACACCATTGCATGCACACCCGATGATGAGTTTATATGCTTGCCAAGTGCTTGAAGTCCTCAACGGAATGCCACAACTTTGAGCCTTTCAAACCCTGTGTCTTTGTTGTCCCAGTTTTGGACCAAGCCTAGCTTTTTCCAGCCTTCAGTCTCTAGTGGCCTGCCGGCCACTCCTTTTGGGCTGCCTACCATCATTTTTGGGCTGCGAGCCACTGATGTGGCTTGCCGGCCACCAGTGATGGTCGGCCGGCCACCATTGTATTTTGCAAATATTTTATGCCAGTTGTGCCAGTTGTTTGCACAGATGCATGCATCTATCCCCATGTGTAGGGCTGGATCTTCTTGAGGGAATTTCATGTTTTCTATATATAAGAGCCCCTTCTCTCATGTTTTAAGATTAGAAAATTTTGAGATCAAAAATTTTCCCCTCTCTCTACAATTCTCTCTTTACCAAATCTCTACACTTTTGCCTACAATTCCTCAACCTTTACCTATACACCCTTAATCAAATCTTCTCATCTTTGACCTGAGGTACTCTTGAGCTTGGTTTGAGCTCTTAAGGGTGTTATTTGTTTGGTTTTGTTGCTTGAATTGCTTCTTCTCTTCAAGAGGTATAAGGCTTTGCCTCTTTGCTTGCTTTCTTTACTATTTTTCCATTATTTTGGGCTATCAAAACTCTATGTTTTTTGGACTGAAGCTTGGGTTTAAGGCCATTAAAGGTTATGGGGGTGGTTCACCCTTCTTTATACCTTGATTTGGAGGCCTTTGCCCTTTTGTTTCCCACCCTTTTATTATCTTTTTCCAAGCTTTTAAACACTAATTTTCAGAGCTTTTTCAATGGCCAAAATCATGTTTTGAAGTCTAAATTTGGACGGGTTAGCCTCCCCTCATTGTGTCTTGTTTACTAGCCTAGCTTGTGCCATGTCTTAGCATGTTAATTTAGCTATTTTTAGCTCAATTTCAACACGTTTTAGGACTTATTTTAGACTATTTTAGCATTGTTTTGGGCTGTCAGTTGCGTTTGAGCTTTATTTTGCATGCTTGTAGTGTAATTGTGCTCATGAGTTTGGCGTTCTAAACCTTAGACACCTTCTCCTTTGAGTTGATAGCATTTATTTATGTTTTTCTCACTCAGTTTTAGCACTAATAATCTCTGCAACCTCCCTCCTTTCTTAGCTTTTTGTTTTTCTTTGAAAGTGGTCCAAACTATTGGTTTGTTGAAAGCATGAGATTGAGGTGTCATACTTAATGGTTTAATCCCTTAGGGGGTTCATTACCAACGGTATGATGTCTCTTTCATGCCTAAAACAACTTTTGGTTTGAGTCTTCTTTCCATTAGAGGACTTAATCTCACCCTTTGGACTTAATTGATTAAAGGATGGATGGTAATTTTAAAATGGAGTAACTAAAACTTGGAACTAAAATGGTGAAGGATAATAATTTGGTTGTGTTTAATCGGACGTTAATTGAACACATGAAAACTTGAATCATTTCATCACTACCAACCATTTCATACTTGCTAGTGATGAAATGATTCAAGTTTCCAAGGTCACAACTTCCCTTGATCATTCAAGAAAGTGAGAAGGTTTGTGTCTTGTTTTTGCATTTATTGAACTTGCACACTTGGTTTCATAAGCCATCATGTAATGAAATTGCATCCATTGATGGTTGTTAACCAAACTTGCTACTCCTTGGATTTGTTCAATGAAAAGGAGGGGTAAGTGGAGCAAACAAACCCTTCAAATATCCTGTATATGCTCTGTTTGTCCTCTGTTGTAGCAAGATGAACCTGTGCATCAGTGGTCGGCAGGCCATTTTCATGGCCGGCAGAAGACCGGCCGGCCATCACTGGTGGTCGGCAACCTTCATCACTGGCCGGCCGGCCGGCCACTGATGAAAAATTGAGCAGTGTGTTTCTGAGGCAGAGCAGAGTTATTCTGGAAATGGGCAATAGTGTTAGTGTTCAACTGTGCAAACAAAGGCATTCAGAAGCAAAATAGTGGCTTTTCGAGTAGAAACTGAGCATGCGCATGAACATCCCTCATTTTTTGAGGTGTAGTAGTTAGTTGTTTAGTTTAATTACTTATTTTAATTGCACTTGCGTTGTAATTATTTAATTAATTAGTTAACTAGAACAGTTAGTTAATTCAAGTATTGTAATAATTAGCTTAATTAGCTTAGCTCTAATTAGTTAGTTAATTAGCTTAATTTATTCATTTGGACTCTCCTTTGTGAGAGCACAATGTAATAATGTGTATGTCTTCTAACCCCACGTCTTTCTCCCTTTTATTTACTAGTTTATGATGGTTAGTTTAGGGACATCAAGTTTTGTTTAGCATTCTCCATCTTTGCATCCATTTGTATTGCATGCACCGAGACTCGGTTCATCATTCTACTTACATTGTTAGTTCAATACTTCTTTGAATACGTGCTTAGACCGCATGTTATTAAATTGTTTCATATGCCATATTTAGTAGCCGAGCCTATTAATTGCATTCTTTGTATGTGTTGCATTAATTATATCGTATAGTTAGGAATCATGCATTTTTTTTCTAACTTATTTCTTTTTTGGCTTGGAGTACTGGGTGAGCATTTACTCGCTTTAGCATAATTACATGAGTGTTGATGTTGTCATGTTCAGCGTGCTTGCTATGAGGCTAATTGCTTAAATGCTATAACTGCTTGAATGCCTGTGGATGAAGGCTTGTTACTTGAATTGGAATAATTTGAGTAAATGTTCATAAACGATCACTTTTTCAAGTGATGCATATTTCAAAACAATTTTCAAAACAAATATGAATCAAGTGTTCCAATTCTTGCAAGTTAGTCTCTACTTGTGTGTGTGCACATCACATAGCAATGCTAGCCTACTAAATCAGAACAAGAGCATATAATGTTGATAAAAATCATATCATGATTGGTAGCACCTTTGATCGGGCGAGCGGGGGTGCTTAAATGCATTCATGACCTTCCTCTCTCGTACCTATTACAGTTAGACTGTAACTTATTTGAAATCAACTTTGCAATTACTTGTTGATGGTGATTTATTTCATATTTGTTGTAGTGCCCATATTTTAAACTTGATTGATAAAGAAGTTATGTATGTATACGAGACTTCTGTGCTGGTAGTAAAAAATAAAGTAGTTATTATTATGTTTTATGCTAATCGAATTTAGGAATACGAGAAAATTTGTCAACGAGAAGGTATGACATTTAAAAAATTAATTTTAAATATAGATAGCATGTGGAATTCAAAGTATAATATATTAAAAAGAGTTTGTAAACAAAGAAAATCAATACATTTATTTTTTTGCAACAACATCAATAAGAGGAGTACTGATTCTCATAAAACTTAATTGGCGCCAAGTATTTTGATATAAAAATTTTCTAAAAGTTTTTGATACTGTAACAAAATCATTTTCTTTTATATATATATATATATATATACATATTCCTATTTCACCATTTGGCTATTAAGCCCAAACTCTAATATCTTTAGGCTAAAAAGACATAATTTGTCCAAAACAATAACTATCTATTAAAATCAACCTATCTATTTATCTGTTAAAATTCACCAAACTAATCATCTGTTGAAATATGGCACATGTCACTCATTCAACTACCTATCTATTGAATCACACATTTTTGTACCTTACCACCACCGCCACTTGCTACTGCCAGCAACTTTTCTGACAACATTTTCAATGACCTTTTCGGTACTAGTAACTTTTTTCGATACCGGCAACTTTTTTGACGTATCCGAATAAGATTTTACCTTTGATCTAATGACTTATACCCCCTTTAAAATGGGTTTTTCACCAATTTTCTCTATTTAAAAAAAAAAGAAAAAGAAAAAAAAAAAAAGAAGAAGCAATGGAATCTAGTGTTGTGCTCGTTTTCTAGGTCTATCTTTTGGTATTTTAAGTGATTTTTGAAAGTCTATTATGGCTCCTCAAACTTGGGGATATGTTTCATCCCGCTAGACAGTTAATGGCTTATTATACTATTATAAGGGATGCATGGTTAATGATTCTGATCACTTGCGCCTTTAACAGACCCCACTTTAGGGTTGTATTAGGTTGTCATTTGTAAGCATTTTTGCCTTGTAAATGCATATCAAATTGTAATGAAATGGCCTTGTTTTGATAATGTTTGTGTAATGTGAATTTTGCTTGTATAGTTTGTTTGCGTTGTTTATCACTTATGTTGTCCTAGTTTGGTTTGGCTGACTAGTTTAAGTGTCAAGCCAGTGCTGCACACATTAGTTTGTTGTTTCCTCTCATCGGACACGTGAGTGACACATTGGCCAAGCCCATGGAATATTGTATAACTTTTCTCCTAGTGATTGATGCAAAGAAATGGATCACACACTGGCCCAAAAATTTGTGCAACTATGGTCATCAAATTTGACATCCACTAGCATGCCATAGTTCAGCAAAAGATAGAACAAGTCAAAATGCATATTTCGTACATGAAAATGGGACAAATGGTGTGTATATTATAGAATTTCTTAATTTTCAATACCATTTTCATTGAGAAATTACACAACTTGAAAATTTCATACTTTTAGCATTTTCTTTTTTGGTAACCAAAAGTTGTACTTCAAAGGTTCACTTCTATTATATCAAAATTCCAATTCATATTTCTCAAGTTTCGGGTCCAAAGTATCAAATTGAACCCATTGAGCTTTCATTGGAAAAAGCTAAATGCACAGAAAAAGTGCACAAAACAAAATATAAGGGTATAAGCTTAGACCCATTTACACAATTGCACAAACAATAATGCCAAAGCCCCTGACTTGTATATGGTGGATGAGGGAATGCCATACTTCCCTTTCTCGAATAGCCCTCTCAAAAATGCCCAAAAGCATAGCACCACCCACATACTACATATGAACTCCCCTATCCCGGACCCATTTCCATCGCCACCCACCAGTCGGAACCTTAACAATCCAATAGCCAACGCAGTCAAGTTCACCAGCAGAATGGTGGTACCGAGGACGAAACTTGGGGAGTCTTCGAATGTGAACCTTCCGGCATTGACATTGTTGTCATCAACATTAGTTGATTGATCTTTTTGTGTTACTTCAAACACGGTGTCTGATAGTCCTAAGAGTTTCAATAGAACACTTAAGACTCCAAATAACCACGCGATCATGGTGTTTAGCCTCCAAATTCTCTGGTTATTCCACCATGCCCGGGTTGAAAGGCCAATGCCAAGGTACTCAGAGAGAGTGTAGAGGTTGTAGATGGCAAAAAGGGCAATGGGTATAAATATGACTGGTTCTCCAACCTACATAGACAAATATTAAGCTGTTACAATAACAACAAAAATAGTGTGCATCAATAGATGGATCTAAATCATCTGATCATCGACTAAATATATTCAAGTATGTTCAAACATAATATCTAGGATTTGGAATCCAATGTGCATGAGGAAAAATTTTAAAAAATAAATAAATAAATTTGGTTGCAATAGGAACAAATTAAGATTTTAGAAATAAAAATTTAGGAACAAAATTACGTCTTAAAAACAAAATATTCTAGTAGTCGAAAGTGTCCTTATTGTATTTTTAGCAACGAAATTGAACATATGATCATGAATTAATATCCTTTTGGGACCAAAATGTTATCTTGCATTTATTAGACATTTTTAAAATTTTGTTGCTAAAAATCTTTTATTTGACTTTTTTAGGACGGCATTTTAGCGACAACCTTTGCGGATATTAGAATTTGTCTCACACTATTTATTGCAACTAAATTTTTACTTTTGAGAAGAAAAAAAAAAAAAGTTATTAAAACTCTTAAATATTGTAGCCACATTTCATTGACAGATACAATTCTTAATGTGAGTGATGCAACCAAAAAGAAAAAAACTATCACATGCAAGGACCAATTAGGAGCAGGGGTGTGCAAAAAGAGAAAAGTTAGGGATTATGAAATTTTTTTTATGAAAATGATCATGAAAGATTTATGATCTTTGGATTATCTTGATTAGTGTATGGTGCTTTATTCTAAGTATAATCCAAGAGTTACAAAGCCTTCATGATTATTTTCATGAAAGGTTTTTCATGATACCTAGCATTGCTGGTGCAAAAATTAGTCCAACCTGCCCAACCCGTTCGACCCAAACCAACCCGAACACATACGGAGGGTTTCGAGTCCATCTACGATCAGTAACAGTCTATAAATATTTGAATTTTCGATTTCTCCGTCGGATATCAGATTTGAAATTTAAAAATCAATTTTACTTGAATCTAGGGATGGCCACAGGGCGGGTTTGCCAATTCCCGCTCCCGCATGCGCCCCCACCCCCACCCCCGCCCCTGTTGACAAACTCCACTCCAGCACCTGCCCCCGCGGATATCCGACCACATTTCAAATAATCAAAAAAATTAAGAACCATTTAAATTCTTAGCATACTAAAAAAATTAAGAACCATTTAAATCCACCCCCGCACCACATAAGTGTCAAGGCGGGTAAAATCCACCTCATTCGGGCGGGCATGGCGTGGACCCTGCAAATCAGATTTAATTGGCCATCTTTAGTCCCCATAGATCCAATTTAACTGATCATCCCTACGCAAATCCACCGATTTGTAGAGATATAAATATTTTACGATTTCTACCATGTGAATTCTTCTCATCTACGTAGGAGATTACATCTTATCTTTAAAAAGTCTATCTTCTCCAAATCTTTCTTTTTCACGTTTTTATGCAATTTCATACTTGAATTTTTTGTACAAGTCTTTATCTTCCTTGCTTGTTTTTTATGCACATTTTTTTGATGAATTTTCGGTACAACTCTTTATCTTCCTTTCACTTTTTTTTTTTTAAATGCATTTCAAATCTAAATCTCTCTCTCTCTCTCTCTCTCTCTCTCTCTCTCTCTCTCTTCCACACAATCTAGTTGACGAATATTGGCTCCATAGAAAAACCAAAGCCCCTCTTGTCATTCGAGTGATTTCACCGTCAGATTTTCCATTTCACGTTCGGAGAAAACCAAGTCACTTCTACTTTGTCGCCTTGCTGTCACTAACTCCATCATCGAAGCTGGAGACTACAATCGCTTCTTCCTACTTCGTTTTTTTAATTTTTTATTTATTTATTTTTTTCATGAAAGATGCTCAAGGGGGTTTGAGCTTGGTTGTTGAGAACTAAATATTTTTGTTTCAGATCTATATTTTTGTTACAGAACTGCTTATTAATTCTTATGTAAGGGTGTGCATGAATTCGCGTAACCTGACCTACCCGCCCAGCTCAACCATGCTGCGGGTGATTTCGAAAAACACAACGGTCAACCATGGTTTCTGCCATTCATTACTTTCGGTTTACATTTCGACGTGCAGTTTTGAACTTTCTTGAAAGAAAAATGCTTGACCTCCTTTTTTTTGGGATTCCATAATTTCATTTGAATTTCAATTATTGATGTATGTGTGAGATCCATTCATATATCTATGGAGTCTACACTATCAATGATTAAAATTCAAAAAAGATTGTAAAAATCTCAAAAAAATGTAAAATCTACTCATATATATATATATATGGGACTTACACCGTCAATAATTAAAATTTAAAAGAACTGTAAAAGTCTCAAAAAAAAAAAAAAAAAAAAAAAAAAAAAGATCTCAATCATTATTATTTTTGAAATCGTTAAATCCGATCCGACTAAAGAGTTGTACATTAATATTCCCATAACCTAGACCAGTCGTCAGCTTCCTATTTGCATTGGAGATTACACCGAGTTAAGTAACAAGTATTACTCATCTTATTATATCATATATGAGACTTTTACATCTCTCATGAAACCAAACCTATGTGTCTCTTCTTTTAAAAAAAAGAAACCAATATAATATCTCTCTCCCTCTCTCTCTCTCTCTCTCGTATATATACGAGTGTAAAAATAGTCCGTGACTTCTGGGTGGCCTAGCCTGCCCGTGCCCCGAGGTGATCCTGATCCGTTTACGCTTGTTTAGGAGCTCAGTCCGAGATCCTAGACTAGGTCTTGGGCCATCATTTTGAAATCCGACTTGACCTTAAGACCCACTCAAGGCTCTAGGCATGGCCCCCCCAAGGCCCAGTATTTTTTTTAGTAGAAAATAATAAAATTTTGATAAAAAAAATAAAAAAGTAAAAAAATTATTCAGACCCGCCCCAAGCCCAAGCCCAGGCCCAAGCCCATTGCCCTGCCCAAGGCCCGAATACCGCCTGGGCCTGGGCTTAATTTTCTGATCCCGTGGCCTGTCCGACCCGACTCTAATTTTGGCAGGAACCTGCAAGGCCCGATATGAACCGGCCTAGGCCGGGCCAAATTTACACCTGTAATGTCATACACCACCGGAATATAAACCATATTTTCTGTCTAATGAATTGTTTGAGATGATTTAAATAAATATATTTTTTGACTTTTTATAAAAAAATATATATAAAAAAATAAAGAGATAATATGATCTAAAAAAATAAAAATAAAATAAAATGTGTGCTTTATATAGCACACACAAGCTTGGTCAGATGATGGATTGAGGGCAAACTCGACCCAAATTGACCCGTGCACAAATCTTGTTGAATCTTTTAATCGATATTTCTATTGTTTGTTGTCTTTTCAGTTTTCATCTTTCTCATTAAGAGTTCAGCTTTTTGATTTTTGGCTATAAGGGAAGCCGATTAAACCGCTGCCGATCACAAAACTAAAAGAAATGAGCGGTTCGATTTCGAATAGTGATTCAATCGAAAACGGGTGGGCTTATATCCAACCTGAAATGATTGGTTCGAGTTGTAATTAATGGCAAACCCGACCCGACCCGTACCGACCCATACACACCTCTAATTAGGAGTGAACACGAATTTGATTGAGGTTAATCTGAGAACCAAACTAACCTAGTTGGATTGCCCATTTCAGGACTTATAACCAAACCATACATCTTCAAAAACTGGACTAACCAAACTCATAGAGATCGAGTTAATCCTATTTTAGGGTTTTTGGGTTCACTTGCTCAATTATAATTTTGATGAAAAATGTTTTGTGCCTCGAAATTTTTGGCCCCGAATGCCCTATCGTTTCACAAATTCTATTTTTTTTTTTTCTTCCTCCATTTTAGACGTAGTGAGGAACAGGAGAGGGAGAGAAAGAGAAAAAGAGAGAGAGGGAGAGGGAGAGAAAGAGAGAGGGGAAGCAGATCGCCGATCGCGTCGCCGATCGCCGATCGCCGCGCCTCCGCCGATCACCGTGCCTCCGCCTCCGTCGCCGATCGCCGCCTCTGCTCGTTGCCTCCGTCTCTGCTCGTCTTCTTCCTCCGTCTTCTTCTTCCTCCATTTTTAGGGCCCCCTCCAGTCCTTCCCTCCCCCTCCTCCTCCTCCTCCTTCTTCCTCCTCCGTCTTCTTTCTTCTTCTGCTGAAAAAAAAAAAAAAAAAAAAAAAAAAAAAAATTCGAGCTCCCAACCGGTTCTGTACTTTTGATTCCACTTGAAAGTAAAATCAGATGGTGGTGGTTTGTCCTTACCTTGGGCATGAAATGTGAGTCAGTGATGAGACAGTAGGCCGACAGAGCAGCATAACATAGCTCAGGAATAGATCGGAGGCCCCATAGTATAACCCACGTGTAAGCCAAGCATTGGCGGAACTGGAGCTTCCCATTGAGGGTAAGAATAAAAGGGTTTTTTTGGGGTGAACAAGATTTCAAGAAGCCCAGTAGCCCATCTCTTCTGTTGGATCATAGTTGCAGGTCCACCTGGGGGTGCACACCCAAGAAATGCAGGTGGGTTAGGTGAACAAAAGGTAGACTTCCAGCCCCTCCCATGGATGGTAAGTCCAGTAAGGACATCTTCTGTTGTAGATCCATACATCCAGCCAACCTGGACAATAGTAGCCATTATTATTAGTTACCAAAGCAAAAATGATTCTATTTGATAAATGTGTGTTGGGATTCAATTTCAAATTTGAACTTGAGAGAATGCTTATTACAGGTCCTGTCTTGATGATTTGAACAGTTCATTTTGTAAAACCTTATGTGTATATCATCTATGAAATAAATTAAGTTTGATTCGATAGTTATAGTATTTTCATTTTATTGTGTGTCTTCAAAAAAAAATGAAAGGTCTATTTAAAAATATATAAATGTCGTCTATTTTTTGGGTGACAAGGTTATGATTATCGAATCAATCTAAATTTTTTCATGAATAATATACATTGAGGGATCTACAAAATGAATGGTACGGATGTTCTTAACATGAGCCGTTGTGGACCTCTTAGGCCTTTCAATTCAAGTTACGTCAAGTTCAGATTTAAACTTAAGACAAGCCCTGCCTTCATGAATCTATATGTTTTAGGAGCATGGTATTTTTGTGTGAAAGTGATATAAGAGATGGAAATTCTCTAAGTTTAAAATATGAACTTGACCGTCATATTAAGGGTCGTGAGACCCATTATAGATCTCTTTTTGATAATCTAAACTGTTTATTTTGTAAACTCTTCTCTGTATATCAATTCTTTTTTTTAAAAAAAAAAAAGATCTATGTGATAATCATAGCATTTTAATTTTATCGCATTTATCTAAAAAAATTAGATGATATAGTTTTAAAAATATATTTGTCGCTTGTTTTTTTGGTGACAAATGCTATAAAATAAATAAATTATGATTATCGGATAAAATCTAACTTTTTTTTTTTTTTTTTTATAAATGATATATATAAAAAACTTTACAAAATAAATAATTTAAATTATTAAAATAAGACTCATAATAAGCTTCACTTACTCTTACATGATAATTAAGTTCAAATTTTGGCTTCGAGAAAATCTCAATCCCATATAAAATGTGTGGAGAGTTGGGCTTGGATGATGTGACGACATTAGGTAAAGGGCAGCCCAAAATCGAATTTGCCTTGTGTAGGTCCAAACTCAGCGTGAAGAATATAATACGTGTATTGAGGGTGAGGAATACATTTATTTTTAAGACTATGTTGAGTTGTATTTTTGTTTCCTTTGTTTTTATTTTTTATGTTTCAAAAAAAAAAAAAAAAAAAGAGCAAACAATAAAAAGTTTGAAAATACCCATTATTTTTATATTGTTTTCATTTTTGTTTGAAAACAGTTTTTTAAAATTCAAAAATAACATCTTGTTTCTTAAACAATTGGTTGTTTTCAAAAAAATAAAATAAAATTTCTAAATAAAAAATTTGGAAACAAAATTTCAAATTATTTAATTATTTTTGCAAAAAATAATGACCGAAAAAAAAAAAAAATGAAAAACACTACCAACAAACCATTATATTTAATATGAGTTAAGTTGGATCACACCTGGGTCCAAGATTGTGGCACTCCTTTTGTGTCATATTTCTTGTGTGACAACAAATTGATAGGAGGATTTAAGATGAATTATCTTGCTAGTTCTTGTTCCATATATTGAGGGAATTGTCACATTTTCTTTGATAGTTTGAACTTTTGAATCATATATTGAGGGAATTGTTACATTTTCCTTAACAGTTTAAACAAATGAATTGATGGTGGACGATTTAACATGGTGTCAGAGTAGACCGATTATAGAGGAAAATCCAACCACACTTGAGGTGGCTTATTGAGGATATATGTAAATAACATATTCATCTAATAAGTTTGACTTATCACGTGTTTGTATGTTCAACTAATATGGTAGGGTTCTAAAACATACTATCATGTTATTAAAAAAAAATAATATTAAATAAAATAGTTATTGTGCTTTGTTATTGGAATATCACATGATATGTTCCCCTAGGTTGAAAACTACAAAATATTTTCTCATTTTGTTAGGTAAAAATTTAAGCTTTGGGTGAATATTATGCCTCATACAAGATGAAGGTGATTTGGGTACCCTTTATCTAATGTGAAGTTGATTTTATTTATTTTATTTTTTATAATAAAAAAAGAAGGGTTAATTATATATTATGACTTCTTTAACTATTAACATATATTGTTTTACTCTCTTCATTTATAAATTTATATATATTGACCCTCTTATCTATGAAAATTATACAAATATATCCATTTTAGAAGAGATTTGGAGGGGGTTTGTAGAAGATAAAAATAATCACTGTATTTGGCTTTAATTTTCTGGATTCAATTTTATAAAAATTGAGTTTTTTATTTTTCATTTTTTTTTTTGTTTTTAGTGAATATTTTTTAAATTTGAAGTAATTTTTTACTTTTTTAAATGCACCTTACTTAAATATATCTAAAAAGTAAAATATTTATAAAAAAATATTTTTAAAATTAATAAATACACAAGAATGCGAAAATGTAATGAATTTTCCTTCTTTTTTTTTTATTATATATTTTTAGTATTTATTTTAAAAAAACTCACAAATATTATACTTTTTAAGTATATTTATGTTAGGTGTATCTCAAAATTTAAAAAATTGCGTAAAATATTATAAAATTTCAGTAAAAATAAAAAAAAAATACGGAAAACAAAAATTTTTAATTTTCTGAAAAGTAAATTCAAAAAATTCAAACTAAACAAATTAAATATTTATTTTTTTTAATTATAAGAGTTAAAATATACGAATTGGAATAAAATATTTTACTAATAATAAAGTGATCTTACTGTAAAACTGGATGTGACTAGTTCAACAAAAACAAAAAAAAAACAAAAAAACAAAAACAAAAATTGTTGTAAGATATGTTTAGAAAGTGACAACATAATAAGTTTGGAAACGCCTTTTAAAATTTTGGCTTAGTTTTTGTCAGTTAATTGCAAGTTGCTAAGCAATTGTTTGATGTTACATGTATTTTGTTGTTTTGCTTTAATATTTTTTAAAGTTTCCAAATAAGTTGTCATTCAAAAAGTTATGACAAAATATTCACCGAAAATCATTTTTAACTAGTGTCGTGGCAAGTTGTACACTTCCAAAATTAAGGTCATATTTGGTTAGCTATCATATAATATAAACTATGTTGCAGTGTCCCACTCGACAAATAATCTTGAATAGGACCATTACAATCATATAGGAGATTCTCTCTCATATTTAATGGTTATAAAATAAAAATAAAAATTTATCATTATTTTAAATTAAAAAAAGTCATTATATTTATTAAGATGATTTTTCATAATGGTTGTATAACATAATAGAGAACACAACAATCCATCTTATCTACCTTTTATATATGACTCAAATTAGGCCTAATAAATATATGTTTAACTTGTACATGTTTCTATTTAGGCAAACTTAATGATATATGTAAACTTATAATCTTACCACATTTTTATTTTGAATACTATTTCTCTCCACTCCACTAATTGAGCCATCTAGTTCAATCAGTGAGATTCTTCACGTGCCCCACATCAATTATGTATTTTGTTTTTTTTTTTTAGAATTTATTGTGTAGTTTATTTATAAAAATAAAAAAGCTAAACATATTTTGTTTTAAATAAATATGATATAATTATATAATTGCGATTATCAAATTAATATGATTTTTTCACGATTGATTTGCACACTAAAATCTACGAGCTAGATTGAATGGACTAGTCCATGATTTCTAGTACTTTGTATTTATGGAAAAAAGATGAAATGATAGTACTAACCTCTCTACCCCAGCTGCTACCATACTCGTAGTCACAACCAGCAACTTGGTTGGCTGTCTCAGTGCAACTTGAAATATTGTTAGGACCAATACTACTTGTCTTCATGCCTGACAATATCTTAGCAGCTGATTTGGTGAATTCCAGTGATCTTCCAAAAGTCTTGAGCAAAGCCTCATTGCTTAATTTTCCTAATAATAAGAAGGAAAATGAAAAATCCCCCTAAAAATACTCCCCCTAATCCCCATAATTTCTAATTTTGGCAACTGTTTTCTTTTCTTTTTTTTTTGTTTTCTTTTTTTTTTTTTTTTTTTTTTTACTTGATATGGAATTTCGGGGGATTCGGGGCCCCCCATTTCGGGGGATTTATTTGCTAAGTAGGCACATAAAAACAAACACTAGAATGTATTGTAATTTATTATAAATAACAAAAAATTGGGGGACTTACTAGTAATGTCATTGTCATCAGGAGATAAGCCATAGATTACTTTACGCCTATGAAAACATCCAGTTCCTCCATATAAGGGTCCTTGAATCCCTACTAGTCCATGTACCATATACTGTTTTTAAACAAAATGTGAATTGTTAATAGTCATCCGGTACGAGTTCTAGCTATTATTGTTAATTAGGGCCTATTTGATATATCTTCATTATTTGCTTTATTTTTTACTTTTTAAAAAATTCGAAAAAAGTTTGTTTGACAAACTGTTTTTGAATTATTATTATTATTTTTTAAATTTCACCGACCTTTAAGAAAAAAAAAAATTCGAAAAAAACTTTTGCACAAAAAATATATAAAAAAACACTTGGTGTTTTCAAGATTGAGACAGCTTGCCTCTAGTCTTTAATTGGATTGGACGGTACTGTTCGGCCCGTGGAAGCCCACAAAAGGTCCCGTTTTGATAATTCAAATCGTTCAATATATAAAACTTATCAAGTACTATATGCCTATAAAAAATCATATTGATCGGATGTCGATAGCTATCTCATGTTATCAGTTTTTTTTATCAATTGTTAATTTGTTCAATGTCTATTTTTTTTTATACAAGATTGTTGATCACATAGCTATCGATATCCGATCAATGTGATTTTTTACAAGCATATAGTACTTGATGAATTCTATACATTGACGGTTCAGATTATCAAAATAAAACCCATGGTAAACTTTCACAGGCCGAACAATATCATCCAATCCGATTAAAGACAGAAGGCAAGCTGCTTCTTCAAGATTTTATATTGCTTTTTTTTCAAAACTAAAAGCTAAAGACAATACCGAGCAAGATTGTACAAATTTAACCAATTGCAACTAGCCGAATTGACTAGAAACATACACTAGAAGATCAAAACTTCAAATTTTTCTACAGGATAGTCTCTTTTACAAGAAGTAACAGTTTTAGGAATTAATTTTTTTTTATTCTTAAAAGTAAAAATTTTGTTGTCAAAAATATTTGAGAAATAATTACGATCGTCATGATAATAGTCATCAAAAAGTCATTCCAGAAAAGTTATTAAAAAAAAAAAGATTTAGGAACAAAATTTTGAAAATGTCACTAATAAAAATACTTTTTGAGGCAAAATAATTTAGTCCAAAAAATGACATTTTTTGAGACAAAAAATTTAGTTTCAAAAGAATAGTAATTCATCACTAAATATTTATATTCATCCCTAAAAATGCAATAACAACACTTTTGACAATAAAAACATTTCGTCTCTATGTAAGACCATCTCCAATGGTTCATCAAAACTGATATCAAATTTAAATTTTGATGAAAATGGTACTGTTCACAGCTCCAACGGTTCACCAAACGTGATATCAGATTGAGTTTTCAGCAAATGTTTCATCAGATTGAGGACGAAATAATGAATTCATCAAAACACTGTTTCGGACCGTTGGAGAGGAGGACCCGGTCGACCAACCGGTTGCCCGGCCGGTTGACCAACCGGTCAACCCGTAAAAGGTTCAAACGGTTCAGCAAAAAATTCGAAAAATTCAAAAAAAAAAAAAAAAAAAAAATTTTTGCCTAACCGGTTGACCGGGCCGGTCGACCACCCGGTCGACCCGAAAAAAGTTCAAAAAGTTCAAAAAAAAGGTTCAAAAAATTCAAAAAAAAAAAAAAAAAAAAAATTTTTGGGCAAACCGGTCAACCGGCCGGTCGACCACCCGGTTGTCCCGGGACAAGTTTGAGAATTTAGTGAATCGTTGGAGCATCTGTTATCAAATTTGATGAAATGGATACTTTTTGACTCAGATTTGGTGAAAAATTTGAGTAAGCGTTGGAGATGCTCTAATATACTAAAAAAAGGAAAAATAAAAAATAAATTGTGCATGTATAAAGTTAAAAAATTGTATTCACCCAAAAAAAAAAAAAGAAAAAAAAGGTTAAAAAATTGACTTACATGGAACAAAACCACCATTTGATTGCCAAAAGGGTCGTCCTTTAATCCATCATAGAAGATTTGAGGAGATTGAACAAATGCACAGTCCCTTTCATTGGTGACTCCCAACAGTAAACACATTACATGAACTACTATTTGAAGATTATTAACGTACATATCACAGTCTAAGTTCAGCATGAATGGTGCATTTGTTATCACTCCTGATACTCTTGTCTGTTCATATCATTGTACAATTATTTGCATAAATAACAATTTATATATGTATATATATATGGGGAGAGGGATATGTTTAAGAAGAAATTATAGATTAACCAATTTGATAAAAATAATTACAAATAGATTGAGGGCAACTCTTTTTGTATGCAAAAGTTGCACCCCACAATGATCCTCACATTTGGTAAATATTTGCCCTATGCTTAAAGAATGAAGAGGAAACTCCATACGGACTATTTGACTGAAAATATTTACAAAAACATGGGATGCAACTTTTTATTGCGTAAAAAAACACTCTGAAAATTGAAGAATCTTAAATCAGGATAAAACTTGAAAAATAATTACAAATTAGTAGTAGACTTTATTAGTATTAATAATTAAAATTATAAAAAATTTCATATATTTGTAATAAATTTTTCAAATTACCATTGAGGGGTAATTTCCCAGTGAAAATTGTACTCTAAAAGGATTCTCACCTTTTGGTTAACATTTTACTAATCTCACACGGATTGGTAGTTTTGCCCGGAATGAAAGATGCTTTGGCTCATGGGCAAATTATTAGGTGTCTCTGTATAAATTATTGATCGTAAAAATTAGGAAAACTTATGTGTTGGTCTTAATAGGAGAACTTATTATCTAATAGGTCTTATAATAATTAACGGTATTTTTCATCAAACACTATTAAAAAAACGTCACTAATTATTAATTTTCAATGATAGTTTAAAAATTGTCACAAAAAATCTCACTAATTATAAGTTTTAGTGACAATTTAAAAAGATCATCATAAAAAAATGTCACTAATTTGTAACTTTCAACGACAATTTGAGAAATTTGTTACAGAAAAACGTCACTAATTGTAAGTTTTAGAGATAATTTATAAAAATTGTAACAAAAAAATCACTAATTGTCAGTTTTTAGTGACATACATAAAAAATCATTATAAAAAATTATTTTTACTAACGATTTTATTCAGATTTATTTTCAATAGGACTTGATGGGAATTAAATCCAACTATCAAGACTTATTAGTGATTTATTTACAAATTATAATTTAATCATATTTGTGTTTAAGAAAAATAACAATGTTATATCTACACAATTTTTTCTTTCCAAACTTTTTCAAATGATGTGGTAAGACAAAATGCATATGTTAAAGTATGTGCCAAAATAACAACGTTACTTGTCATATTATTCAAGGGATTTGGGGATGAAATTGTGTGAATAAATTATTTTTATATATTAAAAAAAAAGGAAAAAAAAGATGGATGGATCATTAAAGTGAGTAGGTATGGAAGTTCCCATAATTTAGAACTTTGTTGTCGTGAGAAACTTCTCATACCAGAATATTCATAGCGCCAGCCTTGAAATGATGTGGATGCTTTGGACGCTTCTCTCTGGATATGTAGATAACATGTGGCACTCCATTGGATACTCCTTCCTTGTTCTCCCATATAACCTTCAAATTAACATTTAATACTATATATTTAGAATTTTTATTTAAAATTTTACATCAAAATATTAAAGGAAAATTATATCGGTTATTCTTATATTTTGTTTCTTGTATCATTTTGATTTATGTACTTTCAATTAGTTTAATTTTGACCTTTAATTTTAATTTTTTTGTTAATTCGGTCCAATTGATAATATCGTTAGTGTTTTCGACAGAAAATGATTATTAAATTGGTTGAGGTCAACTAATTGAATTGAGTAAATTATAATTTCTCTTAAAAATATAACACGTCACTTATGTGTATATTTTTCATATAAAAATATTAAGAATTGTAATTAATTGAACCAAATTGAAATAAAGGCCTAAATTCAATATCAAAATCAAGTCAATTGAAATTACAGGGACCAAAGTACAAGGACTACTGTCGTCATTTATCCAAATATTAATGTGTAACTCAAATTTATTTTAGGATAAATTATATATCATTTGTCCCTCTAGTTTGAATGAAATTTCACTTTGTCCCTCGTAATTTCATTTTAAATAATTTAGTCCTTGCACTTTCAATTTTGTTGCAATATAATTCCTCTATCATGCGTTGTTAACATTTTGAAAAAAAAAAAAAAAAAAAAAAATCACATGCAAAACTAAACGAACCAAAATTGAATTTAAAACAAAGTGTAGGAATCACCAATGTAATGAATATATTTTACTAGTGTCCTTGTTGTTTAGTTTGAATTTCATTTTGATTTCTCTAATTTTACACATGGACTTTTTCCATTTCAAATTCTGATGGTAAGTGACAAAAATATCACATTGCAACAAAATTAAAAATATAGGAATCAAATTACTGAAATTAGAGCAATAAAATCTAAAATGATATTTCAGTTAAACTATAGGACTAATTATATGTAATTTACCTTTCATTTATAATGTAGTAATATTGGAGTGATGAAATACCTTGATTATAGTGGGGTGGTTTTTGCGTTGTATATTTGAGAAATCAGCAAAGTCGCCCGTAAGTTCACAAGGTTGGGACCTTTTGGAAGCATCTTCAATTTTTTGGCTAAGCTTTTCATATTCACCCTACAAACATATATATGAAGACAAACATTGTTTTTTACATTTTGTCAGTCATGAATCATCTGCAACAACTTTTACCTCTATCTCTAAACAAATTTGATTCACAAAAAAAGTAAGGAAAATAAATCAACCATGGGTGTTTTACTTTTTTATTTATTTCGAGAGATCATATCAGCTGATTCCAAAACATTTTTTGTACTTAAGAAGTTGCGAACCTGTGAGATTAGCTTCCAGACTTAGCCTTGACGGCTAAAGTTAACCCCTTTCGGTTAAAGGATCCCAAGTTTCCATATTATTTAGTATGAAAATTCTGTACAATTTTTTATTTGTGTATCATTACTCAATAAGATTGTCATATTATTACACGAAAAATCTATCACAAATTGCAATAAATACCCCTAGTCCAAAATTATATAATATAGTTGAGTTAGAATGAGCACCAAAATTGCACAAAAAGTAAAATAATAAATTTATGTAAATGTTGCAATTAAAAGAAACAATTGAATTACCTTCATCTTTTTCCATTCTTGTTGGAACTCTAGTGAAACATCTTGAGGTGATATGGATTCAACAGAGAAGAATCGAAAGGGAGCTCTGATTTGAACGTTGTACTTCTTACAAAATGGAACCCAAATCTTTGCAAATTTGGAAGCTTCAACAAGAGAGTAGAAGGTGAGAGGTGAAGCCCCATCATCAGATACATAGCAAGCCAACTTATCGGCTGGATAATCAACAGCTAACAGAGATAGTACAGTGTTCACTGTGAGGATAGGGGGTTCCAGGACCGGATCTGCTGTTGTAACAAACATGTCCACAGGAGGGAGCTCAACCTTCCTATTTAACCAAAAAGGAAATTGAAAAATATCAATGTAGAACACACTTGAGAATGAATTTGATCAACACATTTTCCGTTTTACAAAAATTTTTTTTGAGAAGAACCTTCTTTCCAGTTGTCTAGGAGAAATGTTTATTCAATTCGGGCGGCCACTAATAATCATATTTCCATGATTCCAGTCATTAATTTTTTTAGGAATTTCTCTCTTTTTGTGTGTGTGTGTGTGTGTGTAGAGTATTTAAGAAAAAAATATATGTATATATATATTTTTTGGTGTGTGTATAGAGTGCTCATGAAAAAAATAAATTAATCATGAGTATGTAATAGAGATGGTGAAGAACTAGAAATGACAGTGAACGGCATAAGAGAAAGATTTGGTATGATATCTATATACCGTTGCAAGAGACGTTTTGGGTAAGTCATGTATTCAACTTGGTTCCATTTGGTGCTAATAACGAGAACCCAAGTGAAAGTAAACCATGACTCGCACAATAGAGCCAAAACCCAAGTGAACCCATGATCTTTGAGGGAGAGAAGACGATAGAGCAGGAGAGAGAAGAGAAGGAAGAGGATGATGAGTTCAATAGCTCTGGGTATGTTGTTTCTACGACTGATTCGATCATAGAGAGGTGCCGAGAGGGGAGGGTTGGCCATCGCAAGGAATAAGTGGATATGTGTTCAAGCTTCGATGGTTGTTGTTTAAGGCTATTTATAGACGGGGAGATTGCTTGGGATTTTAAAATGAGTAAATTACAATACATTATTTGAGATTTCCTTAAAATATAAATTATTTTTTATGGTTTAGAAATTATAAATATTTTATTGTCAAAATTTTTTATTTAACAGAATTAATTGAAAAAGTTAAATTTCTAACTGTTTATCTATATAATAATAAAATTATCTGAATTATTAATTGAAATGAAATTTTAACATTATTAAAAACTGTTAACTTAATAATTTATTAATAAAATGACTTATTTATTATGAAATTACCTTAGAAGGCATAATGTAATTTCTAAAATTACATGAGATAATTTATAATTTAAGTAAATTTCAAAAAGTGTGTTTGTAATTTACCTTTTTAAAAAAATATTCATAACTTTACTCATAATAATAGTAGAATATGCGTTAATTTTTAATTTATTACACACTTATAAGATCTCGTTTGTGAATTAATTATTTTAATTAATTTTTTAAATTTTATAAAAATATTTTTTTTTTAAAAAATAATGTGATAATTTATAATAATTTTTTAATTAAAATCTTAAATTTCTAACGTGACCTAAGGCCAAGTTTGGCATACATAAAATAATTTATCTTTTTATTTTTTTATCTTTTTTTCATCACATCACCTCTCTAATTTTTTATATACCTTTTTATAAAAAGACAAAAAACACACTTATTTAGATCATACCAAAAAATCCCTAAATATAACGTTCGTCTCATAGATAGACCGCGAGAGTGTGTGCGGGATTTATGTGATGAGTTGATGGGATTGACATGTCGCCGCCATTATTGAATATGAGGTACACGAATGATTACTATATTTTGAACTTAATTACTGACAAAAGCATATCCACGCGCGGTTGTGAGGCAGGGCCGCCACACAATTCGCTATTAATTGAATAAAAATTCAATGTAATAATAATATTAAAGTGATATATAAAAATTGTTTATAAATTAGTATATTATATAAATTAACAGTTAATCCGTGTAATATATGTGTTATTTAAAAATATATATATATTTAATTGTATAATATGTATTATAAAATAATAATTTTAATTTTAATTTAAAATTCAAATTAAAATATGTTTTTAATTATTTATTTTGATAATATTCGCGTTATCGTTCTATAAAATTTTTATTTGGATACTTATATATATATATATAAATATATATTAATTTTAGTTAAATTATTTGTATATTTTGATAATTTTATTTATATTGTATTGTAAAAGTCTAATTATCATATAATAATTTTGTATGATATATATTAAATTATAAAATAGTAAAATAAATACTTTTTATATTAAAAATAATAGTTAAATTATAAAAAGAATTAGTAACATAAAATTAAAAGTAATTCTAATTATTTAATTTTCTTTTATATTCATTTGAAAAATAAAAAATATGTAGAAATAGGAATTATATATCATTTATTAAACAATTAAATACAAAATATTGTAGTTATCATATAATAATTTTTTTTGGTATATATATATATATATATATTAAATTATACGATTGTAAACAAAATTTTTAATTAAATTAAAATATTAACTATATAAAGAAATTCAACAACTAATCAAAAAAGAATAACATAACAACATCTAAATTCAAAATAAAAAAAATAATGAAAATATCCAAACAATAAATACATATCACAGTGTGTAAAGTGATTAATCATCTGTAATATGATGTCGAAACATAAAAGAACTTACTATTCTATAATTGAAAAAGTAACTGAAGTAGTAAATCTAAACTTTAGAGATTTTTCGAGAGTATCATTATTGTATAGGTTTTTCCTCCTGTATGTTGTGATTATATAAAATAATATAAGAAATAAAGCATAATTTCAAATATAGAATTACTATAAAATTTAAATGGCAAATTCATAATATAGAGTTGATATTGGATATAGAATAATGTACGGAAAAAATAAGAAATAAAAGAGGGCAATTTAACATTAAACAAAAATCTTAATACCCTTGAAAGAATTAAGGGAAAAAAAAACATAAAATGCAAAATTGATATTGAGTTTGTGAATTATCTCAATTTTTCATGAAAAATATATGAAAAATAAATATTTTTTAAATAGAGTCCATATAAAATAGACAAAGTTAATATAATTTAAATTAGGTTTGGATTTGTGTAAAATTCTATATGTAATTAAGAAAATACATACTGATGTAGCTCTTTTAGAAGAAAAAGAATAAGCCTTTATAATATGTCACATAAGTAAGGGAAAAATACTATTTTTAATAATATACATATATGATATTAATAATTAAAATTATAATTTTTTTTATCAATAGATAATTTTTTAAAATGAATTGAATTATAATTTCTCTTATTTTTTAAAAATTTAACACAAAAGTAATGGGATACCGTATAATATTTGCACACGGTTAAGCATTTTCTTTTTTTCTGTTTTTTTTTTTTCAATGATTACATATCTAAAAGTTTTAAGATATATAAATTTTAAAGTTTGATTAGTTGCTAAAAATTATATTGAAAACGAGAATAGAAAAATTTATGAGAGAATTATTTAACACTCTCAAAACAAATTCAAATGGTATTGTAGAATTATATTTATTGGTCTAAATCCTAACATCGGCCAATTTTGTATTAAATTTTTTTTAGAAAAATAAGTGAGATATCTATCTATTCGTATATAAAATGAAGCGTAATATGAAGACGATTGAAAGACAAAAAATGTTAGTAACAGCGCCGCCCGTAGAGTTGATTATAATTACGTTGCGGTCACTAATCAACCACCAAGCCTATTTACTATTATATTGGCCCATTGTGGGCCTACTGATCCTCTACTCTAGTATAAAAAATGAAATTAGATGCGTAATGAAATTAGTAAACTGATCCTCTATTCACTTTAGTTTTTTGAATTTAATTTTTTAAAAATTTAATTTTTTTTTTTTTGTATTTTTTTATTTTTAGTGAATGTTTTTTTAAGTTTTAAGCATTTTTTTTACTTTTTTAAATACACCTTACTTAGATGTATCTAAAATGTAAAATATTTGTGAAAAAATATTTTAAAAATTAATTAATACACAAAAATACGAAAAATATATTGATTTTTCATAATTTTAAAAAAAATATTTTTGGTATTCAGTGAATTTTTTAAAGATTTTCTTCACGAAAATTATATTTTTTAAATGTATTTGTGTTAGGTGTGTCTAAAAATTACAACAATTACTTAAAATATTTAAAAAAATCAGTAAAAACAAAAAAATATGAAAATAAGAAAATAGAATTTTCTGAAAAGTATTTTCAAAAAATTGAAAACAAACATAGTGATATTTGTAAGAACATAAAAAATGAAACTTGGTACATAAAATTTTTTTCCTCGACAAATTTCTAAATAATTTTTTAACATTGGTATAATTTGGTGATGAAAGCATATTGATAAAATATAGGTTATTGCGACGAAATTTGATGATAACATTTATTTTTGTCCTAAAAATGTAACCCAAAGATGACAAAATATAAATTTTGTCGTTTTAATTTTTCTCAAAACTACAGGAGACGGAAAAAATTTCGTGTGAAAAAATAAGGCACCAAATTTTTTATTTTATTTTTTTTGTTGGCTCAAATTATTTTAGCTCATTGGAGACGAATATTTTTGTCACAAAATATAATTTGTTTTTGTGACGAACGGAATTCGTCACCAATAAATTCCTCAGCTATTAAGCGATGCCGTTGCATATTTCTATTTATTAGGCGACAAATATATTTTTGTCTAGAAATGATAAATTATAAAAAAATGAAAATATTTCATCACCAATAAATACTCCGTTAGGTACACAATGTCGTTTCATCTTTCTGTTAATTAGGCGACAAATATATTTTTGTCTCAGAAAAATAAGTTGCAGGAAACGAAAATATTTTATCACGAATAAATTCTCCCTTTGTAACACAATCTTTTTGTTAATTAGTTGACAAATATATTTTTGTCTTGGAAAAATAAATTGTGGGAGGCAAAAATATTGTCACCAAAGTTGTGGAGGATAAAAATATTCCATCACCAATAATAAATTCCCTGTAAACAACAATGTTCTTGTATTTCAATTGATTACACAATGAACATATAAGTTTAAGAAGACGAACATATTTTAATAATTATTATTTCTTTTTATGAAATTGCCATCATTTTGTGTTTCGGAGCACTGAAATCGTGACTCCAAAAGACATACTCTCACCCTTATCATTCACTTTCATATACACGGACACTCAAGTAATGACCTAAGAAGACACTATCTACAAACCCTCATTTCTCTCTCGCACTTGAGCCTTTTGTCTCACAAGCATTGAAGCTGTGACTCAAGAGGATATTTTGTAAACCATTTCTTCTATTTCACACTAGAGCCCCTCTCTTCTATCTCACACTTAAGCCCTTCGTGCATGCAAGCATTAAAGTTGTTATCCAAGAAGACGCCCTATACAAACCCACTATTCTTTCTCACCGTGAAGCCCTTTTTTGCACGCAAGCACTTTTGTTTGAACCAATTCCACTAGAAAAATTGAAGGCCAAAACCCCTCTCCACAAAAAAAATAAAAATAAAAATAATATTAATGTAGCAATTTTTTTTGTGAGGAAAAATGCAGACGGAAAAATAATAATTTGTTGCTAATTTTCAAAATTAATAGAAAATATCATCTAGTTTAGTAGGGAGTTTTCAAAATTTGATTTTTAATTTTTAATTTTTAATTTTTAATTTTTAATCTATATTTTTTTAGTGAGTATTTTTTAATATTAGAATTTTTTTTTTTCCTTTTTTTACTTAATGTTGCGAGGTAGAGCTTTTGGTATTTTATTATAGTAATTTCGGTAGTATATTATTATTATTATTATTTTTTTTTTTTATCAGCAAAAAGAGAACCTTTATTGATGCAAAAACCATACAAGAAGAGAGATTACATCAAAAAAAGGGGGCAGGGGAGAAGCAGCAAGCAAGCTCACCCCAAGAGTTTGGTGAGGAACCAAACCCAGGAAAAAGAAAAAGAAAGAACCAAAGCAGAGGTCCTGGGCTGGAAATCAGCAGATCAACTCAGAAGTGCTGATCATCCCCCAGCAGCATAGCAGCAGACTACCCTGATTCAGCACCCAATAGCAGGGCAGAAGCACCCATGCACCAGCAGCAGACTTCCCTGTTCAAACATGCACCAGCACACCCCAGATGCGCACACACCCCAGATGCACACACACCCCAGCAGCTAATCCCTGGTGAGCAGCTGCCAAAATGCACACACACCCCAGATGCCCACTGATTCAGACCAGAAACAGACCAAAGCCTCAGCAGAGACAGACCAGAAAACTCAGCAGCCAACTGATTCAGCCAAAACACACCCAACACCCACCTCTCACAAGCTACCACCTAAACAAAGTCTAATCTGAGCAAAATTAAACAAGAAATCAGTAATAGAATACTGATATTCTTTGACAGAGGCTTTCAACCAAATAGCTAATTTGATAATGATTGACTCCTTCAACTCCCCCATCCTTGGCTGAATTCCATTGAAACAGCATTCATTCCTATACTTCCAAATGGACCACAAAGCAACCAATGGTAATGCCTTCCAGATTTTCCTCTCTGATTTTTTGAATCTAACACCCTCCCACCAGTGAAGCAAACTCTCCACTGATCCAGGTACGACCCATTGAATCCCCCACCACTGTAACAAGCCTGTCCAGACCTGCCAAACCAGTGGGCATAAAATTAGCACATGTTGAACCATTTCGAGCTCGTTTTTACAGAACACACACTGAGAGGATACACTTCCATCCAAAATTCCAAGCCTCTGCAGAAAAACAGATGTTTTCACCTTATGTTTCCATGCAAGCCACCCAAAGAACTGAACTTTAGGTGGAAGATAATTCACCCATACCAGATTGCTACCTGAACACATCGCACCAGCAGCCAAATCTGTATGCTCATACAGAATTGAGACAACAGACTTACCAGATTGGGCAGCTAGCCAAACTGGTCTATCCTGTTCACTCCTGTTTATAGATGGGGCCAACCTCAGATCCTCTCTGAGCCTATTGAGATCCTCCTCCTCCCAACCAAATAAATTCCTCCTGAAACTAAACTCCCACACATTTAAACTAATTTTCTTCTCAACATACGACCAAAGAAAGCCACCTCTATCATTAGATACCCTGAACAACCTAGGGTATTTCTCTTTAAGACACACATCACCACACCACTTATCCAACCAAAACTTCACCCTATTCCCTCGGTAGTATATTATTTAGGTGTAACAGTATCAAAGTAGTATTTATTGTATTAAAATAAATAGTACTAAAACAACACAATGCTAGTTTTTGTGTCTATTTTGTCACAATATATGGCACAATGTTAGTTTATTCGGTTGATCAATTTTTAATATACAGCACAATGTTAGTCTAGTTTGAATTCTCATCTATACTCACTATGCCAAGTTTGGCTACCCAAAATAAGTACACACTTTTTATCTTTTTATCTTTTTTTCATCACATTACCTCTTTACTTTTATGCACATCTTTTCGTAAAAAGACAAAAAGTGCACTTATTTAAGTCATCCCAAACAACCCCTAAAATTAAAATATTTACCAATTTTTATTATTTATTTATTTATTTATATTAATACCACTATCAAGTGTCAAGATTTCAAAAAGTCAATGACTCATGCAACAACCTCTAACCCACCTCCCAATATATGAGATCTATACTACAAATATATGAGACTCGAAACCAAGATTTTAGATCTGATAAATAAGGTTATTCCCATTCGAGCATGCACACAATATTTATGCCTTTCTTTTAGTTGTTTTTATGTGGACTTTGATTAAGGCCTTGTTTGGGAAGACTAAATAAGTGTACTTTTTGTCTTTTTGGACAAAAAAATTGAGGTTGAAAATATGGATGTTTGGGTTAACTTTTTGACTTTTTATGGAAAAATGTGTAATAAAAAATTGTGAAAATTGGTTTTTAGAGGAAAATTTGAATTGGGAGTTGTGCAGCCGTAATTGTTGACTTTTGGTGAATAGTGTTAATTTTTTAACTTTTTGAGTAACTTTTTGACTTTTTGGATTATTTGGCTTTACCCAAACTTGGCCTAAGATTCAACTAAAAAAAAAAAAAATAATAATAATAATAATTGTGGAAAAGGAATAGCATACAACAAGCAATATAGCATATGATTTCAACTTTTGTTTTTATGATTTGATGGAGAATTCAAATAAATAAAATGTGTGATATAAATTAGAAGAAAAAGAGTACCGAAAGATATAAATGAAAAGGAGCAACAACTTCTCCAACATGAAGCCTTGGGCAAAAGCCTATTATCAATAGCATAAAAATAAGATTTATACTAAAATAATAGTACACTCAATAAAAACAAAGCCTTCTCAAAAATTTCATGATTATGTATTGCATTTGTTTTGTTTTGTGTAATTTTTATTTATTTTATAAATTTGACTTCAATTAATAATTAGTGAATGATGGTTGACATGTAGAAGAAAAAAAAAAAAAAAAAAACAAATTAGTACAAAAAATATTATACTACGTACTAGAGCACCTAGTCTATTTTTGCTTAGTAAATAGGGTGCTCAGGCCATAAATTCAATTTCCAAACTTTTAAGGGAATCACTCTGGATGCTAAACTTTTAAGGTCATAAGGACACACTTTTAAGGGAATCACTCAGTTGGTCGTTCTCGATATCAAGCATCTCGAATGCCTTCACTATTTGCTCTAGCCACTCATCAGCCTTCATTAACTCTTTGGGATCACCCAAAAACTCGTTCGGATTTGAACAGAAAAACTCTCGTTTTAGAAAATATGGCCCTGCCTCAGCTACTTGGGTCTGTACTTGATTCTTAACCCTAAGAATATCCATGGATTCCCTCAATGCTCCGGCCATTTCACTGGCTAAGGTACCCATGGCCTGTTGACCAACTGATTTGGCCATATTGACCCAACCAACCTCTTCTTCCTGCGCCAGAATCTCATCCGATAAAGACATCTCATGCCTCCTAGGCCTACCATGCCTAGCACGTCCACGTCCACATCCATGTCCGGACATCCTAATGAAGGTAACAAAAGAGATTAGCACATTTACAAATGTGTCGTAACTAACTCACTCGCGTCCGAATGCAATGGACAACTGTAATTCATTCCACATAAGCACATAGTCACGTAAACACATACAAATTTCATTTCCGGATAATGATCGTCCTGTGGCGTTGCCAGAGTTACAATTAGAAATAACAGTAACCAAGTACTCTTCCAATAGGACTTCTAGAAACCCGTAGACTTAATCAACATCCTAGAAATTAAATCTCATACCCATATATTCACATAAGCATGTTATCATATAAACACACATCGTTCATACTAAAGTCTCTATCAAGCGAGACAAACCCATTGTGGTACTAACCACTTTCCACGTACCCAAAATATTCAAACCCGGTACACTCTGATACCAAGTTGTAATGCCCCAAAAATGAATACACCAAACCCATCTCATAAGCGGAAATATAATTGAATTAACATGCCTTCATTCATCAGAGTAGATATACATGAAAGACAGATATAAGAAGAAATGAAGGTTACACAGATAATCATTCGCCTTAATGGCTTATATCTTTCCAAGATAATTCTTGGATACAACAAAAGTGAGCCTAGCTCAATTACAAATTTAAAGCCCTTGGTTATACAAAATAGATACAACAAAACTAAAAGCATTTGCTCCAAATTCCTCCAAGCTACTGTCTTAGTGAAGGCATATCACCAACACCTAAAAATGATTTTTCCCAAATAGAGTGAGCCAAAGCCTAGTAGAAACAATCTAACACAAGGTATGAGTCTTAACAAAGATATAAGTAAAGTGTGTATATACGAGGTTCGTAGTAAAATCATTCATGTTTCACAAATCATAATATGCCAAGTTTTATATCTCAATCCTTGTTATCTCAATTCCATTTATGTCAATTCATTTCATCTCAACTCATGAGCCAATTTTATTATTTTCCAAACAACCTAATTGAGACTACAACCCAGTGGTGCTCAAATCACACCTTAATCACACAAACACTTCAATTTGCCATTTTATGAAAATTTCATTTGCGAGATTCGGCACCCATGTATACGCGCAGTTTCAAGACTTTCACCCTGGATACACAAGCTAACTTAATTTAATGGAGTCCATTCCCGTTCTCCTCCTAAACATGAAGTACATCCCTTTCTCCTTCCAAATATCATACATATACAATGTATTTAAAGCCCAGTCATATTAATGATAACCAGATTAGTTTCAATTCATATAATCCTCATGCAATTTCTACAACAATCATAGCTATTCTCCACCGATAGCCCAATACAGATATTTCTAAACAGATATTCAATCTCAAGACAGATAATTTATTCAAAATTTCACAAGTGAGTGATAATACATATTCTTCTCCACCATTTATGTCCATATCCATTCAATTTCACATTTTTAATCCCAATTCCATTTATTTATACAAAATAGATATTTGAAACATTTTAGGGCAACTTCTTCTCTCCCAAATATTAACCCAAATGCCAAAATCAACTATTTTGTCACAATATAACCTCATATTTAACCCCGTAACCACTTATAACTCATTCACTTAGAAACCCCTCTTTTGATTTAATACCCAAACCCTAGGTTTGTTCATAGTACACCCAAATTCCACAATTTTTACACAACAACCCATAACTAAGTTAAAAATCATATGAGAGTGTAGAAAATCCCTACCTCAAGTTGAAAGACCAAATGAAGAAGTAGAGAAACTTCGAAAATTCTGAAACCAAGTGTAGACACCCCATTTTTGACCGACCTTAAGACTCAGACGTCACCGATTGAGCGCTTGGTGATGTTGCATATTGTGCTCGTTCTGAGGTTGCGGAGTCTTGGCTGCGAGCCTTGCCTTCGGACTTCTAGATTCTTTTGTACCTTGCCTCGGTTTGCGAACCAGGCCCCGTTTTCTTTGTTTTCTCTTCCCGAAGGGAGGGAGAGGTCCCGTAAACCATCTCTCAGTGGCCGTAGGCTACGTTTCGTGGTCGTAGGCTATTTTTCCCGTTTGGAGCTCGGTTCTCGGTTTTCGGAGTCGTCGGCCATGTGCCTCGGTTCGGGACAGCTTAACCACCTCCATTTGCTCCGGTTTTTGGCATGCACCTTATTTCCTCCCTTTTGAGGGACACTGTGGCCCGAGAGACCAACTTCATGGTCGAACGCCACCTCCGGTGCTTAATAGTCAGTTTTCGGGGCCCCAGACTGCGCGTTTTGGCCCTCGAACCTTCGTTTTGCATCGGTTTGGGTTCATTTTTAGCGGAGACCTTATTTTCATTATTAGGAAGGTCGTAGGAAGGTGGGAGGCCAGCAATTGTTCTGAAAACCAGCTTTATTCCTTCATCGCTCTTCATCGCCCATTTTCTTCACTAGAAAGCTGATTTTTCCCATTCCCGGGCCACTTTTTCTGACTTTCCACCACACCATTGTGTTGTACACACGTGGGAGGCCACCAATATGGGTAGGCCAGCCAACAATTGTTCTTGACCCTTTTGAACCCCTCTAAAAAGCTGGTTTTTCTCTCTCCTGGTTCACATTTTCTAGGTTTTGACCATACAGCTGTGTTGCACTCAACTGGGAGGCCACCTTTTTGGGGTGGCTGGCCAGCAATTATTTTGACCCTTTTGACCCCTGGCCGGCCGGCCACCTGAACCTCTTGAACCTGGCCGGCCAAACTTGTCCCTCCTGGTGCATTACAGCTGTGCTAGCTGTTTTGCACCAGACCTCTGCCCGAGGGTCTGCCCTTTTAGGGGGAAAATTTGAATTGATTTTTCCCCTCTTTTATTTCACCCCTCTCCCTCTATATAACTGACCCCCCACCTCTATTTCTAAGGGTTAGAAAATTAGTTGGAGCCTTTGCATACAACCCTCTCTCTCTCTCTCTCTCTCTCTCTCTCTCTCATCAAAGCTTAAAACGACCTTGTTCTTGCACCATTTATACACCAACTCATAGCCTATCACCTCCACACTCCATTCCAACATCTTGAGGCTGATTTTCAGAGGTTAGAAGCTCCTTTTCTTGGATCAAAAGCTGCTGGAAATCTGTGCTACAAGGGTGAGTCCCTATTTCCTCTTTTCTTGCTTTATTTTGCATGATATTTTAGCTCCTTTTGCTTACATTTTTGGGCTTTGTCCTGAACTGAAAATTTTGAGCTCATCTTCATGTTTGATTAAGGACTTTTCTCTGATTGAGGTCTTCTACTCACCCTTTGTGCTCTATCCCTCTTTTAAGGCTTATCTTGCATGATATATTAGCCTCGCTTGTGTGCATTTCTGGGCTTCAAGACAAACTGTAAAGTGCCTTATTTTGAGCCCCTCTTCAACTTTGTTGAAGGGCTCTTTACTTTTTGAGGCCATCTACTGCCTCTTGCCCTCTATCTCTCTTTTAGGGCTATTTTTGCATCTTGTTTTAGCCTTACTTGTAGACATTTTTGAGTTTTTCCATAAACTGTAAAGTATCTTTTTTTGAGCCTCTCTTCAACTTTGTTGAAGGGCTCTTTTCTGTTTGAAGTCATTTACTACCCTGTTCGTTCATTCTCTCTTTTAGGGCTGTTTTTGCATGATATATTAGCCCTATTTGTGAGCCTCTTTGGACCTCGACCTAAACTGAAAAAAGTCTTGTTTTGACATCATCTTCATGATTGATTAGGTCTATTCTCTGTTTGGGGTCATCTCCCCCCTATGCATGCTTCATCTCTTCATGATTAGGGCTATGCATTAGAACACTTGCATTGGCCATGGTTTAGCCTCTTAGCCACTGAAATCCAGTGGATTTTCAGTGGCTTAGGTGTGTTCTTGAAGGCCAAAATCAGAGGGGGGTGACCCCCTCTCTCCTTGTTTTGCTTGATGGTCTTTTTAGCCTTCCAAAGAGGTCCTATCTTGCATGCTTTGTTGACTGATTTCAGGGCCAATTTAATGAGTTTTAGGGCTATCATATTTGATTTTCAGAGTTAATTTTGCCATGCTAAGTGTCCTCGATGAATGTGCTTAATAACCCCGTGCATGGCCCTCTAAAAGAACCCATCATTTGTGCATGTGTTGGCTGCATTTCGAAGGTTATTCAGGCATGTTTTGGCATGTTTTAGTCACTGATTTTTACTGGTTTGATGAGTTCTCACATGCTTCATGTACATGCCATGTAACCCATGTTTGCTAGTCAAACTTGCATGTTATTTTAGTCCATCTTGCTAGCATCTTTTGGCCATACTTTGAACTAGAAATGTTCATGTTTTGGGACTGCCTTGGCTCTGTCTTTATGCTTCATGGTCAAATAATGCATGCTTTGTATAGCTATAAGTCAATACATGTGTCTAGTTTTGAGTTTCGGGGCTCATCCCATGCATCGGGTGCCATATTTTCATGTTTCGGGGCCATTTAGCATCATGTTTTAGTGCTGAAAATTACATACTTGTATGCCATATTTCATGCCTTACCATGCCTTGTTAGAGTTGTATATTATGCCTTAGGTTCGGTCCTCGATTTACGTGCATGTGTGCACGCATTTCGATAGTCTCATTTTCATCTAATGGCTACTGATGTGAGTGTGGCTGAGGTCCACTCATGTTGGTGTAAGTCCATTATGCATTGTGTATGCCATGTCAATTCATAACATTGCGTATGCTAGGTTGTATGTTAGAGCATTGTGTATGTCTCGCTACATCGTGCATTGTGTATGCCATCTCATAGCATTGCGTATGCTAGGTTGCATGTTAGGATTGCATTCATGCATGTCATGCATATTGCATTGTGCTTGGGATAGGAGTTAGCCCTAGCACGGGAAACGAGGGACGTTTCGTACTCCGAGTGACGGAACGTGTCTCAATTCCCAGTCGCCGACACTCCGGATTACCCATGATGGAGTTTAGGTCTTGTTGTGTTTTCATGTGCATTCATTTCACATTGAGTCATGCAATTCGACTCCTCGGCCATCATGCATCGGGATGCGTGATTGGTGGCACGGGGATCGAGGCAAGCATATATATGTGAAAATACATTGCCATGCCCCTTTCTTGCTCTCTGTTGCAGTAAATCAGAAACCGGCAGTCTTTTGGAGTTTCGTGCAATATTCAGGGCTTAATTGTAAACAGAGGCTAATTGGGGCATCACAATGGATTTCCGCGCAAGACAACTCAAGCAT
The DNA here is from genome assembly GCA_036172215.1 of Camellia granthamiana. Classification (NCBI taxonomy): domain Eukaryota; kingdom Viridiplantae; phylum Streptophyta; class Magnoliopsida; order Ericales; family Theaceae; genus Camellia; species Camellia granthamiana. The sequence goes on along the minus strand of CM069907.1, from coordinate 52,726,921 downwards.
GCGTCGTTCATCATTCGGAACAAAGCTGAGGCGGTCCATGGATTTGCGTGCCATTTATTGTTTTCCTAGATTAATTTGTTAATTAATTAGGATTTTGTACTTATTCGGACTGTAATTATTCATTTGGGACTGTATTATTTATTCGGACCCTCCGAGCGAGGGCACAATTGTAATAAGTGTGCGTGCGTGTGATGTATGTCTTCCAACCCCCACGTCTTTCTCCCTTTTATTTACCAGCTTATGATGGTTAGATTAGGGCATGTTTCAATTAGTATATAGTATGACAGCATGTTTGCATTCATTCATCTGTTTTGCATGCACCGGGCTCGGCGCATCATAACTCACTGCATTGTATTTCAATTCCGAGTTGAATACTTGTTAGCTGTAGCATTCCATATGCCATGTTTAGAATAGCCAAGCCTGCTATAGTTGCATTTTTGCATGTGTTGCATTAGGCATTTCAGCATAGTTAGGATCATGCATGGATTTCTAACATAGCTTCTGTTTTGGCTTGGAGTACTCCGTAAGTTTTTATGCTTTAGCATCCTTGCATGCGTATGAGTGATTACCATGATAGCATGCTTACCATGAGGCTATGTGCTTATGTGATATATCTGCCTGAATGCCTGTAGGTGAAGGTTGGGTTATTTGGATTGGAACAAATCATTGACTGTGAGTCTTAAGCCCACTAGATAGTGGCAAAACCATCTTTTCTAAAGCCCACCCGAGGGTGGAAAAATCTGCATTTTAAGCCTACTTGCGAGTAACAAACCATCTTTCAAAACAAACACGAAATGTTTTGTTCCAATTCAGGCGATCCAGTCTATACTTGTATGCTGTGCGCATCACATAGTAAATCTAGGCTAATAACTGGAATAAGAATGCATAATGTTTTCAAAACTAGATATCATAGTTAGTAGAGGCCGACCTTTGATCGGGCGAGCGGGGGTGCTCACGAAATGACCTTCCCAAATCGTACCCAAGTTCCTAAGCTGAGGCAACTTTGGTGATGACGGATACGTGGCCTTAGGCACGAGTCAGGGTTTCCTAAATTTCCCAAAATAAAATATTTAGGTGGCGACTCTGTATCTGGCAAAGCAGTCCATGTTTGGCACTTCTTTCAAAAATCTATTTTCTTAAAACGATTTGCCGGATTTGGACTCTTTGGTTCAGATTGAGAACCGTGACAATTTGAGTCCGAACTGTAGTGAGCCCAAAATGAACAGAACGGGACTCATCCTCCCGGGGCGTTCGGGGACGTCTACACCAAGCTTTAATCGAACCAAAAGAGAGCTCTTGAGGCATACTACCTTTTTAACAAAGGCATACGAGTATGGAGATCACTAGATCTAGGTAAAAATGTAGAGAGAATGTGAGTTTTAGAGAAAGAGACTCTAGATCTAGAGTTCTTGAAAAGTAAAGAGAGAGAGAAGTGAAAAAGTAATGTAAAACGACCTTTTTATAAACTGATATACACATAGTCCGCTTAAGCGCAAGAAGTGATGTTCGAGCTCCAAACACAATAAGTTGTTCCGCTCGAGCGCAAGAAGTGATGCTCAAGCCCTAAAACACAATGAAAAAGGGCATTACCGCTCGAGCGCAAGAAATGCTGCTTAAGCACAGGATACACACATCTAATAGTTTTGCAGACAGCAAACCAACGCTCGAGCGCAATAAAGGCCGCTCAAGCTCTCACTCGCTCAAGCACAGGAAATGCCGCTCGTGCGCAAAATACACTCTTCCAATAGTTTGCAAACTTGTCAAAGTATTGAGAGTTTGCAAAGTCTACTCAAGTGCAAGAAGTGCCGCTCGAGCAGAGGACCAAAAATCTAGACAACATAAGGTTTGAAAACCAAGCGACCAACCTATTCCAAACACAAACACAATAGTCCCAAAGCCAAAATTAAGGAGATATAAGGGAAGCAAGGTGTAAGCAACAGTATGAAACCAATAAACCTGAGTCCGGGATATAAGAAGGGTTGGGTCAAAATTGGAATCGTTATAACCTCCCCCCTTTAAAGAATTATGTCCCCGAAATTTTAAATCAAGTTTTAAAACTCTATTTAAACCAACTACAATAGTGATAACCAACCAATTCCATCATCATGACCCATTCTCTAATCATCCACTCTCATCAACAAGATAAACAATCTTTTAGCACTGAACATACAATTCATATTTTTCTCAAAACAAATGCAATGTTTATAATAAACTCATATTTCCAAAACATAAACAACATATACAATGTTTCCACCTTTTAAAACATGTACAATGTTCTCATATTCTATTTAACATAACAACCATACAATACATGTTCAAACATCAACAAATAGGTGCGGGTATTTCTCACGGACTGCCAACTCACATTCCCAAGTTGCGTTCTCAACCCCATGATGTTTCCACAATACCTTAACTAAGGGAATTTTCTTGTCTTGCAAGACTTGGTCCTGAGTATCCAAGACTCTCACTGGTCTCTCCTCATACGAGGCATCCTTATCTACCTCTAAGTCAGTCCAATCCAATACGTACGATGGATCAGGCTCATACTTCCGAAGCATGCTAATATGAAACATATCATGAACCTTGGAAAGTTGTGACGGCAAGGCCAAACGGTAAGTTACTTCTCTAATGCGCTCAAGGATCTCAAAAGGCCCAATGAATCGAGGGGACAACTTTCCACTCTTTCTAAACCTCATCAAACCTCTACTAGGTGATATCTTCAAGAACACATGGTCTCCCACTGCATAAGACAAAGGTCTCCTCCTACAGTCGGCATAACTTTTATGGCGACTCTGGGTCGTAACTAACCTCTTACGGATAAGTGCAACCTTCTCCGTCGTTTCTCGGACTAACTGTGGACCCAACATAGGTGCATCACCCACCTCGGCCTAACACATAGGAGATCTACATGGTCGGCCATACAAGGCCTCAAACGATGCCATGCCAATGCTCAATTGGAAGCTATTGTTATAGGCGAATTCCACCAAGGGCAAGTGCCTCTCCCACGAACCCTTAAAGTCAAGAACACAACCCGAAGTATATCCTCAAAGATCTGAATAGTACGCTCAGACTGCCCATCAATCTGAGGATGATAAGCATTAGTCAGTTTAGTGCCCAGGTACTCTGTAGGCTCTGCCACAACTGAGCCATGAAATGCGGATCTCTATCCGATACAATCGTCACTGGAACTCCGTGCAACCTCACTATATCCCTAATATACAGGTCGGCGAGAAAATCTACTGAGTCACTTACGCACATAGGTATAAAGTGAGTCAACTTAGTCAACTGGTCAATTACCACCCAAATGACATCACTACCCCGTTGAGTCCTCGGAAGGCCCACAACAAAATCCATCATGACATGCTCCCACTTTCACTCAACTATAGGCAAAGGTTGTAATGAACCCGCTGGCCTCTAATACTCAACCTGTACTTGCTGACAAGTAAGGCATTTTGACACAAATACAACCACATATTTTTTCATACCCCTTCATTAAAAATGTCGACTAAGATCGCGATACATCTTTGTGCCTCCGGATGCACCGCAAAGCTTGAATGGTGGAACTCTCGGAACACTTCCTCTCGGCAAGACTTTGGCATAAAAAGATGGTCACCATATCTAATACTCGTATCGAGATACACATTCAAGCCTCTCTCCACTTTTCCACTAGAGATCTTTTCCCGGAGGGTTTCTACCTCAAGATCACCCCTATGTGCTTTTAACACTCGGTTTACAAGTGTAGATTGTGCAACTACCGAAAATAAGGCTGCAGACTCAACAGACTCATCAAGATGCAAGTCAAACTCTCCAATGGCACCTAACATCTCCTATTCCTAGATGGTAATACAAGCCATACTGCTAATAGACTTCCTACTCAAAGCGTCGGCCACCACATTGGCTTTCCCCAGATAATAGTGTAGCTCGAAATCATAATCTTCTACAAACTCCATCCACCTCCTCTACCTCAAATTCGACTCTTTCTGTATAAACAGATATTTTAGACTCTTGTGATCAGAAAACACCTCAAACTTCTCACCATATGGGTAATGCCTCCAAATCTTTAAGGCAAAGATCACCGCTGTTAAATTTAAGCCGTGAGCAGGGTAGTTCTTCTCATGAGTTTTCAACTGTCGCGAGCCATAGGCAGTACCTTCCCCTCTTGCATCAATACACAACCCAAACCTTGCCCTCTTGCATCGAATACACAATCTAAATCTTCCTGTGAGACATTACAATACATTGAATAACCCAAACCCCTCTCCAGAATAATCAATACTGGAGCAGTGGTAAGTCTAACCTTAAGCTCCTGGAACAATCTCTCACAAGTCTCATCCCACACAAGCTTAACTTCCTTTTTCGTCAGTCTAGTTAACGGTGAGGCTAATCTAGAGAAATCCTTCACGAATCGACGGTAATACCCAGCCAACCCCAAGAAACTACAGATCTCAAAAGCATTCTTAGGTTGCTCTCAATCTTGCACTGTCTCTATCTTGGATGAATCTATAGTCAACCCTTTCCCAGATACCACATGGCCTAAGAACTTAACCTCTCTCAGCCAGAATTCGCATTTCCCAAACTTGGTATACAGTTTGTGGGCTCTAAGTAATTCAAGTACTACCCGCAAGTATTCCTCGTGCTCCTTCTCGAAGGGTGAATAAATCAAGATATCATCCACAAAGACAACCACAAAACGGTCTAGAAACTCACGGAAGATCCGGTTCATCAAATCCATAAACACAACTGATGCATTGGTGAGCTCGAAAGGCATCCCTAGAAACTCATAATGGCCATACTGAGTGCGGAATGCCGTCTTCGGGATATCATCCTCCCTTACCCTCAACTGGTGATAACCCAATCTCAGGTCTATCTTAGAAAAGCAACAAGACCCCTTCAACTGATCAAACAAATCATCTACACGAGGCATTGGGTATTTGTTCTTGACAGTCACCCCGTTCAACTTCTGGTAATCTATACAAAGTTGCAACGCTCCATCTTTCTTTTTGGCAAAAAGAGCCGGTGCTTCCCACGGTGAAGTATTGGGGCGGATAAAACCCTTATCTAATAATTTTTGGAGTTGAATCTTCAACTCACTAAACTCAATAGGTGCAAACCGATACGGTGCCATAGAAATCGGTGTCGTGCTAGGCACTAAATCAATAGAAAACTCAATCTCTCGGTGAGGTGGTAAACTAGTAAGATCCTTCAGAAAAACATCCGGATATTCACAAACTACTCTTAGCAACTCAACCTGAACTTCATCACCCTCACTACTCAAGAAGTTGGCAAGATGACAACTAAGCTCATTTCACCCACGCAGATCATACACTGGTGATAAGACTCTACCAACCAGTCCCCCAAGACCAGTCCCCCAAGAAATGAAAACAATTATCGCTCAAGGTACATACAGTAACCCTTCCTAGTTTCCCAAGAATTGAAAACAATCATCGTTCAAGGTACATACAATAACCCTCTGACGGTGGCAATCTATAATAGCCCGATATGAAGACAACCTGTCCATACCCAAAATTATGTCAAAGCTAGACATATTAATCAACACAAATGAAAAAGGAAGCCAGCAACTTGCAACTTCTATGTCACAACCCCGACACCCCTGTTTCAAAACAACCTCACCACTAATAGGTGACTCTACACAGATAAGAGATGCTAACTGAGCCAACTCTAACCCCAAAAACCGATGCAAATACAGACGAGATAAATGAATGGGATGCACCCGTATCAATCAACACATTAGCAACTGAATTGCAAAATAATAAGGTACCTTTCACTACTGAAGGAACTGGTACAAGATCTAGCACGGTAATAGCATACACCCGCTCTGTAGGACTCTGACCTACCTGCTCACCCTTTGGAGCATAAGCCTGATACACTAATTGAGCCGAAAAGGCTCCATAATTGGCCCTTAAAGCCTATGCTGACTGTGTTGGCTGGTGGCTCTATGTCTGTCTCGAACCAGACGCACTGGGAGTGCCACCTAACTCTGGGCAAAACCTCTTCATATGCCCCACCTGCCCACACTGATAACAAGTGAGTGGCTGGCTTCTCCTTGATTTTGGATTTGAGAACAAGTCGAAGATGATGCAGAACGCTACCCTCCTCTTCTCTACGGGCAAGCTGGAGACTTATGGCCCAACTGGCCACATTTGTAACAAGTGAAAATCTCCCTGTCCACCTTTTCCAAGAACCCGAACTCGACACTGGAAAGGTAGATCTCGACTGAGCTCTCTGGGACGAATGGGGGTTAGAGCCCCTCGGTCTCTTACTGTTCCCTTGACTGTCCTGACTTTTCCTGGAACCCCTCATTCTTTCTTCGTCCATCTACATAATGGTCTCAAGATGGGCCGCCGCCTCCACAAGGTACCCATAATCTCTAATCATGGATCTAGCCACTTTGAACATGAGCTCGATCCTGAATCTCTTCTCAAACTCCACGCAACGGCGCTCTTCACTCGCCACAAGCTCAGGTGACAAGCTAGTGAAGATGGCCTCAAACTTGGCCACTAGTGTGTTGAACTGCACCAACTTAGAGAATGGTCTCTCAATTTCTCCCTAACAGTGGGAGGCAAAAACTTATCCTGGAAGACGCTGACAAAGGCCTCCCAAGTCACTCTAATGTGCCCACGTGTAGACACCCCATTTTTGACCGACCTTAAGACTCAGACGTCACCGATTGAGTGCTCGGTGATGATGCGTATTGTGCTCGTTCTGAGGTTGCGGAGTCTCAGCTGAGAACCTTACCTCCGAACTTCGGGACTCTTTTGTGCTTTGTCTCGGTTTGGGAACAAGGTCCTGTTTTCTCTGTTTTCTTTTCCCGAAGGGAGGGAGAGGTCTTGAAGACCATCTCTCAGTGGCCGTAGGCTACGTTTCGTGGTCATAGGCCACTATTCCCGTTTGGAGACCAGTTTTCGATTTTCAGAGCCGTCGACTGTGCGCCTCGGTTCGGGACTGCTTAACTTTCTCCATTTGCTCCGGTTTTTGGCACACACCTTGTTCCCTTTCCCTAGAGGGACACTGTGGCCCAGGAGACCACCTTTGTGGTCGCACGCCACTTTCGGTGCCTAACAGCCTGTTTTCGGGGCACTCGGCTGCGTGTTTTGGCCCTCGAACCTTCGTTTTGCATCGGGTGTGGGTTCATTTTTGGCATGGACCCTAGTTTCTTTGTTAGGAAGGTGGTACTATGGTGGGAGACCACCTTTTCTTCTTGGAGACCACCTTTCTCTTTGCCGCCCGATTTTGTTAGAGAGCTGGTCTCCCTCACTTTTAGGCCACATTTTTCTGGTCTCCCATACCACCACTGACTTGCATTCACCTGGGAGACCACCAATCTTGGTAGGCCGACCACCTTTTTGCTTGACCCTTTTGGCCCCTTGGTCTCCCTCACTTTTGAGCCATAATTTCTGGTCTCACATACCACCACTGAGCTGCATTCACCTGGGAGACCACTAATATGGGTAGGCCAACCACCTTTTTAGCTTGAACCTTCTGACCCCTGGTCGGCCGACCAACTGAAGTGGTCGGCCAGCCTTCTGCTTTTTTGTCTCAATGAGTTGAAGCAGCTGTGCCAGCTGGAAGCCTCAGAATGCATCCTCCATACACGTGTATGGAGGATGTTTAAGCTAGCTTTTAAGCTTCTTGAGAAGCTTTAGATCTTCTCCTATATAAAGGGAAGGGCCCTTTTCCATTGCTGGGGTTCAGAATTTTGCTTAAAGGTATACATACACTTCCCTCTCTATTTCTCTCCATTTTAGCTCCAAAGGTCCCTTGTTCTTGCACCATTTCACTACACCTCTTAGCCTAACCTCTCCATCATCCATCCAAGCACATTGGAGCTCATTTTCAGAGGTTGAAGACTTGCTATCTTGGTCCAGAAGTTGCTGGTTCCTTTGGCTACAAGGGTAACACTCCATTTCCCTCTTTTTGACATTGTTTTGCTTCATAGTTTAGCTCTATTTGCAAGCATATTTAGGCTTTGTCATAAACTGAAAAAAGTCTTGTTTTGATCTTCTAAACATTTTTGTTTAAGACCATTTTTCTGTTGGGGGTCATCTACCCCCTTGCATGCTTCATTTCCTCATGTTTTGAGCTATGCTTTAGAGCATTGCTGTCGGCCTTGGTTTTGCCTTTTAGCCATTGAAATCCAGTGGATTTTCAGTGGCTAACATGTGTCTTTGAGCCTCAAAATCAGAGAGGGGTGACCCTCTCACTCTTTGTTCTCTTTACTAGCTTTCTTGGCCTTCCAAAGGAGCACCTATTTGCATGTTTCAAAGCCATGCTTCAGGCCACTTTTTGTGAGTTTTGTGACCTGCATAGGCTCTGTCTAGAGCCCTTTTTTCCATGTTGAATGTCTATTATGCATGTGTAGAGTAATCCTCTTCAAGGCCTTCCAAAGGGGCTTTTACTTGCATGCTTTCTAGACTCATTTTAGGCCATTTTCAGTGAGTTTTAGGGCCCTCATAACCTCTTTCTAGAGGTGGTTTTTCCATTTTGTATGTCTATCTTGCATGTGTAGAACAACCCTCTTATTGGCCTTTCGAAGGGACACATCATTCTTGCATGCATTGACTGAGTTTCAGTAGGTTTTTGGGCATTATTTGGCATGGCATACTTTTGTTTTTGTCTGGTTTGGTGAGCTCTCATGTGCTTCATATAGTTGTAGTGTAAATCATGGTTCACTAGCTTATTTTGCATGCTTTGTTGACCCTTGATTTTAGCACTTTTTGGCCTTGCCTTAAACTGATTTAGTGCATATTTGGACTGCCCTAGCTCTGTTTTTAGGTATCATGGTCGAATGATGCTTGTTTTGCATGCTTGTAGTTCAATACACTTGCCTAGCTTTGAGATTGGAGGTCTATTGCATGCATATACTGAGGTGTTTTCATGCTTTGGGGTCATTTTGTATCATATTTCAGAGCCTATGTGAATGCCATATCCTCATGTTTTCTCCTCTTTAAGTGTGCTTGAGAGTTGTGCATGAATGCCTTGTTTTCGGACCATTGAATGAGCTTCATTTCCATGCACTTTGAACCATCATTTTGGGCCATTTTCCCACTGTTTCAGACTTGCCTGGGGCCTATTTGGGGTTGATTTTACCATTCGTGCATTGCTTTGTGTACCTCTAGTGTAACGCACTTCACTAGTTTCGGTATTCAGGCCATCTAGCATGCATTGGGTAACATATTTGCATGATTCGAGACCATTGTACATCATGTTTCAGAGCTGGAAAATGTATGCTTGTATGCCATATTTCATCCTTTGCCATGCTTAGTTAGAGTTGCATGTTGTGCCTTAGGATCGGTCCATTGCATTCGTGCATGCTTGCATGTATTTCGGTTGTCTCATTTTCATCATATGGCCACTGATGTGAGTGTGGCTGAGGTCCACTCATATTAGTGTAAGTCCATCTTGCATTTGTATATGCCATTTAGTTCATGTGCGCATGATAGTCTTCGTAAGTGTATTGTGTATGTGTGGATGCGCCCCGCGGGAGGGACTTATGCTGCCACAGTTTGGACTCGATTTGTCATGGTTCTTAATCTGAACCAAAGAGTCCAAATCTGGCAAATCGTTTTGAGAAAAACAGATTTTGAAAGAAGTGCCAAACATGGACTGCTTTGCCAGATACAGAGTCGCCACTTAAATATTTTTTAATGGGGGAATTTAGGAAACCCTGACTCGTTTGCCTAAGGCCACGTGTCCGTCATCACCAAAGTTGCCTCGGCTCAGGAACTTGGGTACGATTGGGGAAGGTCAGCTATGAGCACCCCCTCTCGCCCGATCCGAAGATAACCATGATATCTCGTTTTTGAAAACGTTATGTGTTCTTATTCCGGTTATTAGCCTAGATTTACTACGTGATGCGCACAGCAAACAAGTATAGACTAAGCCGCCTAAATTGGAACAAAACATTTCATATTTGTTTATTTGAAAATGGTTTGATGGTGCTACCCGCAAGTAGGCTAAGGCATGAATTTTGCCACCCTCAAGTGGGCTTAAAACTCGCATTCAATGCATTGTTCCAATTTAAGTAACCTAACCTCCACCCACAGGCATTCGAGCAGTTATATCACATAAGCAGCTAGCCTCATGGTAATCATGCTATCATGGCAACATTCACACGCATGTGGCATGCTAAAGCATAAAAGCTTACCTAATACTCCAAGCCAAAACAGAAACTAGTTAGTAATCAATGCATGATCCTAGTTCATGTTAAGATGGCTAATGCAACACAGGCAAAATGCAGCTAGAATAGGCTCGGCTAATCTAAGATAACATATGAGATGCTACAAATAACACGTATTCAACTTGGAATTGAAATACAATGCAGTTAGTATGATGCGCCGAGCCCGGTGCATGCAAGACAAATGTATGGATGCACGCATGCATAGCATAAGGTATGCTAAATTAAATATGCCCTAATACTAACCATCGAAAGCAGGTAAGTAAAAGGGAGAAAGGAGTGGGGATTGGAAGACATGCACACACGCACCCACACTTATTACAAATTCACCCTCGCTCGGAGGGACTAAAAGAATAGTACAAATTAATTACCCTACAAGCTAATTAATTATTACAGGCCACCTAATTAATTAAGCAAATTAACTAAGCTAAGAAAGCAGTAAAGGCCTCGGGAAGAGGGTCCAATGCGCGCGTGCTTGGGTTTGCTCGAAAATCCAACGCTATGCAAAAGTTTGCCTCTGTTTTCCCTGCTCTGCTCCTCTGAAAATTGCATAAGTCCCAGGGAGCACTCTATGGACACTGTGGAATATCACTGGCTAAGACAGAACACCATCGGCCATGTCCGGATGGTCATCGACCATTTGTAAAGCCCTCGACCGACAATGGATGGCCGGTCAGCAGTATAGATGGCCGGTCGGCCAAAGCTTCCTGCAGAACCTATTTTGACAGCAGCAGAGGGTAAAACAAGGCATGGCAATGCATTTCAAGCAAATGTATGCACCACCACATCCCTTATCATATTTATGACTCAAAGGGGTATGGTGCTCGATTCTCGGACCACCAATCGCGCATTTCAATGCGTGATGGCCCAAGAGACCAAGTATGCATTTTCAATGTAGAATGAAATGCACATAAACAAACAATGAGCTCAACCTCTATCATACTCAATTCAAGAGGCAAAGCATACATGCCAATGTAATGCAACCTAGGCATGTGAGCTAAGTGTGCAACATGATCATGTAAACAACAAAACCATGTGCAATAGGCACATTAACTAAACAAGTAAGCATGCAAGGCATATAACATCAATGTTAATGACACACATGCAATAACATGAAAGGCATAACACATCTAAATATGCAAAGCAACTTAACACAAGAAGCATGCCAAATGCGATGACACTTAAACATGCAACATGTTAATAGGCTAAGTACCTAAACATACAAACATGTATAGCATGCAACAACATGCCAAAGGGATAGTCTTAAACTAATTTGGACAACTCTCTACTAGGTCCAAAACAGCGGCCAAAACGATGCAACAAAGGCATGAAAACACACACACACAAGCATGCATGCACAAGGGCCTAAACATGGAGCATAAGCCATCAACTCTTCAAAACATGAAAGGGATGGAAAATGCAAGTATGCAAGCATGGAACATGGACTGAAATATGGTTTCCAATGATGCCAAATCATGAGAATAGGCCAAGTAAAGCATGCTAGTGATCCACATACCCAAGGCTAGTAAGCTAGAATGCAAAGAAGCTATACAAAACATGGAAAGCATGACTCCAAAGACCCAAGACAGACCTTAGGCATGTTAAAACAAGACCAAAAACTTCACAAAGCTAAGCCAAAATATGCAAGCATGGTGGTCCAAATGCTAGATACATATTAAGGCAATTTCATGACATTACAAGACAAGTATGCTAAGCATGCATGGTGTGTCTAAATCAACTTAAAAAAGTGCTATATCATGACAAAATAAGCATAGATAACACTTAAGACATGGCCAACATGCACTTAAAAATGGTGCTCACATATGAGGCTAAAATGGCACTTTTTGAAGACAACAAGGAGAGGGGACCCTCTCCTTCTTAGGACCTCAAACCACCATCTTCACCATTGAAATCCCTCAAGATTTCAGTGGTGAGGAGGTCCAAACAAGGTGGTCCCGGAGCTCACCAAAAACACACAAAAATGAGGCCAAACAAGGCCTAATAGGGGATAAACGACCCCAAACACAAAAGTGACCTTAATGAAGTATCTTAAACACAAAAAAAAGAACTTTTTTATGTTATACACAAATCTCAAAATAGCAAGCAAGATAGGCTAAAAGTTTGTGCAAAAACGGGAAATAAAGAGGGAAAATGAGTTACCTTTGTAGCCAAAAGGGGACAGCAGCCTCTTGGTCCAAAAAAACAGTCTCTTAGCCTCTGAAAATGGCCTCCAAGCTCCTTAGGTTAATGATGGAGTTGTTGTGCTAGGAGGTGTAGTTCAAATGGCCAAGAACTAGACCCTTTTGAACCCTCTAACCCACACAAATGTAGAGAGAGAGGGAGATATAGAGAGGGAGTGATATATATATCCTATATATCAAATTTTTCTAACCCTTGAAATGGAAGGAGAGGCTCTCTTTATATAGACAAGGCAATGGCTCAAAGCTTCTAAGAGAAGCTAACACAAAAGGGGGCCAAGCTTCTCTTAGAAGCTTGGAGCAAAAGGGCCAAGCTTCTTGGAGAAGCTAGGCAAAGGGGTCAAGCTTCTTGGAGAAGCTTGGAGCAAAGGGTTCAAGCTTCTTGGAGAAGCTAGAGCAAAGGTGCAAAGGGCTCAAGCTTCTTGGAGAAGCTAAACCAAAGGTTCAAAAGGTTCAAGCTTCCTTAAGAAGCTAAAAACCAAGGGTTCAAAAGGTTCAAACTTCCTCAAGAAGCTAAAAACCAAGGGTTCAAAAGGTTCAAGCTTTCTTAAGAAGCTAAAACAGGGGGTCAAAAGGTTCAAGCTTCCTCAAGAAGCTAAAACAGGGGTTCAAAAGGGTCAAGCCTCCCCAAAAAAAGGTCTCGGCCAGAAAAGGAGTCAATCAGCCAAATTAATGGTCGGCCGACCAAACAAAGTGCCGACCGGCCATCACCAATGGCCGGTGGCAAGAAAAGAGGGCCGGTGGCCTCAAGCCATGGCCGGTGAGGTGTTGGGGTGGCCAACAAGTCATTCCCTGCCCTCAGAAGCAAAAACACAAGTCGAGAGGTCTCGAGGCAAGGCACGCAGCTGAAACCTCCGAGAAGCTAGGACGAACACGAACAGGGATGATCATCGAGTGTTCAAACGATGACGTCCAAGTCTTAAGGACGGTCAAAAATGGGGTGTCTACAGTATGCCATGTTAAGTCACGTGCATTGTGTATGCCATTTTAGCCCATAGCATTGCGTATGCTAGGTTGCATGTTAGTCGCATTGTGTATGCCATCTCATTGCTTTGTGTTTGGAGTAGGGTTTAGTCCGAACATGGGAAACGAGGGACGTTTCGTACTCCAAGTGACGAAACGTGCCTCGATTCTCGGTCGCTGACACTCTTGATTGCCCATGATGGAGTTTAGGCCTTGTTATGCTTATATGTGCATTCATTTCACATTAAGTGGTGCAATTCGACTCCTCGGCCATCATGCATCGAGATGCGTGATTGGTGGCACGAGGATCGAGGTCTACACTCCCTAGAGCTTGTGCAATGACGGGGAGAGTGGTCATGCACACATAAGTTGAAAATAGTTTGCTATGCCCATTTCTTGCTCTCTGTTGCAGCAAACCGGAAACCAGCAGCCAAAGTTGTCAACAAGTCTTATGGAGCTTTGTACAGTATTCCGGGATCAGTAGCAAATAGAGGCAAATCAGGGCATCGCAAGGAATTTCCCGACAAAGCGACCCGAGCACGCATGCATCTTTCATCATTCGGAACAAGAGCTGAGGCAGTTCATTTTATAGCTTGCATGCTAGTTTATTCACTTTCCTAGTTAATTTGTTAATTAATTAGGGTTTTGTAATATTTAATTAGCTAGAGTAGTTAATTATTTATTCAGACTGTATTATTTATTCGGACCCTCCGAGCGAGGGCAATTGTGTAATAAGTGTGCGTGTGTGTGATGTATGTCTTCCAACCCCACGTCTTTCTCCCTTTTATTTACCAGCTTATGATGGTTAGTTTAGAGCATGTTTCAATTAGCATACTTATGCTCGCATGTTTGCATCCATTCATCTGTCTTGCATGCACCGGGCTTGGCGCATCATACTAACTGCATTGTATTTCAATTCCAAGTTGAATACTAACTGCATTGTATTTCAATTCCAAGTTGAATACTTGTTAGTTGTAGCATTTCACATGCCATCTTTAGAATAGCCGAGCCTATTGTAATTGCATTCCTGCATGTATTGCATTAGGCATTTCAGCATAGTTAGGATCATGCATGGATTTCTAACATAGCTTCTGCTTTGGCTTGGAGTACTCGGTAAGTGTTTATGTTTTAGCATCCTTGCATGTGTGTGAGTGACTGCCATGATAGCATGCTTACCATGAGGCTATGTGCTTATGTGATATACCTGCCTAAATGCCTGTGGGTGAAGGTTGGATTATCTGAATTGGAATAATGCATTGACTGTGAGTTTTAAGCCCACTTGAGAGTGGGAAACCATCACGTTTTCTAAGCCCACCCGAGGGTGGCAAATCCACATTTTAGCCTACTTACAAGTAGTAAACCGCTTTCAAAAACAATTCATTGATTGCGAGTTTTAAGCCCACTAGATAGTGGCAAATCACCATGTTTTCTAAGCCCACTTAAGGGTGGCAAAATCCGTGTTTTAGCCTACTTGCGAGTAGCAAATCACTTTAAAAAACAAACATGAAATGTTTTGTTCCAAATCAGGCGATCCAGTCTATACTTGTATGCTACGCGCATCACATAGTAATTCTAGGCTAATAACCGGGATAAGAGCACATAATGTTTTCAAAACTCGATATCATGGTTAGTAGAGGCCGATCTTTGATCGGGCGAGCGGGGGTGCTCACGAAGTGACCTTCCCCAATCGTACCCAAGTTCCCGAGCCGAGGCAACTTTGGTGATGACGGACATGTGGCCTTAGGCACGAGTCAAGGTTTCCTAAATTCCCTCAAAATAAATATTTTGGTGGCGACTCTGTATCTGGAAAAGCAGTCCATGTTTGGCACTTCTTTCTAAAAATCTGTTTTTCAAAACGATTTGCCAGATTTGGACTCTTTGGTGATTTATCGGTCTCGCATTGCACTTTGCGGGATTAGATTCAGAACCGTGACATTTGAGTCCGAACTGTAGTGAGCCCAAATGAACAAAATGGGATTTCTCCCCGGATGTTCGGGGACGTCTACAGTTTCTGGCGACTCTGTTGGGGAATATAGAAAACTTGACTCGAACTCATGATATCTTGTTTTGATTACACTTATGTGTTTCTTTGCATTGCATTTGCATTGGTGTGCCTAGGACACTGTGTTTGCCATATGCTATTCCTGAACGGTTTGCCGGAGGCTCGCTTCGAGAAGCGTGCCATAAGGCTGACCGGTTGCAGGCTCTGCCACGATGGGAACACAAACCCTGATTTTTACCGTGGCACCCTTTTTTTTGACCATTCGACCTAGTGCATATTCGGAATCCATAGTGACCATTCCAAGGTAGGACATGTTGCTTACCCAATTGTAGGTTGTTTGAAACCGCTGCATGCGTAGTAAAACCCTAGCTCCTGACAAAATAGGACAAGGAAACCTTACCCCAACATAGGGGTGTTTTCGCTCTCACTTGCTTGCTATGTGCTTTTAGAGTGCGTCTCTACAGGAATGCATGTATTAGTTTGCAAGTCTGCGTGTCAGGCCTGAGGGCACCAATATTTGGGAATCAGTTTTACCTGAGGGTATCAGTTTACAAGCAGAACTTGTGGCAGAATTCTGTAGGGGGGGCACAGTCATTCAGCTTTGCTCATTTTGGTTTTGGTGAAATCAGGTTGAGGTGCTGTCTGTTTTCTCTTTTGTAAGGTAGTCTTGGAAACATAGCTTCAGAAGGCTCCGATATCCCCCAGGTTCATTGGACTCATGTCAATAGACTTTGTCAGGTCAGAGATTCAGTTCAAGGGCAAATCAGTGTTCCTTCGCCAGAGGCAGGGTAAAAAGGCCAGTCAGGCACAGATCATCAGTTCAACAGTCTTCGGATCAGAAGTCATTATCCATCTCACATGTGTGCAGTTGGGTTGAGATATCTGTTTTTACTCTAGAGATAGACATACCGGTAGTTCAGATAGATCAGGGTAGTATGGCAGAGATGGAGGGGATGGTGCGCCAACTCCAAGAAAGTATGAAAATCATGCAGCAGGACGTTGTCTGCCAAGCGGAATTTGCCAAACAGTAGGCCGACGTCATGGCCCAGCAAGCAGAGCTAATCACCAAACTCCAGCAGCAAGTCGGGGCATACGCTTCACACCAAGCTCCTCCCCCACCAAGAGATCCAATACTCGGGGAGACACCAAATGTCCAGAATATCCAGGAGGATACAGACATCCCGACAGGGCCGGCTCCGCCCCCGATTCTACCTCAATTATCCAAGGCATCCACTCCTATCAATCAACCGGACTCTCCCTTTGAGTTCGAGGTGGACCCTACAGCGTTGAAGTTGAGCAAGCTTGAAAAGTTGTTCAAGAAATCCCAAGGGGTAAAGTCCATCCCAGACATCGAGGACGGGTATACCGACGCGGCTGTGACGCTGCCAGATCAGTTCAAGATGCTACAAATCGACCGTTTTGATGGGTCCGGGGATCCCATGGTGCATCTCCATTTGTTTTCGGACATACTAAGGCCGATGGGCCTCACCAGACTACAGAAGCTTTCATTGTTTGGCCGGACCCTGTCGGGTGTGGCGGCCATCTGGTGCGCAAAACTGGAGGACGATGTCAAGAGGAATTGGGATGAGATGGCCGAGGCTTTTGTCGCTCAGTACTCCTATAATACGCAAATCAAGATTATGACCCGTGATCTCAAGACAACAAGGCAGGAGCCTAAGGAAAGTTTCTCTGAATTCGTAACCCGCTGGAGGGCCAAGGCCTCAATGATGACCATAAGACCGACGGATAAAGATCAGATTCAGATGATTGTGCGCAATCTCCAGCCCAAGCTTATGCAGAAAATGATTGTTCTCCCCTTTCCCACCTTTTCAGATTTACACGAGATGGGGGTGCAAATCGAGGATGCTATGAGGCAGGGCCTCATTGACCAGGAGAAGGAGCAGCCCAGGAGGGCATTTTTCCGCAATTCGAATGCGACCACCAGTGGTGATACAACTGCAAGATCTTCTAAAGTGGGCATGGTCACCACCACCACATCAAAAATAGCTACCCCATTCACCGGTGCGTCCGGAAGTAGCTCGCAAAAAACCAAATATCCACCTCGAGTCAAGAGGGTTTTTACCCCACTTTACATGCCTTTGTCAAAGGCTCTAGAGGCCTTACTCCGGAAGGGATATCTGAAACCGTTGGAACAACAGCCTCTACCCGATCCTCTCCCTCCAAAGCATGAGCAGACTAAGTACTGTGCCTACCATCAACAAACCACTCATGACACTGATAGTTGCTTTCGTCTGCGCCATGATGTACAGGATCTGTTTGACAACAGGGTCATCGCCACACCAGTCTTGCAAAGTCTATCGACACTTGATCAGTGAACTTACGGGGGATAAGGTGACTATGTGATCGAGGGATGAACCACCTGCGGGCGGCACTCAGTTTACTCCAGATATGGCGTATGGCACGCACTGTTTTGAGCATTTGTGAATGCTGGTTTTTGTGCTTTCTGATTCGGGTATTGAGTCAGTTTTTGTTATGTCGTTTAGAGTCTGTCCCGTTATATAGAGTTAGTCTTTTCATACTAAGTCAGTTGGGTCTGTCTTGTTGTATCGAGTCAGTCCTGTTTCGTTAGAGTCGGGTGATCCTGGGGGCGTTACCTCGGATATCAATATTTTGTTTTGTGTTTGTCTTTTCGCTTTCTTTTAAGTCTGTTTCTACCGGGGAGCCAGTTACACCGGTAGATCTAATTGAAACATCTGTGGTTTTCATGCTTTTGTGCTTGTTTCTACTTTGAGCCTGTTGTGCCAGCAAACTTGAATAAAACGGCAGTACATTTCACCTGCTCTTTTGTGCCTTGAATTTATTACATCGACCTAAGTTTTTCAAAAACTCTTTTTGAACACTGCGGTGAAAACAAAGAGGAAGGAATTCCTCGGGATTTGTAAAAATTTGATCAATTAAGAGAAAGAGAGGCATGCTGAGCCCTTAACGAATGAGATCATGCTTGTTAGTGTGAGTACTGGGAAGGATCCTGGTTTGATCCAGATTGGTTCCGCACTGTCTTCAGCGCGAGCGATTTGTCGCTTTCTGAAAAAAATTTCAAAAAAAGTTTTGCACGGTCCTGCAAAGACCTGTGTGGAATCACTCTTGAGATTGTGCAGCCTAGGATCGCTCTCAACCTCGAGACTCGACCCCTCACTTTCAAACCTTGAACTTAGATTCAGAATGTTCAACGGTCAACCACAACGTGAGGCCCATGTGGCCGGATCAGAAGCAGCCCATGAACTAGGGGCGAGAATATCAAATGTGGTCAAAGGAAGCTTGCGAAGCTAGATCAAAAGCAGCTCTCGAACTAGGGGCAAAAAATGTCAGATATGCTCGAAGAGTCAAAGATAAAGACTGGCAAGAATGCCAAATTCCAAAAGGGAAGAAAGAAGAAGGTATCGCTGAAGGACAATTGAGTTCCTATCCACAACACTAGGGGCAAATTCACCCTCCATTGGATGAACTTCTACATCATCAGCGAACAGCGGCCATTCTCTTGGATTCAGATGGCTCCGAGATCTCAAACCATTCGACATGAACAAGACTACACTTTTACCCTTGAGAGGCTCGCTGGGTCGAAAACCCGGAAGGGCGACCTAGGCAAAAGTTAGAGCAAGAAAAAGAATAAAAAGAACAAAAAAAAAAAAAAAAATGCAAAGAATGAAAAAAAAAAAAAAAAAAAAAATGAAGAAAATGAAAGGAAAAGATGAAAAAGAAAAAAGAAGAAAAGAAATGAAAAGAATTGAAAAGAAAAGAAGAACAAAACTCGTAAGGTTGAAAACCCAGAAAGGGCGGCCTTGGCAAAAGTTAGAGCGCAAAAGGAGAGGTTAATACCCGAGTGTACCTTACCCCGATCTACGTAAGGCTTGATTCTCATCTTTGGGATACGTAGGCAACTTCATTCTGAAGTCCAGCCATAAAACACTTCAAATTCGATTGTGTCCATGTATTGGTTTTGATCATCTTTGCCTTCTCTGTATCCGAGAGTTCGGTTGTGATCGTCACTCTGAGGACTGATTACAATGTGCTGCGGTGTTATCCAAACAAGGGGCAACTTTCCGTTGCCATACAGTGTGCCGTGGTGCTATTCAAACAAGGGGCAACTTTCCATTGCCATGCGGTATCCTTCAGACAAAGGGGCAGTTTTCTATTGTTTTGGATCTGAGGTTGTGTATCTCAAGAGTAGGTTTCGTGCTCGTCGAGCAATGGCCGTTTGCAAAAATAGTTTCTGAGAATTTTTACTGAGGTTGACTAATTCTCTCAAAAATTATTCCATTCTTCTAAAACTAGACCATTTCTTGGACCCAAAAAAAGGAAAATTTTTAGTGCTCATAGCCTAACTTGCATGATTTTAAATCAGAAAATTGAACAAGCATGTTAATCTAACTCTCATTTTGGTCCAAATTGTTTTAGTAGAAAACCAAAAAAAAAATTGGTCAAAATGATGAACTAGGGGCACAGTTGAGTCAGGTTTCCTGTCTTTCCCCCGTTGTCAATGCATTTGCCAGAAAGGGCACCATACTTGCCGGAAAGGGCACCCTATTCGCCAAGAAGGGCACAGCGGAAGCTAACAGAAAAGGGCTGAAAGCTCTCATATCCTCCAAGTAACGAGGTATCAAGCCAAGTGCGAAACACGAACTGGAATGGGCAGGATATTCCATTCCCTCATCTAGACAGATCTAATCACGTCCAAACTCCCCAGTAGAGCATCGTCAACCAATGTCAATTGCAGATCTGCTGCACATCCAACCGCATCACAACCCCTCTGTGGGGGAAGTTCACTGTTGTGAGCAGAAAGAAAGAGAATCCAGCAGAATGCTAGGGGCAAGAGCCCGCAACTACTTGTTTATCCATCAACCACCCAGGGGAGCGATAAAAAATGAGAGATTGAAGAATAGAGAGATGTGCGCTGAGAGAAAAAGTGAGGAAAATGGCTTTTTCAGAGAAAAAAAAAAATAGCCTGAGGGCCGAGTGATGTGAGAATCACAAATGAGAAAGGGTGGGAAATAATACCCAGAGAAACAGACTCCCTGTGCACGTCTGAGTGTCGTGTCTTTTTGTTTTATCTCGATTCTTGTTTCGAGTCATTTCGAGTGTTACTCGATGTGTTTAGGTTGTTTACCTTTTGTTTTCCGTTGTTGAGTCGTAGTGCGCTGTGTTCAGTCGTAGGCTCAATACCCCGGTCAAGAACTCATCTCTCAATTTCAAAAATAAAATCGTTTTGCGCTCCGAGTGCCGTGCCGTTCTCTACATCTGTGCAAAACAAGATTCGTTCTTTCGTAAAACCGCAGGGTTCAACCCAGGTCATACGGGAACAGTAAAACCAGGACCTATCTGAAGCTATATAGGTTCCAGATTGCAAAGCAAAAGAAAAGAGGGAAAATGTCGGGCATCTGAGTTTGTTTCAACTTTAGTAAGTTCCGAGATTGCATTCCGTGTGTACCTCTTCAGGTCTTGCCAATGCTCCGAAGTATGAGTGTGCCTCTACCTCAAGCTCAAGATCAAGTCTACTTCAAGCCAAAATGGCGATCAAAAGTGCTTTCCCTAAGTACCATTCTCTGCCAGAGGCATCTTGGCTGTGTTCGCAATGAGTTCCTAGAAGACCAACTGCGACGGTAGAAACTAGAGTTCGAATGGCTGTTGCCTAGAACGCAAAGGTTCGGGATTTTCGAGACTAAAGTCTGGTTTAAATACCCAGAGGCGTGTCCTCGGCTTGAAATCTGTATGGAAGCCCCATAGGTTGAGATAGCATGTATGCACCTCAATTCTGGATACTGAACCAACCTAGTCTGTCACCCCATTGGAGAATAGGGAAAGTTGTGAATATGATCAGGAAAAAAGGCAGCATCCAAAGTGTTCTACGTGAAGAACCCTTGTCAGTATTCCAGAGCCTTTGTACTGTTAGTTGAAGGTAAGTGTTTGAAGAGCACGAGGGGAGATCCCCGTCAGAGTACAGCGGTTCATCGCCACTCACCCCATGAGGTGCTTTCTAAAGCGCCGCTATGCTTGTTTATTGCGTTCCTTAAACATCATGCATTGTATTGCATTGTACATATCAAGTTTCTTTCTCATTCATGCACGATATTGTATGTACGGTTCATTCAAAGAAGTTCCGTTTGAAATCATTTATTTAGTGTATCAATCACACTTCATTCGCTTAGTGTATCAATCACACTTCATTTATTTAGTGTATCAATCACACTCTCTTCACTTAGTGTATCAATCACACTTCTTTCATTTTCTGTATCTATCACACACATTCTCATTTTCGTATCTATCACACACATCCTCATTTTGTGTATCTATCATGCACATATTCACTTCATTTACTTTAGTGTATCCATCACACTTCATTATCTTTTGTGTATCCATCACACCTGTTCACTTAGTGAAGCTATCACACTTTGTGTTCACCTTTTGTGTATCCATCACACCTGTTCACTCAGTGCATCTATCACACTTTGTGTTCACCTTTTGTGTATCCATCACACATGTTCACTCGGTGGATCTATCACACTTTGTGTTCACCTTTTGTGTATCCATCACTCCTGTTCACTCCGTGCATCTATCACACTTTGTGTTCACCTTTTGTGTATCCATCACACATGTTCACTCGGTGCATCTATCACACTTTGTGTTCACCTTTTGTGTATCCATCACACCTGTTCACTCCGTGCATCTATCACACTTTGTGTTCACCTTTTGTGTATCCATCACACCTGTTCACTTAGTGCATCTATCACACTTTGTGTTCACCTTTTGTGTATCCATCACACCTGTCCACTTAGTGCACCTATCACACTTTGTGTTCACCTATTGTGTATCCATCACACCTGTCCACTTAGTGCATCTATCACACTTTGTGTTCACCTTTTGTGTATCCATCATACCTGTTCACTTAGTGCATCTATCACACATTGTGTTCACCTTTTGTGTATCAATTACACCTGTTCACTTAGTGCATCTATCACACTTTGTGTTCGCTTTTAGTGTATCAATCACACTTTGTTCACTTAGTGCATCTATCACACTTTGTGTTCACTTTTAGTGTATCAATCACACTCTGTTCACTTTGTGCATCCATCACACTTTTGTGTTCGCTTTTAGTGTATCAATCACACTCTGTTCACACTTTGTGCATCCATCACACTTTGTGTTCGCTTTTAGTGTATCAATCACACTTTGTTCACTTAGTGCATCTATCACACTTTGTGTTCACTTTTTGTGTATCCATCATACTTTGCTTCACATAGTGCATCTATCACACTTTGTGTTCACTCTTAGTATCTATCACACTTTGCTTCACTTAGTGTATCAATCACACTTTATTCATATAGTGTATCCATCACACTCTCTTCACTTTTGTGTATCTATCGCACATGCTTGCTAAGATTGCATGATCTTCTTATATCATAACTGCATGAAATGTAGTTGCTGCTTTGCATTCTTGCTTAAAACTGTTGCATCTATTGTGAATATTTGCTTCATTACAGCTTGCTGCTTTGCATGATCATGAGTTACGTCCGGCTTGGTGCATATCGTTTTGCATTTTGCCCCCGCTTGTGGGCATGCCTGCGGGCACATCTCTTTTATCTCACCTGTTTGTCTAAGTCTTCGGCCTTGTCAAAATGGGTCGTCTCTGGGCTTTGACATTCACTCCCGTCACTTATGACTTCCAAGTTCTGTCAAAGAGGGGCAACTGTAGACACCCCATTTTTGACCGACCTTAAGAATCAGACGTCACCGATTGAACGATTGGTGATGATGCATATTGTGCTTGTTCTGAGGTTGCGGAGTCTCAGCTGAGAGCCTTTCCTTCGGACTTCGGGACTCTTTTGTGCTTTGTCTCGGTTTGCAAACCAGGTCCTATTTTCTCTATTTTCTCTTCAAGAAGGGAGGGAGAGGTCTCGAAGACCATCTCTCAGTGGCCGTAGGCTACGTTTCGTGGTCGTAGGCCACTATTCCCATTTGGAGACCAGTTTCCGATTTTCGGAGCCGTCGGCCGTGCGCCTCTGTTCGGGACCACTTAACTTTCTCTGTTTGCTCCGGTTTTTGGCACACACCTTGTTCCCTCTCCCTAGAGGGACACTGTGGCCCGGGAGACTACCTTTGTGGTCGCACGCCACCTCCGATGCCTAACAGCCTGTTTTCGGGGCACCCGGCTGCACGTTTTGGCCCCCGAACCTTCGTTTTGCATCGGTGTGGGTTCATTTTTGGCATGGACCCTAGTTTCTTTGTTAGGAAGGCGGTACTATGGTGGAAGACCACCTTTCTCTTCGCCGCCCGGTTTTCTTGTTAGAGAGCTGGTCTTCCTCACTTTTGGGCCACATTTTCTGGTCTCCCATACCACCACTGAGTTGCATTCACCTGGGAGACCACCAATCTTGGTAGGCCGACCACCTTTTTCGCTTGACTCTTTTGACCCCTTGGTCTCCCTCACTTTTGAGCCACAACTTCTGGTCTTCCATACCACCACTGAGCTGCATTCACCTGGGAGACCACCAATATGGGTAGGCCGACCACCTTTTTAGCTTGAACCTTTTGACCCCTGGTCGGCCGACCAGGGGGAGTGGTCGGCCAACCACCTGAACTGGTCGGCCAGCCTTCTACTTTTTTGTCTCAATGAGTTGAAGCCAGCTGTGCCAGCTGGAAGCCTCAGAATGCATCCTCCATACACGTGTATGGAGGATGTTTATGCTAACTTTTAAGCTTCTTGGAGAAGATTTAGATCTTCTCCTCTATAAAGGGAAGGGCCCTTTTCCATTGCTGTGGTTCAGAATTTTGCTTAAAGGTATACATACACTTCCCTCTCTATTTCTCTCCATTTTAGCTCCAAAGGTCCCTTGTTCTTGCACCATTGCACTACACCTCTTAGCCTAACCTCTCCATCATCCATCCAAGCACCTTGGAGCTCATTTTCAGAGGTTGAAGACTTGCTATCTTGGTCCAGAAGTTGCTGGTTCCTTTGGCTACAAGGGTAACACTCCATTTCCCTCTTTTTGACATTGTTTTGCTTCATAGTTTAGCTCTATTTGCAAGCATATTTAGGCTTTGACATAAACTGAAAAAAGTCTTGTTTTGATCTTCTAAACATGTTTGTTTAAGGCCATTCTTCTGTTGGGGGTCATCTACCCCCTTGCATGCTTCATTTCCTCATGTTTTGAGCTATGCTTTAGAGCATTTGTGTCGGCCTTGGTTTTGCATTTTAGCCATTGAAATCCAGTGGATTTTCAGTGGCTAACATGTGTCTTTAAGCCTCAAAATCAGAGAGGGGTGACCCACCCTTTGTTCTCTTTACTAGCTTTCTTGGCCTTCCAAAGGAGCCCCTATTTTCATGTTTCAAAACCATGCTTCAGGCCACTTTTTATGAGTTTTTTGACCTGTATAGGCTCTTTCCAGAGCCCTTTTTTCCATGTTGAATGTCTATTATACATGTGTAGAGTAATCATCTTCAAGGCCTTCCAAATGGGCCTTTACTTGCATGCTTCCTAGACTCATTTTAGGCCCTTTTTAGTGAGTTTTAAGGCCCTCATAACCTCTTTCCAGAGGTGGTTTTGCCATTTTGTATGTCTATCTTGCATGTGTAGAACAACCCTCTTATTAGCCTTTCAAAAGGACACATCATTCTTGCATGCATTGACTGAGTTTCAGTGGGTTTTTTGGCATTATTTGGCATGGAATACTTCTTTTTTTAGCTGGTTTGGTGAGCTCTCATGTGCTTCATATAGTTGAAGTGCAAATCATAGTTCACTAGCTGATTTTGCATGCTTTGTTGACCCTTGATTTTAGCACTTTTTGGCCTTGCCTTAAACTGATTTAGTGCATATTTGGACTGCCCTAGCTCTGTTTTTGGGTCTCATGGTCGAATGATGCTTGTTTTGCATGCTTGTAGTTCAATACACTTGCCTAGCTTTGAGATTGGAGGTCTATTGCATGCATATACTGAGGTGTTTTCATGCTTTAGGGTCATTTTGCATCATATTTCAGAGCCTATGTAAATGCCATATCCTCATGTTTTCTCATCTTTAAGTGTGCTTGAGAGTTGTGCATGAATGCCTTGTTTTCGGACCATTGAATGAGCTTCATTTCTATGCATTTTGAACCATCATTTTGGGTCATTTTCCCACTGTTTCAGACCTACCTAGGGTCTGTTTGGGGTTGGTTTTGACATCATGCATTGCTTTGTGTACCTCTAGTGTAACGCACTTCACTAGTTTCGGTATTCGGGCCATCTAGCATGCATTGGGTAACATATTTGCATGATTTGGGACCATTGTACATCATGTTTCAGAGCTGGAAAATGTATGCTTGTATGCCATATTTCATCCTTTGCCATGCTTAGTTAGAGTTGCATGTTGTGCCTTAGGATCGGTCCATTGCATTCGTGCATGCTTGCATGTATTTCGGTTGTCTCATTTTCATCATATGGCCACTGATGTGAGTGTGGCTGAGGTCCACTCATATTGGTGTAAGTCCATCTTGCATTTGTATATGCCATTTAGTTCATGTGCGCATGATAGTCTTCATAAGTGTATTGTGTATGCCATGTTATGTCACGTGCATTGTGTATGCCATTTTAGCTCATAGCATTGCGTATGCTAGGTTGCATGTTAGTCGCATTGTGTATGCCATCTCATTGCTTTGTGTTTGGAGTAGGGTTTAGTCCGAACGCGGGAAACGAGGGACGTTTCGTACTCCAAGTGACGAAACGTGCCTCGATTCTCAGTCGCCGACACTCTTGACTGCCCATGATGGAGTTTAGGCCTTGTTATGCTTATATGTGCATTCATTTCACATTAAGTCGTGCAATTCGACTCCTCGGCCATCATGCATCGAGATGCGTGATTGGTGGCACGAGGATCGAGGTCTACACTCCCTAGAGCTTGTGCAATGACGGGGAGAGTGGTCATGCACACATAAGTTGAAAATAGTTTGCTATGCCCATTTCTTGCTCTCTGTTGCAGCAAACCGGAAACTAGCAGCCAAAGTTGGTCAACATGTCTTCTGGAGCTTTGTACAGTATTCCGAGATCAGTAGCAAACAGAGGCAAATCGGGGCATCGCAAGGAATTTCCCGACAAAGCGACCTGAGCACGCATGCATCTTTCATCATTCGGAACAAGAGCTGAGGCAGTTCATTTTATAGCTTGCATGCTAGTTTATTTGCTTTCCTATTTAATTTGTTAATTAATTAGGGTTTTGTAATATTTAATTAGCTAGAGTAGTTAATTATTTATTCGAACCCTCCGAGCGAGGGCAATTTTGTAATAAGTGTGCGTATGTGTGATGTATGTCTTCCAAGCCCACGTCTTTCTCCCATTTTATTTACCAGCTTATGATGGTTAGTTTAGGGCATGTTTCAATTAGCATACTTATGCTCGCATGTTTGCATCCATTCATCTGTCTTGCATGCACCGGGCTCGGCGCATCATACTAACTGCATTGTATTTCAATTCCGAGTTGAATACTTGTTAGTTGTAGCATTTCACATGCCATCTTTAGAATAGCCGAGCCTATTGTAATTGCATTCCTGCATGTATTGCATTAGGCATTTCAGCATAGTTAGGATCATGCATGGATTTCTAACATAGCTTCTGCTTTGGCTTGGAGTACTCGGTAAGTGTTTATGTTTTAGTATCCTTGCATGTGTGTGAGTGACTGCCATGATAGCATGCTTACCATGAGGCTATGTGCTTATGTGATATACCTGCCTAAATGCCTGTGGGTGAAGGTTGGATTATCTGAATTGGAATAATGCATTGACTGTGAGTTTTAAGCCCACTTGAGAGTGGCAAACCATCACGTTTTCTAAGCCCACCCGAGGGTGGCAAATCCACATTTTAATCTACTTACAAGTAGCAAACCGCTTTCAAAAACAATTCATTGATTGCGAGTTTTAAGCCCACTAGATAGTGGCAAATCACCATGTTTTCTAAGCCCACTTGAGGGTGGCAAAATCCGTGTTTTAGCCTACTTGCGAGTAGCAAATCGCTTTCAAAAACAAACATGAAATGTTTTGTTCCAAATCAGGCGATCCAGTCTATACTTGTATGCTGCGCGTATCACATAGTAATTCTAGGCTAATAACCGGGATAAGAGCACATAATGTTTTCAAAACTTGATATCATGGTTAGTAGAGGCCGATCTTTGATCGGGCAAGCGGGGGTGCTCACGAAGTGACCTTTCCCAATCGTACCCAAGTTCCCGAGCCGAGGTAACTTTGGTGATGACGAACACGTTGCCTTAGGTACGAGTCAGGGTTTCCTAAATTTCCCCAAAATAAATATTTAGGTGGCGACTCTGTATCTGGCAAAGTAGTCCATGTTTGGCACTTCTTTCTAAAAATCTGTTTTTCAAAATGATTTGCCGGATTTGGACTCTTTAGTGATTTATCGGTCTCGCATTGCACTTTGTGGGATTAGATTCAGAACCGTGACATTTGAGTCCGAACTGTAGTGAGCCCAAATGAACAAAATGGGATTTCCCCCGGGATGTTCAGGGACGTGTACACCACGCACATACTTCCACCACTAACCTATATCTCCCTTTAGTTGGAAAGATGCTAAAGTCACCCCCAGCTGGTCGTCCTTGATACCAAGTATCTCGATCGTCCTCACTATTTGCTCTAGCCACTCATCTGCCTTCAGTGGCTCTTTGGGATCACCCAAAAACTCGTCTTGATTTTAACGAAAAAACTCTCACTTCAAAAAAGATGGCCCTGCCTCAACTACTTAGATGTAGATTTGATTCTCAGCCTTGAGAATATCTATGGATTCCCTCAATGCACCGGTCATTTCACGGGCTAAGGCGCCCATGGCCTGTTGACCAACTGGTTGGGCCACATTGGCCTGACCAACCCCTTCTTCCTGCGCCGAAATCTCATCTGGTAAAGGTATCTCATGCCTCATAGGCTTACCACACCTACCACCACCACGTCTACATCCTAGCATCCTAATGAAGGTAACGAAAGAGATTAAAACATTTACAAATGTGTCGTAGCTAACTCACTCGTATCCTAATGCAGTGGACAACTGTAATTCACTCTTTATAAGCACATAGTCACATAAACACATACGAATTTCAGTTTCGGATAATGATCGTCCCGTGGTGTTGCTAGAATTCCAATTAGAAACAGTAGTGATCAAATGCTCTTCCAATAGGACTTTTAGAAACCTACAGACTCAATCAACATCCTAGAAATTAAATCTCATACCCATATAATCACATAAGCATGTTGTCATATAAGCACACATTGTTCATACTAAAGTCTTTATCAAGCGAAACAAATCGATTGTGGTACTAACCACTTCCCACGTATCCAAAGTATTCAAACTCGGTACACTCCGATACCAAGTTGTAGCGCCCCAAAAATGAATACACCAAACCCATCTCATAAGCAGAAATATAATTGAATTAACATGCCTTTATTCATCAGAGTGGATATACATGAGAGACAGATATAAAAAGAAATGAAGGTTACACAGATAATCATTCGCCTTAATGGCTTACATATTTCCAAGATAATTCTTAATTACAACAAAAGTGAGCCTAGCTCAATTACAAATTTAAAACCCTCGGCTATACAAAATAGATACAACAAAAATAAAAGCATTTGCTCCAAATTCCTCCAAGCTACTGTCTTAGCGGAAGTATATCACCAATACTTGAAAATGGTTTTTCCAAAATAGGGTGAGCCAAAGTCTAGTAGAAATAATCTAACACAATGTATGAGTCTTAACAAAGATATAAGTAAAATGTGCATATACAAGGTTCGTAGTAAAATCATTCATGTTTTACAAATCACAATATGCCAAGTTTTATATCCCAATCCTTGTTATCTCAATTCCATTCATGTCAATTCATTTCATCTCAACTCATGAGCCAATTTCATTATTTTCTAGACAACCCAACTGAGACTATAACCCAGTGGTGCTCAAATCACACCTTAATCACACAAATACTTCAATTTGCCATTTTAAGAAAATTTTGTCCGCGAGATTCGGCACCCCATGTATATGCGCGGTTTCAGGACTTTCACCCTGGACACACTGACCAACTTAATTCAATGGAATCCATCCTCTTTCTCCTTCTAAATATGAAGTACATCTCATTTTTCCTCCCAAACATCATACATAGACAATGTATTTAAAACACAATAATATTCAATGATAACCAACAAGAGATTAGCTTCAATTCACCTAATCCTCCTACAATTTCTACAACAATCATAGCTATCTTCCACCGATATCTCAATATAGATATTTCTAAACAGATATTCAATCTTAAGACAGATAATTTATTAAAAATTTCATAAGTGAGTGATAATATATATTCTTCTCCACTATTTATGTCCACATCTATTCAATTTCACATTTCTAATCCCAATTCCATTTATTTACATAAAATAAATATTTGAAACATTTTAGGGCAACTCCCTATTTCCCAAATATTAACCCAAATGCCAAAATCAACTATTTTGTCACAATATAACCTCATATTCAATCCCGTAACCACTTATAACTCATTCACTTAGAAACCCATCTTTTGGTTTAATACCCAAACCCTAGATTTGTTCATAGTACACCCAAATTCCACCATTTTTACACAACAACCCATAACTAAGTTAAATATCATATGAGAGTGTAGAAAATCCCTACCTCAAGTTGAAAGACAAAAGAAAGAGATGGAGAAACTTCAAGAATGCCGAAACCAAGCTTTAATCGAACCAAAAGAGAGCTATTGATGTGTATTTCCTTTTTAACAAAGGCACACGGGTATGGAGATCACTAGATCTAGGTAAAAATGTAGAGAGAATATGAGTTTTAGAGAGAGAGACTCTAGATCTAGAGTTCTTGAAAAGTAGAGAGAGAGAGAGAAGTGAAAAAATAATGTAAAATGACCTTTTTACGAATTGATATACGCATAGTCCGCTCGAGCGCAAGAAATGACACTCTAGCGCCAGACATAATAAATTGTTCCGCTCGAGTGCAAGAAGTGATGCTAGAGTGTCAAGACACAATAAAAAAGGGCATTATCACTCGAGCGCAAAAAGTGCCGCTCGAGCGCAGAATACACACATCTAGTAGTTTTGCAGACAACAGACCAACGCTCGAGCGCAATAAAGGCCGCTCGAGCTCCCACCCGCTCAAGCGTTGGAAATGCCGCTCGAGCACAAAATACACTCTCCTAGTAGTTTTGTAGACCTACAAAAGTATTGAGAGTTTGCAAAGCCTGCTTGAGCGCAAGAAGTGTCGCTTAAACGGAGGACCAAAAATCTGAGCAACATAAGGTTTGAAAACCAAGTGACCAACTTGTTCCAAATACAACCATAACAGTCCCAAAGCCAAATTTAAGGAGATATAAAGAACAGTATGAACCAGTAAACATGAGTCTGGGATACAACAAAGGTCGTGTCAAAATCAGGATCACTATATTTGTCATCACGATTGATCTCCACTCTGCGGTGGTCGACGCCAAGAGGGTTGAAATCTAGAGAGAGAGAGAGAGAAAGAGAGAGAGAGAGAGAGAGAGAGAGAAGACCGGTTTTGATACTTTGGCATAGTGCATATCATATGTATATATATATGCAGAGGGTATTTTGGTCATTTAACTTAAACTTGTCCTTATCCACAAACTAATTTAGTGCCTGGACCTTCCATCAAACATAATTCAAAATTGAATTTTTGAGCCAAGTGCCCTGCTCATAATCCATGAAATTATTTTCTTTACTAATAAAAACAAAAAATATATAAAAATAAAACAAAAACAAGAATTAATGTTACCTACTTAAATTTCTTCTAAAAGTGTAATTTACACCATTTCAACTTTAAATTTATACCATAAATTCAAAAAATTATGACTATTTTATTTATTTATTTATTTATTGTGTACATAATATTTAGGATAAATATACATGTAGTTTATGTAGTTCGCCTCACATGTCAATTACATTAAGCCAATTTAATCTGATTAATAATGCTTTATAGAAATTGGAATCAAATCTAGAGACAAAATAATCCATTCACTATCCTCAAAATGATTGAAATATTAACATCCAACAAAAGCGTTTTCTTTTTCTACAAACCAATTTCTCTAAGTGCACATGCTTTTTGAATTTTTTCAAAATCATAATTTTTTCTCCTAATCAAATTAACCATTAAGAACAAACTTTATTTTTTAATCAATTTCTCAGTACACATCTCATCAGTCCATCCCATCATCTATTCCATGACAGGCTGCCATTTAATGCTCCCTTCGAAGCCTAGCGCCCACTGTACGTAACATATCCTCTTCTCCTGCCACCGCTCCCCAGTCACTAATTTTAGTACCACAATTCCTTTTTGTAGAAATCTAGGCTTAGGGTTTCGAATGAAATGAGATATACTACTAAAAAGGGACCTTTTTGCGACAACCTCACACATTGCAAAAGGTGAAGATGTCATTCCAAAAGACTTTGTGCGATGGAGTAGCAACAAAAAATGGAGGTGGCGGAAGGGGGTGTGACTAAAGGTATTTGCGACGGTTACGAATCGTCACTTTCTTATAACAATGGCAAATCAGTAGTTTTTGCGATGGTTTAACGTAACACAAAAAAACAGAAAAAAATATCACTTTAGCAATGATTTAAGATGCCATCACCAAAAAAATTTTTTAGAGACAATAGTTAACGTCACTAAAATATTATTAGCGATGGTCTCAAACATAAAAAATAAAAAAAAACTAAAAATAAAAAATAAATAAATCAATAATGTATTTGTGACAGTTTAAATCGTCGCTAAATAATTGAAGTAATATATAAATGTGATAGGTTAAACCGTTGCTAATAAAATGCAAAGATTAATGATTACATTAGCGACAGTTTATTACTGTCACAAAAAATATTTTCCTAAAATAAATATATATTTTATTAATTCATTGTAGTTTTGCGACAATTTCTAGATGTTGCAAAAAATAAAAACATATATAATGTATTAAAATTATTTTCCTGTACAAATTATTAATATTTTCTAAAATAAAATACATCCACATCCACTTCCACACACATCCACATTCACATTCACAAAATCATATAAACGAATAATATACATGTCCTGTAACAATAGAGTGTCAACCAAATATTCTTTATAGAAATATATAAAACAATCACCAACAATAGTAATAATTTTTGATAATTTAAGAATTCAAATTTGAATCTAAAACAAAACAAAAGTAAACGACAATACAAATAAAAAAACAAATCTATTATAGCTTGTTTTAGTATCAATAGTAAGCTCTAATATCGATATGCGAAAATATCATCACGCACTCAAAAGGGTAGCATCTATTATTATTATTATTATTTACAATATAATTAATTTCAAGCTTTCAAAAAATGTAAAACATTTAATACTTATTTTAATAAATAAATAAATAAGATTATAACATATCCATGAATCGAGCGCCATACAATGTATTTTCCAATAGCTTCTCCAACTGTTCTTAGACCTCGAGATGGTGTTTCCAAATGAGCATTTGGCTTTTTCGCTTTTAAGACGAAGACATTTCAATATTTGGACCCAATTGGAACTCCATCAATTTCACAATGTCACTAATAAGAAGTCTCTCCACCAATTGGACTATTGGTATATATGAACTATCCAAAGAAACTTCAATTATATTATACAATGATGATAATACTATTAAAATCATGTATTGATTGAACACATTCCCCTATAATCTAATTATAATTGAATAAATACAAAACAAGAAATCTAGCCAAATAATTCTACTTAAACACAGACACAACAACCCCTAATAGTTCATGCTAGTAGACATGAAACAGATGTGAGATTAACAACAACAAAAAGGCAATATAGGTGACACAAAACAAAGACAAATAATCAATGTTGAGAGGTTGAGTCCCTTCTTTTTCGACAAGTCACTTGTGACTAGTTAGTTGTGTGTGTCAAGTTTCATTGACATCCGATGTTGTTTGACCATTTTAATATGTCAACTAGTTTGAAAACTAGTTTATGAAGGACAAGTTTTCACAAATGAGAATTAGACCCTAGATTCAAAATCAGGAATTAGTTTTGAGTCCCGTCTTTTTCTACAAACCATTTGTGCCCAGTTAGTCATGTGTGTTAAGTTTCGTCAACATTCGACACCATTTGATCATTTTAGTGCGTCAACCGATTCAGAAAAAAAAAAAGTTTCTAAAGGAAAAGTTTTCACAAACGGGAATTAGGTTCTATATTAAAAAAACGAGAATCAATTTCAAGTCCCGACTTTTTCTACAAGTCAATTGTGCCCAGTTAGAGATGTGTATCAAGTTACATTGACATCCGAATAGTGTCTCAACTAGTTCGAAAAAATAATTTTTAAAGAACAAGTTTTCAAAAACAGAAATTAGGCTCTAGATTCAAAACCGAGAACTGGTTTCAAGTTCCTGTCTTTTTGTACAAGTCATTTGTACCTAGTTAGTCATGTGTGTCAAGTTTCGTTGACATCTAAAGTCATTTGACTATTTTATTATGCTAACCAGTTTCGAAAAAGAGTTTCTAAATGACAAGTTTTTATATATGAGAATTAAGCTCTAGATTCAAAATTGGTAATCGATTTTGAGTCCTGTGTTTTCCTATAAGTCATTTGTGCTTAGTTAGTTGTGTATGTCAAGTTACATTGACATCCAACGTCATTTGACCATTTTAGTGGGTTAACTGGTTTGGAAAAAACATTTCTAAATGACAAATTTTCATAAATAGAAATTATTCAAAATCGAGAATTGGTTTCAAGTCCTGTTTTTTCTTACAAGTTATTTGTGCCTAGTTATTCTTGTGTCATGTTTCATTGATATCCGACGCCATTTGACCATTTTAGTGTGTCAACTGGTTCCTAAAAAGAGTTTCTAAATGACAGGTTTTCACAAACGGGAATTAGGATCTAGATTTAAAATCGGGAACCGATTTTGAGTCCCGCCTTTTCCTACAAGTCATTTGTCCCTAGTTGGTTGTGTGTGTCAAGTTTCGTTGGCATCCGACGTCATTTCGCCATTTTAGTGTGTCAACCGGTTCTGAAAAAGAGTTTCTAAAGGATAAGTTTTCACAAACGAGGATTAGGCTCTAGATTCAAAACCAAGAATCGGTTTCAAGTCCCATCTTTTTGTACAAGTCATTTGTGCCTAGTTAGTCATGTGTGTCAAGTTTCGTTGACATCCAACACCGTTTGACCATCCAGTGTGTCATCCGGTTCAAAAAATAGTTTATAAAGGATAAGTTTTCAAAAACAGGAATTAGGCTTTAGATTCAAAATCGAGAACTAAATTCAAGTCCTGTCATTTCTTACAAGTCATTTGTACCTGGTTAGTCGTGTGAGTGAAGTTATGTTGACATCTGATGCCATTTGACCAATTTAGTGTGTCAGCCAGTTCGGAAAAATAATTTCTAAAGGACAAGTTTTCATAAATGGGAATTAGGCTTTAGATTCAAAACCGGAAACCGATTTTGAGTCTTGACTTTTTTTACAAGTCATTTGTACCTAGTTAGTTGTCTTGGTCAACTTTTATTGACATCCGACGCCGTTTGATCATTTTAGTGTGTGAACTGCTTTTGAAAAAGAGTTTTCAAATGACAAGTTTTTATAACATGAATTAGGCTCTAGATTCAAAATCGGGATCCGATTTCGAGTCTCATCTTTTCTTTCAAATCATTTGTACCTAGATAGTCATGTCTGTCAAATTACATTGACATTCAACGCCATTTGACCATTTTAGTATGTCAACCGGCTCGGAGAAAGAGTTTCTACATGACAAATTTTCACAAATAGGAATTAGGCTCTAGATTCAAAATTGAGAATCGGTTTTGAGTCCTATTTTTCTTTTTTACAAGTTATTTGTGCCTAGTTAGTCATGTGTATCATGTTTCATTGACATCCGATGCCGTTTGGCCATTTTAGTGTGTCAATTGGTTTCTAAAAGAGTTTCTAAATGACAAGTTTTCACAAACAAGAATTAAGCTCTACATTCAAAATCGGGAACTGATTTTGAGTCCCTATCTTTTCTTACAAGTCATTTATGCCTAGTTAGTCGTGCGTGTCAAGTTGCGTTCACATCCGACACCATTTGACTATTTTAGTGTGTCAACCGGTTTGCAAAAGAGTTTCTAAAGGACAAGTTTTCACAAACGGGAATTAGGCTTTAAAATCAAAATCGGGAATCAGTTTTGAGTCACGTCTTTTTTCACAAGTCATTTGTGCCTAGTTAGTCATGTGTGTTGAGTTTCATTGACATCCGACGCTGTTTTACCATTTTAGTTTGTCAACCGGTTCGGGAAAAAATAATTTATGAATGACAAGTTTTCACAAACGGGAATTAGGCTCTGGATTCAAAGCCGGGAATCGATTTTGAGTCTTGTCTTTTCCTACTAGTGATTTGCGCCTAGTTAGTTATGTGTGTCAAGTTCCATTGACATCCGACGTTGTTTGACCATTTTAGTGTGTTAAGCAGTTCGGAAAAAGAATTTCTAAATGACAAGTTTTTACAAACGGGAATGAGATTCTAGATTCAAAACCAGGAGCCGATTTTGATTCTTGTCTTTTCCTACAAGACATTTGTGCATGCTTAGTCATGTGTGTCAAGTTTCATTGACATTCGATGTCGTTTGACCATTTTAATGTGTCAACCGATTCGTATAAAGTTTCTAAGTGAGAAATTTTCACAAACGAGAATTGGCCTTTGGATTCAAAATCGGGAATCAATTTCGAGTCCCGTCTTTTGCCACAAGTCATTTGTGCTTAGTTGGTCATGTGTGTCATGTTTCATTGAGATCCGAAGTCGTTTAATCATTTTAGTGTGTCAACAGGTTCGAAAAAAGAGTTTCTAAATGACAAGTTTTCACAAACGGGAATTAGGGTCTTGATTCAAAATTGGAAACCGATTTCAAGTCCCGTCTTTTCCAACAAGTCATCTGTGCCTATTTAGTCGTGTGTGTCAAGTTTTGTTGACATCAAACGCCGTTTGACTATTTTGGTGTGTCGATTGGTTTAGAAAAATGGTTTCTAAAGGACAAATTTTCAAAAATGGGAATTAGGCTCTAGATTCAAGACCTATAATCGGTTTCGAGTCTCTTGTTTTCCTACAAGTCATTTGTGCCTAATTAGTTGTCTGTGTCAAGTTTCGTTGACATCTAACGCTGTTTGACCATTTTATTGTGTCAAACTGCTCGAAAAAGAATTTCTAAATGACAAGTTTAACCAAAGAATTAGATTGAGAAATTAGAAAAAAAGTAGTCAAGAAAAATGTCACTGAAACAAATTCATAACAGAGGAACTATGGTACCTCCATCATAGCCGTGACACTGTCCTAATGTGTTTGGAGAACTTGCATCATATTTTCGCATATCAAGCAAAAGTTGCCTTCAATACCATTAACCTCTATAGCTTTCACAAGAGTTCTAG
Organism: Camellia granthamiana; assembly: GCA_036172215.1. Taxonomy (NCBI): domain Eukaryota; kingdom Viridiplantae; phylum Streptophyta; class Magnoliopsida; order Ericales; family Theaceae; genus Camellia; species Camellia granthamiana. Next base: position 52,690,129 of record CM069907.1, on the reverse strand, counting down.
TCAATTGGAAGGGAACCTATATTATCAGTTTCATGTAAGAGGACCAATGACATGTAGGGCATTCATTTCCAAATTTTGTCTACAATACGTAAAAATCATAATAACCTACCGTTTTAGGGAACTTCTCCGATTCATTGAAGCTTCGAAATAGTCTTCAAAATCAATGTGCAATATCTTCCAACTGCAACATGACATAATTAATATGAAATACTTTCAAAGCCTGATCAATTTAAAGAGCATTGTGATGCAAGTCTTTGGCACCTGGGAGTGGGGTGTCTACATATATGACAATGTATACTATGTCCTCCCGTCTAGCCAAACCACAGAAGTATGACATTTTAACCAAAGAACCTATCAAAAACCAATCTAAACAACTTGAGATTCCTCAATTCGGAGACTAAACAAATTTAAAAAATAGGTTCATGGAGGCTCTCAATTAAGAGACAACGAGTCATTGCTATTTAAAATTTATCCAAGCAACCAAAGTAAGAGAAAAGAAAAAAAGAGTTGTTGAACAACTCCAATCCCAAACCATTTTATGCATGCATTTTATTTTTGAAAATCATAAGTTTAATCAGTTTATGATGCATTCGGCCTTCCATTTTAAACACTAGAACCAACCCACAGTTATTAATCTATCAGGTTTATATGATTGATCCATATCACACATCAAAACAGTGAGCTGACACCTTGGCTCAACTAAACACATCACATTCAATTTAACAATTTTTTAAAAAAAGCATCTGTTAACTTGGAATTAAATAAATTATCATGAATAGGATTAAGATGTGTTGTGGTTCATGGAAGTGGTACACAATATCAATGCACACAAAATTTTTTGGGGTTTGACAGCTCTGTACCGCATTCACTAAAATTATTGATGGCTTTTATAGTTACACGTAATGATCGCAATATTAAAGACTATGAAACATGTCAAGTAGAAAACATGATCAACAAACAAGGAAATAGATAACACAATAAGGATAAGAAACTAACCTAATATTTTGACATGCATATCTCTTGACAATTTGTGGATGTTGATTTTTGTTCACTCCATTTTAAGTCAATTTGTGCTATGCTTTTGAAATGTAAAACAAGTAGCACAAAAAATAAAAACACATAATTTGTTTATCAATTTTTCTCACTTATGGAACAATGCAAATTAGAAGCTCAACACCGTAAAGAGAACACAGATTGACTAGTAAAAAGAACAATTACCTAATTATCATCAGTTATGACCAACAATCAAACCCTAAAATCAAAACATTAACTATTATAAACAAACGATCAAACATAGCTGAAAAGATGAGAACGGAGAGGAGAAGAGATGGTAGTAGATTGTGGAGGTCTTGACTAGCCTAGACAGTGCAAACAAAAATGGAGACAGTCACACAAGCAAAGGCGCCAATGAGAACAATAATAATGTGAGACGAAATCTACTATAAAAAGAGGTGTGAGTGATGAGAAAATCAAGAAATATATTATGTGAAGTTGTGATGTATTGATTCTGCAGAAAAAAATAATTGTTTCTCTTTTTTTTCTTATTCAAACCTCTATTTTCTTTCTTTTTCTTTACTTGTTCATACACATTCCTCTACTCAACCATTTCTTCTTCATTTCTCAAAAAATTCTCATTGTTGCAATAGATAGTGTGCATTAGTTTCAAGTCCAACAAATTATATAAATGTCACTTTGGCATTTTATCAAACACTTTGTGTGAAAGAAAGCTAATGACAAAAAAACAAATAATCACAAGTTGAAGAACAAATAGTCAAAATTTACCAATTTTCGTCTATACAAAAAAATAGAGACACACAAACACATATACATGCACATAATTAACAAACATTAAAATAGATGTGAAAATCAATAACCTGTTGAACTTTACTTTAATAACATCTCATATTGTACATGGTAAGTTGTAAAGGCTAAAGACTAATAACCCGTACGTGATCGTATCTGGCTATACGTGGATGCCGAAAAGGGAATCTACAGGCGCCGATGTTGAGTGAGAGGGTCTGCGAGAGGGAGATTGTAAGAAAAGAGAAAGAGGAGAAAAGGAAAGAAAATGAGAGAAGAGGAGAGAAAGAGGGTAACTTGGATGCTGGAGGGGGTAATGCACACGCTATTGTTGTCGCCAGAGGGGGTATTGTCCATGTTGGTGTTGTCGCTGAGGGCATACTACCCACACCGGTATTACCACCACTGTGAGAAAGAGAGAGAGAGAGAGAGAGAGGAACTAAGGCTGGGCTGGGGGCGAGATTGAATTAATAAGATTTAAGTTTTTGCAACATGTTGAAAAACTGTCGCAAAAAAGCAAAAAAAAGGCAAAAAAAACTTTTGTTGTGATGGGGTAATGTATTGTTGCATATAATATGACTTTTTGCGACAATTTTGGGTTATTCGTCTCTAAAAAACATTTTTTGAAAAAAAGGAAAATGTTATACATAAATGCATATTTTATCTCATTTTCTTATTATTGAAATAAAATAACCAAGGAAAGCTATCCTCTAAAGTCCATAGTTAGTCCCTCTGTTTTTCCAAAAAACAAAGCCCCAAGTCCAATATATATATGTATATATATATTAAGGAAATCTTGACTCTTATCCATCAAATTAAACTTCATGAAATCCATACATTAATACACAATAAATCAGGAATGAAGCCATCTACCAAGTGACATAACAAACTCCCTTGCATATTACCTGGAAAACTTAGCCACTTTGCAATAGAGATGGGTTTGGTGGGGGTTTTGTGGTTTGCCCATTTGAAGCCAATATTGATTTCCCTTCTCGAAGTGTTTTTCTTTTTTCTGTTTTTTTTTTTTTTTTTTTTTTTTTTTTTTTTTTTTTTTTTTTTGAATGAACCCCTTCTTGAAGTTGAAAACCTAAAATTCATAACCAAAAAAAAAAATCACAAATCAAACAAATTACAATCTAACTTACCATACCTTGAACAAAATTAAACCCCAAACAAGGAAGCATAACATGAAAACAGAATGAGAACCCATGAATTACAATCTATCTAATCACTTTAACGAACTGAAATCAATCATTAATTAAACCACAAAGAGTCCAACAAAATCAAACAATTTACCTGAAAAAATTACATAAATTTGACCATATTTATAAACACAGAGACACGAGTCTATGGATACATCTATGCAACAGAGAAAAACTTACCCTATAATGTGAAGGAAGATAAAGTCAAAACCCTACGGTGGAGAGATTAAGGGAGAACCAGAGCAGATCAGCGATGAATTGTTCGTCATCGCGTCGTTGTTCGTCGATTTGGGAATACAACAAGCGTCGATTTGGGGATACAACAAGCGGAAGAGCAAGAGTGAGAGTGAGAGCGAGAGCGAGAGAGAGCACGAGATCGAGAGGGAGAGCGAGAGATAACCCAGTATTGCGGCGGTGGCGGTGGCGGTGGCGGTGGAGATGTGCGACGTCGAATGCTTCCCGGTAGTGAGCACTGGCGGTAAGGTGATGTGTGGTGGTGACTGATGTGTGGAAGAGAGAGAAGTGTTTTGTATTCCTAAACAGAGGGAGAATACCTGGGCGGGTAACAAATAGCTTTTTATTTTCCCTCCATAATTTTGGCACCTTTGGTGACTAATGTAAAATTTTGTTGGCAAAAATTGAAGTAATAACGACTAAATTATTTAGTAGCCAAACCAACTTTAACAGCGACTAAAATGTTAGTCGCTAAAAGTAGACATTTGGCGACTAACATTTTTTGGTCAGAAAAAATGAATGTACCATGACTAAAATTTTTTTTAGTCACTAAAACTTTATATTTGTCAACCAATTTTTTTGTCGCCAAAGGTTTACTTAACAACGTCGAAAATATTAGTCGCCAAAAGTACTATTTGGCAACTGATTTTAATTTTAGTCGGGAAAAACCAATATTACTGATTAATTTATTTTTTTTGGGCGTAAAATTTGGTCTAACAGCGACCAATCAAATTTTTAGTCACTGAAACTTGAGTTTTTACCGACTAAATTCAAATTTAGTTGCCAATAAGCAATATTTATTGACTAAAATATTTTGGTAGCGACATCTTGAACCAACGCCGACAAATATAAATTTTAGTCGCCAAAAAATGTACTTTTGGCGACTAAAATTTGATTAGTCGCCAAAAATGGTCGCCAAAGGTGCCATTTGTTGTAGTGATCTGATATTTTTTTTCGACGACTAGTTATTGTCTCCAAAAAAATGTACTTTCGGCGACTAAAATTTGATTAGTCGCAAAAGCTTGTTTTTTGCAACAGTATTTTAACCGTCACAAAAAGTTCCGTGTCTAAAGCCCCTTTTTCTAGTAGTGAGATAGCAAGCGAAGAGAGGGCGATGATACAAAGATGATGAGGAATAAAGTTACTCGACTATAAGGAAGAGATATAGGATGACAAATAGGCTTGGCAGCTATGGTGTTTGTGGTGGGTGTCAAGGGTAGAGGTTGAGGAGGGATAGGGTGGGGCAATAATGGATTGTGGTGGAAGGGCTAATAATGGTGGGGATTCCGTGGGTGGAGGTATAGTGACTTTTAGGGGTCAAGGTGAGCGGTGGGGGATTAGAGATTGTTGGCGAGGGCTAGAATGGAGTGGGAAAGGGCTAAAAGCTTTTGACGTCCAATTTAAACCCATTTCCTTTTGAATTGATCATTTTCACCCTTGATTTTTGGTTGAATTTCTTAACAAATGTTATAATTGGATAAAACTGGCACAACGTGAAAGATTAAACGACAAAGTTGATATAATTGAAAATACATAAACTAAATTAATATAAGATACACACTACAAAGAGTGGGTAAATTTTTTCCTAATATTTATGTTATTTAATTAAACTATGAAGTCTATGCAGATTATGTAGCTTGTACACCATTCCAAGTCAATTACAAAAAACTTGCAGCATATAATCACTAAAAAAAAAATCACTAAAATATCACTCACAATCTCATGAGTTGCTTACTTCCATACATACGTAATGAAAAATGTTTGAGGGCCACAATTTTTGTGGCTCAAATGGCTCAAAATTGCCAAAACGACGTCGTTTTGGCAATTTTGATGTTGTTTTGTACTCAAAACGACGTCGTTTTGACAATTTCGAACCATTTGAGCCACAAAAATTGTGGCCCTCTACCATTGCTGCATACGTAACGGTAAGGGAAAATCTCAAATCAATTGGATAATAATAGAATAATTTTATGAGGGTGCAACTCAATCTTTTGTGGGACACAAGTCTTGAGGTGCAAATCTTTCTTGTGCACCTTAAAGATTCTCGTAGTATAATTATTTTTAGATTAATCTATTAAAATATTATTTTCTCCAATATTAAAGTAGATGTGACTTAATCATTAGACGACTTAAGCTGTTGTCTAAGACTCACAAAAAATATTTTAAAAAATTCTTATTTACAAAGGCCCAAAATTTTTAAAAATGCAGTTAAATAAAATCTAATTTTGATATTTAATATGAAACTTCCAAAAATCTTAACCGCTACTTTGCATGTAGAAATTTTCCAGATATATGGCCAAGAAGTCTCTTTCAAGAAAACTAGAGCAAAGATGACATAAGGAGTGATGTTTCACTCTTCCATGGACTATTATATGGTGAGCTGTTCTTACCCATTTCTCAATCTTCTATTAAAATAGTCATTTGAATCATAAAATATTAAAATAGTGAATAAATGTTGGATTTGAAACGGTCCAAATGTGTTGTTTTTCTGTGACCTATAAGACCTTTCTGGTCAAATTTATTTATTTAATCTTTTAATTTTGAAAATTTTTCATATTAGAAAAAAAAAATTTGAGTAATTATTTTGTCAACAAAAAAATCATTGTTGTTGCTGTTCGTTTTGACGTTTTTTTTTCCTTTTTTCTTTTTTTCAACTTTATGGTTTTCTTTATTTATTTTTTCTTGATTGGCAAGGAATTGACTAATTGGTTTTTTTTCTTTTTTTTTAGTACACTTGAGTTTGCTTTGCCTAGTCTATTTAGTTTTGATGATTATTATTAATAAAATTCAAAGAATTTGATTGTGACTTTCTAGATTATTCTAGTTGATCAATTCTTGGTTTTGCATGCTTTCTTGCTTCAATAAATGTATTTCAACAAAATTTTTATGTTTAAATATACCACTATCACATTATTATCGAATTACCGCTGTGGGTATATTTGAATAAAATGAATTTTAATATTTAAAATAAAAATGTTTAATATATTTTGTTCAAGTTTGTTAATTTACACTCCTGACAAAAGCTAGTGTGAGTAATCTTGCGTGGATAATTTTATTAATTTTCCACAAAATAAAAATAAAAATAAATTGATGTATCCCGTTGCATGATATTACAAATGGATAGCCCATGTACTCTCCAAAAATTAACGTCACGATTATGTGTGCTTTAAAAAAATAAATAAATAAATAAATTAAGAAGAATAATAGAAATTCTAAAAGATTTATTAAAATTTTTACTAAACACATTATGTAGATTCCATATAGGTCTTACATGCTTTCTATTGATCAATTCTTGGTTTTGCATGCTTTCTATTGATTAGTTCACTTCAAAAAAAGCTTATTGATCAGTGAGTTTTAAATTATATTGATTTATTTTCAATTATGTCACATCACAACCATTGCAATCTACCTACGTGGTTGATTTATTTGAATAAATAATTTTCAACAAATTTTTTATTTAAATTTTCAACACACCCCATTGCAATCTAGTGGCGTGGGAAATTTACTTGAATAAATGTATTTCAACAAAATTTTTATGTTTAAATATACCACCATCACATTATTATTGGATAACCGCTGTGGGTATATTTGAATAAAATGAATTTTAATATTTAAAATAAAAATGTTTAATATATTTTGTTCAAGTTTGTTAATTTACACTCCTGACAAAAGCTAGTGTGAGTAATCTTGCGTGGATAATTTTATTAATTTTCCACAAAATAAAAATAAAAATAAATTGATGTATCCCGTTGCATGATATTACAAAAGCTGGATAGTCCATGTACTCTCCAAAAATTAACGTCACGATTATGTATGCTCGAAAAAGATAAATAAATAAATAAATTAAGAAAAATATAAGAAATTCTAAAAGATTTATTAAAATTTTTACTAAACACGTTATGTAGATTCCGTATAGATCTTACATTCATATAAAATATTTAATAAAAATTTTAATAAATCTTTTAAAATTTCTAACATTATTCCTTTAATAATTAATGAGTGGCGCACGTGCCCGCCAAAAATTAACGGACGCTCCACGTGCTCTCCATAGAGTTAACGGACGGCCTAGATAACCCCAAGTTGTTGATGCCGACAGTCCTAGACAAATAGATAGACAAATACCTCAAAAATTTTAAATTTAAACTTATTGTTCAAAAAAATAATAATAATAAGAGCAAAAGAAATTCAGTTTAAATTGGACCAAAATTATGGTCCATCAACATTCCCTGTTAAGGCTTCACAAAAATTAGTAGTGAAGTGACTTTTATTTAAAGTGCTTAAATTTCATTGCCAAAAGGCCTACATTTTTGGATTGTTTCGATAACTCAAAATCACAGTTTTTTTTTTTTTTTTTTTTTTTTTTTTTCGTTTTGGTTTTTGTTTTTTGTTTCTTATTTTTTGTTTTTTTTCATTAGCATTTTAAAGGCTCAACTTTTAATCCAAAATTGTAGCCTAAATTTTGTTTCAAAAAAGTCCTCAATAAATGAATTACCTGTGAGGCCTAGTTTGCAGCACCATTTGTCCTAAAGCTTAAAATTTATAGGGTTAGTTATATTTTGGTCTCCAAATTTTGAGTTTGGGTATTGTTATTGAAGACAAAAAAATTAGATTCAATTTTCAAACCCAATAACGTGGCAATCAATAACAATATTAAATTGTATCAATATGATCTCTACTGTACAAAGTTTTTCAATTTATCCCCCTCAATGTTGTATCTATTAACAAAGTCAACTTAGGAATACTAAATTGAAACAATTTATCATGTTGGGGACATATTGGCAATATTTACACAATGGGATCAAAATAAAATACTTTTATGTATTGAAAACTATATTAATACTACTTAAATATTGAGAATTAAAATGATACAAGACTAATATTTTAAAAATCAATTCATTATTTAGAAATTTTTTTAGTACCAATTTGAGTTTTCCACTCATTCTATTCCAATACATTTTTTTTAGCCACCACCGATTTACCATCTGCAAATTTTCCCCATATGATGTTCAAGAGGGCTACTAAATATCAAAATATTTCACCAAAACATTTCTCTTCCTATGTGGCTTTTCATATGACAAGGTGGCTCCATCATTTTTTAAAGAATAATACTAGGAATCATAAAAAAAATATCATGAAATCTTTCATGAAGATTTCTCCTCCTTTGATTAGTGCGTGGTGTTTGTTTGTATGTGTAATTTAACAGTGGAGAATCTTTTATGATCATGATATTTATTACATGGTTATACACAGGAAGTAAAGTAAATACCATCCTTCGTCTCCTTTTATTTTTATTTTTATTTTATTTCTAATACTTCAATACATTTCGGTGCATGTGACACATTTTTTTTTTTTCTTTTTCCTTTTGATCAACAAAAAGTACTTCATTGATGAACAAGGAAAGTACAACAAAAATTGAAAAAGAGAAAGGAGCAACAACTCAACAAGCCGAAACAAAAAACAAAACCCAGCTAATTTGGAACTGACGTTGGCGAGTAACCAAGGCAGAGTACCAGCCACACCCAAAAAATAACAATAAAATCTAAACAGCAACAAACAAACCCAAGCCAGACCTGAACAGCCTCAATCGCTTCTTCCCTTCTAAACAGATCACTGCCCAAGCAGAGCAAAAAACTACTCAGAACTCCACCCCAATCCCACCCCTACCAGCTACACACACAGATACCCACAATGCAATCTGCCAAAGCAGAGGAACCAGCACCTCTATTGCTAAGAAAAAAAAACCTGCTGCATCACTTGGAGTATCGGATTTGCTGCCAGTTAAACACCAAATCATGTACTGTGAAATTACATTTGGGGTGATGATACTTGACCCAAAGAGCAATTTGAACCTTTACACGATCAGAGAGCAATTCTAGCTGTCGTTGCAAACCTGAGAACACACTGTCGTTTCTACGTTTCCAAATGGACCACAACAGAGCCAATGGAATAGACTTCCACACTGCACCCTCGACCTTTTTGAACTTGAAACCAGCCCACCAGTCAAGGAGTCCCCCAATTGTCTCAGGAGCAACCCATTGTAAACCCCACCAATCTACCAAACTTGACCACACCTTCCAAATGGCTAGGCATAATAATAACACATGGTTAGCAGACTCCACATCAGAGTTACAGAATTTACATAGATTACAAACACTACCACTTAGGACACCAACTCTCTGAAGGTAAGCCACTGTCTTTACCCTACCTTTCCACGCTAACCACCCAAAAAATTGCATTTTTGGAAGGGAGAGATTATTCCATAACAACGAGGGCACAATAGAGGAAACACCTACCACATCCCTAGTATATAGAGAATCAACCGAAAAATCACCTGAAGGAGATGGTTTCTAACATAGTCTGTCCTCCTCCCCAAAGAGTTCAAAATTCTCTGCATCTAACCTGGCATAAAGCTGACCCAGCTCATCCATCTCCCAAGCTCTGAGCTCTCTGTGGAAATTAAAAACCCAATCATCCGACCGACTTTTCCTTTCCATAATGGTAGACAAAGAAACCTCCTTCTCAACAGACAAAGAATAAAGTCTAGGGAATTTTGAACACAAACTGTGACTGCCAAACCAAATATCAACCCAGAATTGAATTTTAGACCCATTCCCTATAATTTTCTTGCAGTTTGCTAAGTAAAAATTTCCCAAACCTGAGTTACGGCTAGCCACTGCCAAGATCCTCCCCACACAATGGACAGTCTACATGACTCCACCACGAAAGGAAACCAGGTCCCACCTGATGATGTGTACTTAGCACATAACACTCTCTTCCACATTGCCTTCTCCTCCCTACCAAATCTCCACCACCATTTTGCTAGCAAACAATCATTGAATTCTCTAATATGCTTAATACCCAATCCTCCAATAAGCCTACTTTTCGTTACTTCTCCCCACTTTACCATGTGCAATTTCCGTTTCAGATCCGCACCTCCCCATAAGAAGGCTACTTGCACCCTATCAAGTACCTTTGCCACACCTTCTGGCATTTTAAATAAAGAGAGATAGTATACCGTAAACTGTTTAGTACAGCTTTAATCAAGGTGACTCTACCCCCATAGGAGAGAAGCTTTCTTTTCGATGATGCCAACTTGAGTTTAAACTTATCAATTACTGGCTTCCAAGTAGATAGTCTTCTAGGACTTGCCCCCAAAGGTAATCCTAAGTATGTGAACAGAAGTTTTTGACTCTTGCATCTTAGAATATCAGCAAAGCTCTCCACTATACTGTCCTCCACACCCACCCCACAAACACGACTTTTATGGAAATTAATTTTGAGCCAAGACATTAACTCAAAGCATCGAAGAATTCTTTTGACTGTCAAAATCTCATCCCTGTCAGCTTCACAGAATATAACTGTATCATCAGCAAACTATAGATGCGATAAAACCTCATGTCCATTTCCTATCTTCACACCTCTGATTACGCCCAAGTTCCTGGCTCTGAGCATTAAAATGTTCAAAGCCTCAGCCACAACAATAAAGAGGAAGGGGGACAGTGGATCTCCCTGACAAAGCCCTTTTTCACGACAAAATTCATTTGTAGGTGACCCATTCACCAATACTGATACTCTTGCTGAAGAAACGCACTCCCTAATCCACTCAACAAACCGAGAACCGAAATCGAAATTTTGCAACATATGCAGCAGAAATCCCCAATTTACAGAGTCATACGCCTTTTGGAAATCCAGTTTTAGGATGACCCCTCTCTTATGGCTCCTTTTCCACCAATCAACGACTTCATTGGCGATCAAAACCCCATCCAAGATGTTCCTACCCTTCAAAAAAGCTGATTGGACATTGCTAACCACCCTCGGTAAGACTTTCTTTACTCTATTCGCAAGCACCTTGGTAAGTATTTTGTACATTGACCCAATCAAACTAATTGGGCGATAATCCAGTAAAGTAACAGGGCAATCTTTCTTCAGGATTAAAGTAATAAAGGAGCTGGAAATTCCTTTTGATAATTTTGCATGACAATGGAAATCCCTGAAAAACTATAGAATGTCTGGATGAAAGATCTTCCAACATTTTTTTAAAACAACCCATGTTGAAGCAATCCAGGCCCGGGGCTTTATTGCCATCACACTCTTTGATAGCCATCCAAATTTTTGCCTCTGAAAAATCATCCTCAACTGTCGAAACCACAGCTTCACTCCCAATGGTGCTAAATGGCCCCTGCAATGAAGGCCTAACCTTCCAGTCATCCTTGAACATGGTGGCAAAAAACTTTAGCGTTTCCCTTTTAATTGTTGCCGGATCATGACACTGAGAGCCATCCACTTCTAAAGAGTTGAGCAAATTCCTACTCTGCTTTCTAGTAGCCACAATATGAAAGAACTTGGTATTATGATCATGACACTGACACATTCAACACATTCAACTCCATTTAAACAATTGGACAAACAATAACGCTATAGCCCATGACTTGTATAAGGTAGAAAAGGGAATCCCATACTTCCCTTTCCCAAACAGCCCTTTAAAAAAAGCCCAAAACAATAACACCACCCACACACTACATATGAACTCTCCTATGCCTGACCCATTTCCATCACCACTCTTTGATCGAAACCCTAACAGTCCAATGGCCAACGCGGTCAGGTTCACTAGCAGAATAGTGGTGCCGAGGATGAACATGGGGGACTCATCGAATGTGTATCTTCCAGAATTAGCATCATTGTCATTGGCATTAGTTGATGTGTCTTTTTGTGTTACTTCAAACACTGTGTTTGATATTCCTAATAGCTTTAGTACAACACTTAAAAATCCAAAAAACCATGCAGTCATGGTGTTTAGCCTCCATATTCTTTGGTTGTTCCACCATGCATGAGTTGATAAGCCACTGCGAAGGTACTCAGATATGGTGTACAAGTTGTTGATTACAAAAATGGCGACAGGTATCAATATGGTTGGTTCTCTCACCTGCATAGACAAATATTAAGTTGTTATAGTAACATTTTTAAGTAAGAAAGTGTTTTTTATATTTGATTGTTACCTTAAAATTAATGTGTCAGTGGATATAGCAGGTGGTTGCGATAGTGTGACAGTGTAGGTGGTGGAGGTGGAGGTGGTAGTGGTAGTATGGTGGCTCTGCCAAGACTTTAGTAATGGGCCGTTTTGGGCCGTTATGCGAAGTGTTGATTAGATTGGCCACAAAGTTACTCCGGTCTTGGAAGGGCCTTTGAAGTTAGTCCGGTCCCAAAGCCGTACTGTTTAGTCCGGTCGCATAATGGCCTTGTTCTCAGTCCGGTTCCGAAGAGTACTACGGATGGGTCGGCCGCCAGAGTTAGTTCGGTCGTAGAGTATGGGATCGAGGTATGTTGAGCCCTCTGAAGAACTTGGTCCTGGGGGTTAGTTCGGCTCAACTCTCTTATGGATAGCTCGGTCTTAGCATGTGAAAGCCGAGGTAAGAGAAAGGAAGAGCCGATGTAACCCTTAGATCGCGTGGTTATGGCACTCCTCGATCGCATGGAAGAGTCGAGGTTGGAATGCCAATACCGCGCCCAGCCTACGAACCAACGGACAAAGCATTAGCGAGGCTGCAGATTTCGCCATTTGTCCCGGCAATTGAGAACGCACCCTTACCATCAGGCTTCCTTCAGCCCAAATTCACTACATATGAAGGAAAGACGGATCCCTACTCACACTTGAGCCACTTTCACCAGGTTATGGCTGTATACCGGCGAAACGAGGCCTTAATGTGCATCCTCTTCCCATCTAGCCTGGGTGACCTAGGCTTGACTTGGTTCGAAAAACTTCCAGAAGGCAGCATAGCCTCTTGGGCGCAATTAGCAGAGGCGTTCGTAACAAGGTTCCGAACGAACACTAAAACCTCGGTGGAAATCGACCAGCTACTCTCTATCGACATGGGTGACAAAGAGACCCTGAGATCCTACAACAGTCGCTACTGGGAGACCTTCAATCAGATTGGGGACTGCCCCACCAATCTCGCCATAGCACAATACAAAAGAGGCCTTCCAGTCGGGAACAGACTAAGGGACTCAATCACCATGACACCGCCCCTCACCATGGAAGCCCTGATGGAAAGAGTGCATCAGCACATCAGGGTGGAAGAGGATGGCGCACGTGCCAAAGCAAAGTCTGGCACAACCACAGTACCAGAAAAGAAGGCCTCAGCAAAGGTCAACGCGGTAGACCGTCCAAACAAAAACGGACGTGGCAGGCGAGACAATGGAGAGGACCAGGATAAAAGATGGTTGAGAATCCGCACTGCCATAACCACGGTCTTCAAGAAACCGATCTACCGAATTCTAAGTGAAATACAGGATGAGCCTTTCGTCAGATGGCCAGCCAAATTAGAAGAAGCACAGAAGGACTATGATGAAAGATCACGGTGCACCTTCCACAAAGAAAAGGGGCACCGCACTGAAAATTGCACACCGTTGAGACAACACTTTGAGGAGTTGGTGGCAGCAGGTCACTTGGATAAATACATTGAAGGAGGGGCGCAACCAGCCCCCCAGGACCATAATAACCCCAACGGAATGCCAATCGACGCCCCACCTCAAGGCGTGATCAATGTGATACATGGGGTCTTTGAACCTGAGCGTGTATGTGAGCTCAGAGGATCAATCAAAAAGGCTGAACATTTAAGAGAGGTACTAAGTGCCCAACCTGCCATCAAGAAGGGGAAGACGGAGACCACGAACATCATGTCTTTTTCGGATAAAGATTTGGCAAGGATATATTGCCCTAACAATGATGCCCTGGTCGTCACTCTCCGAGTCAAGGATTTTGACATCAAGCGGATTCTGATTGACCAAGGTAGTTCATGTGAAATCATGTACTACGAAACATTTAAACAATTGAAGCTACAAGACAAAGACTTGGCACCCGCCGTGTCTCCCCTAATTGGATTCAACTCCATGCCAGAATGGCCCGTTGGCAAAATAATTCTTCCAGTCAGAGCAAGAAGCGTAACGAAACAAGTGGAGTTCTGGGTGTTGAAAGTCCCCTCCACTTACAACATCATCTTGGGCAGAACATGGCTGCATGCCATGCGATCGGTGGCGTCATCTTACCACCAGGTAATGCGGTTCCCCAACGACGCTGGGGTAATTGAGGAAGTCTATGGAGATCAGGTCATGTCGAAGCAATGCTTTGTCACGGTGAATGGCAGCCGCGCTGCCAAAGGATACGTTCATTCGATGGAAGAACCTGAGAGTAATGAACTGTTTGCAGATGTTGGCAAAGCAGCTAATCAGAAGGCGGTGGAAGACTTGGTAGAGGTAAGAATAGATGAAAAGAACCCGGATAAGTTCTTTTTGCTCGGTTCGCCGTTGTCCAGCACTGAGAGGTTAGAGGTCTTAGAATTTTTGACCTCTAACATCGAAGTGTTCGCCTGGACTCCATACGACATGCCAGGCATTGATCCAAACTTCATCTGTCACCAACTCAATGTCCACCCATCTGCCAGACCAATCATTCAGCGCACACGCAGATCGGCACTCCACCACGATGAGATAGTGGCGGAAGAAGTAGGAAACCTGTTGGAGGCAGGAGCAATTAGAGAGGTGCACTACCCAAGATGGATCTCCAACACAGTCGTAGTGCCAAAGAAGAATGGCAAGTGGCGTGTCTGCGTCGACTACAAGACAGTCAACAAGGCTTGCCCAAAAGACAGCTTTCCTCTACCACGGATAGATCAACTGGTAGACCTAACGGCGGGGCACAACCGACTTAGCTTTCTGGATGCATACAGAGGCTACCATCAAATTGCCATGCACGAACCAGATCAAGAAGTGACGTCCTTCACAACTCCAAGAGGACTATACTGCTACAAGGTCATGCCCTTCGGCCTAAAAAACACAGGGGCGACATTCCAGAGAATGGTCACCAAGATGTTTGAGCCATTGTTAGGCAGAACAATGGAGGCTTACATCGACGATATGGTGGTCAAGAGTAAGGATGAGAATGGCCATCTCAAGGACCTAGGTGAGATGCTTGAGATCCTAAAGAAGCATAAGTTACGCCTCAACGCGTCGAAGTGTGCATTCGGAGTAGGATCTGGCAAATTCCTCGGCTTCCTGGTGACCAACCGGGGTATAGAGGCAGACCCCTCCCAGATCAAGGCAATTGAGGATCTAGAGAGACCAAACTCAGTAAAAGAAGTACAGCATCTCACCGGCATGGCAGCTGCGCTTAATCGGTTCATAAGCCGGTCGTCAAACAGACTACGACCATTCTTTCATGCCCTAAAAGCCAAGTTTGAGTGGGACGAAGAATGCGACCGAGCTCTGGAAAGCTTGAAGGAATACATGTCTTCTCCACCACTACTTGTAACCCCAATTCCTGGAGAAGAACTTTTCTTGTACCTGGCAGTCTCACAGCATGCAATTAGCGCAGTATTGGTCCGTGCAGAGGGAATCCAACATCTACCCATCTATTATGTCAGCAAGACACTATTGGGCGCCGAAACAAGGTACTTGCCACTGGAAAAACTGGCATTGGCCTTGATGATGGCCTCAAGGAAATTGTCGCACTACTTTCACGCCCACACCATAGTGGTCCTCACAGCCTTTCCATTGAAAGCTCTCTTTGAAAGGGCTAACTTCTCTGGGCGAGTCTTAAAGTGGGCAGTAGAGTTAGGGCAATACGACATTAAGTTCCAGTCCAGAACCGCAATAAAGGCACAAGCTTTGGCAGACTTCGTCGCAGAATTCACCCCAGGAAGTCACCATATCTGCCCAGTCGACCTGACTGAAACAACCGAACTAGGGATGGAAGTTGACATCAGAATAACGCAACCCCTAGTACTAGTCACTCAGTCAGGTCCCAATGCAGACCAGAGTAAAGTAAGGAAGGAAGAAGCGAACCATGCTACACCAAGTCAAGACTCACCAACAAATCAAGACTTGGTACAACCAGACAGCGAGGGGCAAATAGTAGGCATGAACCATGAAGAAAAAGACACCAGCAACGTGGAAGACCCCAAGGCATCATCTGATCCCTCCACTTGCTGGAAGTTGTTCGTCGGAGAGATGTGGAAGCTCTTTGTGAATGGAGCATCCAACCGGCATGGAGCAGGACTCGACATAGTCTTCATCTCTCCAGACGGCCTAGTAGTGGAGCAGGCAGTCAACCTTGGCTTCCCAGCATCAAACAACGAAGCGGAATATGAAGCACTTCTGGCAGGTCTCAAATCAGCATTCTACATGAAGGCCACCGAACTAATGGTTTATAAAGACTCACAGCTGGTGGTGAACCAAATATCTGGCGACTACGAAGCAAATGATGACAGGATGGCTAAGTACCAAGAATTGGTCAGAACAGAGATCAAGAAGTTTGAAGTGGTGAGGATAGAACAGATCGGCAGGGAGGAAAATAGCAGAGCAGACGAACTAGCAGGCTTCGCCTCAATGGCAGATACCTCCATCCCTCACCCACTACTGATCGACTACCTGCCTAGACCAAGCATTGAAGACCCAGAAGCAGAAAAGATATGTTGCGTCGATCTAGGCCCTTCTTGGATGGATCCCATCATATTGTTCCTAAAAGATGGCACCCTACCAGAAGAAAAGAAAGAGGCCAACAGAATAAGGGCAAAGTCGCTGCGATTTTGGCTCTCCCCATCCTTGGCATTGTACAAAAAATCATTCTCAGGACCTTACCTAAAGTGTGTCCACCCCAGCAAAGTGGAAGCATTCCTGTTCGAAATACACTAAGGCGTATGCGGAAGCCATCAAGGAGGAAGATCACTAGCATACAGGGCAATTTCGCAAGGATATTGGTGGCCATACATGCAAGCGGATTCAGAAAAATATGTCAAAAAGTGCGAAAAGTGTCAAAAATTTGCACACCAAATACACCAACCTGCCAGAGAACTTCTACCTCTCACTAGCCATGGCCCTTCGCAATGTGGGGCTTAGACATAGCGGGACCACTTCCAATAGCACCAGGCAACAGGAAGTTCTTCCTCACAGCAACCGACTACTTCACTAAATGGGTGGAAGCAGAAGCCTTGGCATCAATCAAGGAAAAAGACGTGAAGAAGTTTGTTTGGCAGAACATCATCACTCGATTTGGCATACCAAAAGCACTGATCTTAGACAACGGCACTCAGTTCGACGGCAGAATTTTCAGAGGCTTTTGTGAAGAGTACAAGATAGAGTTCTACAACTCTACACCGGCATATCCCCAAGCAAATGGTCAGGCTGAGGCATCAAACAAGGTAGTCTTGGATGGATTAAAGAAAAGGTTAGAGAAAGCCAAAGGCAAGTGGGCAGAAGAACTCCCCCATGTTTTATGGGCTTACCGCACCACGCCTCGACGATCAACAGGAGAAACACCATTCTCCTTAGCTTATGGCATAGAAGCAGTCATCCCATTAGAAGTTGGCCTCCCCACAATTCGGAGCGAAAACTTTGATCCAGACTTAAATGGCGAAGCCATAGCATTGGAGCTTGACCTTGCGGAAGAAAGAAGAGAGAGAGCATTGGTTCACATCGCCTTTTACCAACAAGAATTGTCCAGAAAGTATAACAAAACAGTGCATCCAAGGCAATTCAAGATCGGAGATTGGGTACTGCGCAAAGTGATGGGAAATACCTTGGTACTAGGAGATGGCAAGCTACGGCCTAACTGGGAAGGACCTTACAAAGTGGTCGGATTGGCAGGCAAAGGGGCATACCACTTAGAAGATAAGGACGGCAAAGCAATTCCCAGACCATGGAACACTACCAATCTCAAGTTACTTTATTTTTAGCTTTTTTTCTTTTAAACATATGTAATTTTTTCCTTTCTCAATAAAGCAAGTCAATTCTTTTCAGCATGGTTGTTTTTCTGTAAAAGATAGTTTTAGTGGGTTAGGAACATTGTAAGCATTTTCATTCCAGGTTGGCTGGAAAACCCACCTAGAGGTTGGCTGGATTAAACCAACACCCCTCCTAAGCCCAGGATAAGGATCCGGGCTGCAAGACGTTTGGTCGGAATAACCAAACACTCTATTCTAAGTTGGCTGGAAAAACCAACTTAGAGGTTGGCTGGATTAAACCAACTCTTCATACTCTTCAGCCGAAGTAAGTTTATGGTTGAAGAGTGGTTGGCTGGATAAAACCAACTCTTGTTACTCTTCAACCGAAGTAAGTTTATGGCTGAAGAGTGGTTGGCTGGATTAAACCAACTCTTGTTACTCTTCAGCCGAAGTAAGTTTACGGCTGAAGAGTGGTTGGCTGGATTAAACCAACTCTTCATACTCTTCAGCCGAAGTAAAGTTTATGGCTGAAGAGTGGTTGGCTGAAATAAACAACTCTTGTTACTCTTCAACCGATATAATTATATCGGCTATAGAGTGGTTGGCTATTAAGATTGAATAGCTGAAACCAGAATACGCTATCTCGGTCAAAATTATTGCAAGAAAGCATGCTCAAACAGGTAAGCAAACCAAAGTAAGAGTAGAGCACAAAAGAAGATTTTTCATTAAAGTGCAAAACAAGTACAAAGGAAGGGCCGCAGCCCGGTTACAAGTCCGTAACAAAAGAAAAGAAAAAAGACAATTAGTTGAAAAGATCATCAATCTCAGCGTGAAACTCAGCGTCAGCATCAATACTAAGACCAGCTTCAGGAGGGAGCTCGGTTTCGGTCACAAGAGTGGTCTCGGTCGGAAGCACGGTTTTACCTGGTTGCTCAATGATCAGGCCTTCCACCGTGGGCTCCGCCCGAACTGTCTGGTCAGCATTGACAACCGGAGTGTCCTCAGAGGCAGAGTCTTCATCAGAGCCTGAACCTTCAAGAAATCGCTGCTGAAGGGCAGCAGCGTACTCTGCCAGGGAGCTCGGTATGCAGTAGGCTGGAGAGTTGTAGACCTCGGTCTCAGGACCGTGACCGAGCTTCTCCATAGCTGCCCTCCAGCCGCACTTGAAAAACAAATCCTTAGCGGCTTCGCACTGCTGGGTATAAGCATCATCTACCTTCTTGAAGCCTCGTTTTTCGGCTCCTTTCATGCTCTCCTTCAACTGGGTTATCTCGGTATTTTTCTTCTTTTCGGTCTTCGCTAGCTCGCGCATGTATTTATCTTTCAGCTCAATGGCAGCCTTTTGCTTTTCTGCTTCGGCCGAACTAGCCAGTCCGGTCAGTCGGCCGTTCTCAGATTGTAGTTCGGCCATTTGCTTTCTGGCCTCTTCTAGCTCGGCCGTTTTTGCTTCGGCTTCGGCCACAGCTTGCCTTGTTGTTTTCCTGAGCTCTAACACTCTCCTGTGAGTGATGTTGTTTTTCTGAATGGCCTGACAAAACATAGACTTCCCTTGAGCCGAACTGAAAGTTGGAAAAATTAGAGAGATTAAAAAAGGACAGTGCTACTTACCAGGATCATGGACTTTGTTGAAGACCGGATGGTCTTCAGCTCGGTGTTTAGTTGCTTTTGGTGGTGCTCCATGTCTTTGGGAAGACAAACACCCTTGGCTAGATTGAAAGCCATCAAGTGATCCTTTTCGGCAACCACCGAATCTGATTCCAGTATATCTCAGTTCTGGAAGGTGAGGTTGGGAGCCCATTTGGAGGTGGCAGCTCAGTCCGAGTGCTCCGGTTGAGAACTTTGTTGAGGGCTTGGAGCAGGGCTTGGTGGCAGAATAGTCTCGTCCTCATCAACAAGTCGTTGCTCAGTTCGGCTAGTCCGGGCACGCTTGGCTGGACGAGATGAGGATGGCTGTTGGGATGGAAGAGTGACCACGGTTTCAGTGGTCTGAACGGTTGGTGGTACATCGGCTGGATTTGTTGCGGTTAACAGGGCCTTCAGTCTGCTCCTTTTGGCCATCTCTTGTTCAGCGGTCAAAGGCACTAGGTTGATCTGGGGCAAGGTTGGGTCCGGTTCTGGGGCGTCTTCAAGAAGGAAGTCGGTCACTCTCGCTTTTCGGCGGCCGCTGTATCTGTAGGTCGGTTCGAAATTTAGAAGTTTGGCCCAACTTCTTTCTTTAACCCGTAGTGCGGCGCGGAGGGTATTGAGGTTGGGGTAGCTGTAAAGGGAGTGAAGATAAGCTAAATCTGCATAAAGAAGACAAATTATTAGCACGGTTCAGAATGGTAGCCGAAATAAAAGAAAGGCATAAAAGAAAACCGAAGTAGTTATACCGGGTTGACCTTTTTTCCAGTTTATTCTTCGGCCAGGAATCTGGGCTTGATGATCTTCATAATTCCCAGACACCCAGAAAAAATCGTCGTCATTCAAGTCTTTATCCGGCGTATCTTTTATTATTTTTTCTTGGTTGCGGCGTATTCTTAGATAATAAACCCAGCCATCTTCTTTAGAGCCTATGGAGTATTGGTGTAATATTTCGGCTAAACCTAGGATTAGACCGGCTTGGCGGTTTAGTTCGGCTATTCCCATTATGATTCGGTATGAATTGGTGGAAAGCTGGGTTGGGCATAGTCGTGTTTGTCTAAGGAATTCACAAATTAATGGCTGGACTGGAAATCTTAGTCCGGTTTCTATTATTGAAAGGAGGGTAAAAGGTACGAAGCCCTTATTCCCCCATGGTGTGACATCTTTTTTGGCTAAAACAAGTTGGACGTCATCAGGGATGTTGTACTCCTTACGGAATCCGGCCAGGCCTCCAGGGGTTTCTACCAAAAACCTATATTTACCCATTTATTCTATAAGTTAAGAATAAGTTAGTTCGGTCGGAAGAATGTGCTCAGTAGCTCGGTTGAGCGCGCAGAGAAGTGCCTGGGCAACCTAAGTCTGCAAAGTGGAAAACAAATGTGTTAAGCACAGATCGTTGACCGTGCTACAAAATCAAAGCAAGATAAAAGGAGTCTTACTTCGGCTATACAGGAAGCTACAGGTTCTATCTCGGTTTTAAGAGGATATTTGGTAGCTCGGATTGAGCAAGGGGGTTTGTTATCTCGGTTTGAGCTATGGGTTTTGTTACTTCGGTTGAGCTCCTAGGGGCAGCTTTCTGAGTTCAATTTAGAAACTGAGAAAGCTAGCTTGGCCCCGAAGACTTAGCTCGGTTGAAGGCCAAGGTTTCTGGTATGCTAAGTTCAGACCTAGTTCGGTCCGATTATCTCGGCTAAAATAAACTGCTACTTCGGTTAGGAAGTCTGGCTAGACTTACACAGCACAAACAGTGTGCTAGTTCGGTTGGGGCATGTTTATAAATAAAACCTAGTGTTTCTCGTGTTATTACATGAATTCAAGTGTTCTATAGCTAAGTTTTTAGCAGAAAATGTGTTTTGCAAAAATACACGAAACAAACTACAAGGGATTAAATAAAGTGCAGAAACGAAAGCAAAAACAAGAAAAGAGAAACAGATTTGAATGACTTACCAGATGAGGAGGTGGAAGCACTGAAGATGCAAGAAACGGCAGCAAAATCACGCAATTTGTTCAAAGTGCACAGTGAAGAACAGTAAAAACTCAGTAGGGAGAGAGAAAGAAGAAAGTGAATAGTAGAAGTGAATGATTTGAAACGAAGAGTTTATTTTGCGTAAAGGGATGAAGAGGCGGGAACTGTTCAAAAGTTGCGAAACACGAAGACGGCGGGACAGCTAAGATTGGCCAATCAGAGGCTGCCATGTGTCATTAGAATGGGAAACGGTTCAGTTGCTGTGATTGAAGAGACGTTTTGACCGAACAAGCAGAGCCCGGTGTGAAAAATTGGCTCGGCTGGAAAGGCTTGAGAGTTTTTTTTTAGCTCGGCTGGAAAGACTAAAGGGGTTAGTTCGGCTGGAGAGACATGAAAAACTTTAGCTCGGTTGATAAACAGGTAATCCCTATCATGCTTTACAGATGGAATTAAGGGGCAATTGAGAGGGTAATTTATATGAAAATTGGGCCGAGCTAAGTAATGGGCCGTTTTGGGCCGTTATGCGAAGTGTTGATTAGATTGGCCACAAAGTTACTCCGGTCTTGGAAGGGCCTTTGAAGTTAGTTCGGTCCCAAAGCCGTACTGTTTAGTCCGGTCGCATAATGGCCTTGTTCTCAGTCCGATTCCGAAGAGTACTACGGATGGGTCGGCCGCCAGAGTTAGTTCGGTCGTAGAGTGTGGGACCGAGGTATGTTGAGCCCTCTGAAGAACTTGGTCCTGGGGGTTAGTTCGGCTCAACTCTCTTATGGATAGCTCGGTCTTAGCATGTGAAAGCCGAGGTAAGAGAAAGGAAGAGCCGATGTAACCCTTAGATCGGTCACGCTAGTTAGTCCAACATGGCAATGTTATTTCGGTCCTATGGTAGTTCGGCCATGATAAAACCATCTCACTTGGTTTAAGCAGTGAGGGGGGTGTTGAGAGATAAGCATTATCTTTCAGGAGTATGAAGCCTAGGAGGACTCTACATGGAGGAGTAAGAGTCCAACTAGGATTGTGCCACGCGGAAACTATAAAAGCTCACAAACATCACCTATGGAGAGGTAACACAACTTTGTTTTCTGAACACACAGAGCTTCTGTCTACTTGTCAAGCTTACTGACTTAGGCATCGGAGAGGTTTCCGGCACACACCCGCCGGCTAGCTCACGTTTGTGTTTTCAGGTGATAAAGCGACGTCGTACGGAGGAGCGCATACTTGATCAACAGGATTATACGAGAAGGTGTATTTCTTTCCCGTACAATTGGCGCCGTCTGTGGGAATCCAGACAAGA
This sequence comes from Camellia granthamiana, assembly GCA_036172215.1. NCBI lineage: Eukaryota > Viridiplantae > Streptophyta > Magnoliopsida > Ericales > Theaceae > Camellia > Camellia granthamiana. The sequence goes on along the minus strand of CM069907.1, from coordinate 52,667,299 downwards.
ACAAAACCTCTAGATCAAACTTTTCCTCTTAAGAATCAATGGCGCACAACGAAGAGTTGCCACAGTCCGCCATCGACGGACTAACACCAGAGGGAGGTGCGAGGCGCGAAGGTTTACCTTTGATCCCTCCCATGGTGGACTTGGAGCCACGACAGAATCCTAGGAGGGATACAAGGGGGAGAAGACGGACTAACAGCCCTAAAATTGAGTTTTGATAGGGACAGGGTTCAGATGTTGAAGTTTGCAGATTAAAATGGCCGAATCAATAAAGCAACATCTTTGGCTTTGTTCAATTTGATCTGAAATTGCAGGTCCAGCAAATTTCTTAGAAAACATGTGCTCGCAATATTGCACATGAGTGTCAGCAGCAAAGACTAAATATCACCAATAATTTTAAGAAGAGCAATAAAGCCATTCTGAAAAAAGACAACAAGCATATGCTGTAATGAAAAATGGGTGCAAGAAGATAAACAAAAGATTAACTAAATCATGTATCCTTGAAAAACAGGAATCTGCTTTAAAATCACAAACCTTTGAACTCATTTGGGTTCAACATGTGAAAGACTGTAGTAATGGTTCAATTGACTAATATGAGATGCTTACAATTTGAGCCGATTAACCCCACTTAGTGATTTACCCAAGCATTTCAGTTAAACTCATTTGGGTTCAACAGTTGAAACATTAAATAAAAACACAGAGAGGCACACACAATAGTTTTACCAAACTAGATTGGGAGGAGAGAGAGGGGTACCTGAATAGAGGTGTTCAATCTAATACACAAGATCTCTGTGATGAAGAGGTCGATGGAGATGGAAGGAACAATACTTGTTCCACTTCTTCAACATCTGGCGCCTCACAGTTCCGAATGGAGGAAAACAGAGAGATGAAGACGCAGAGACAAATAGAGAAATACAGAGAGAGGGCGAAATAGAGGAGATACCTGGAAGCGACTGTGGTGCTCGTGTAACCCTTGCGGTGGTGCTCGTGTAACAGACGGAGACAAATCGACAGAGAGACAGTGACACAGAGACATGAATGAGAGTGAGATAGATCGACCTTCAGACAGAGCATGCTCCGGTTTCCGGCGAAGGCAAGGAAGAGCGGCAGTGAGAGAGGGAAGGGAGAGGAGCAACGGAGACGGAGAGGGACGCTGAAAATAGAGAGAGAGAGAGAGAGAGAGAGAGAGAGAGAGAGTGGGGGAGAGGCGCTGAATATTTTAGGGTTTGGTTATTTGAAATAAATCATCTTTGGTGACTAAAATATGATTTGGTCGGCAAAGATAAAATAATTTTTTTATTTTCATTCGGCTACTGAACAATTTAGTAGCCAAAAGTAGCTCTTTCGCGACTAAAAAGGAATTTCGTCGCTGAATATATATTTTTGGCGACCAAAAGTTTGGTCGGCAAAGATAAAAAATTATTTTTTTATTTTCATTCGGCTACTAAACAATTTAGTAGCCAAAAGTAGCTCTTTCGAACTAAAATTAATTTCGTCGTTGAATATCTATTTTTGGCGACCAAAAGTATGGTCGGCAAAGATAAAAAATTATTTTTTTATTTTCATTCGGCTACTAAACAATTTAGTAGCCAAAAGTAGCTCTTTCGCGACTAAAATTTATTTTGGTCGCCAATTGTGATATGTTTAGCTACTAAAAGTATTTTTAGTCGCCAATTTCAATATTTTTAGCTACTAAATTTTTTTTAGTGGCCAATAATCAACATTCCCCTACTAAAAAAAATTAGTAGCTAAAAAGTTGACTTTTGCCGACTAATATTATTTTTGGTAGCCAATTCCGTAACTTTTGGCGACTAAAAGCCATTTAGTAGCCAAAAGTGGTCGCCAAAAATGTATTTTCTTGTAGTGCTTTGAGAGAGAGTAAACGATAGAGTAGGAGAGAGAAGAGGAGGGAAAGGATGATGAGTTTAACAGCTCTTGGTATGTTGTTTCTACGACTGATTCTTTCATGGAGGGGTAGAGAGATAGGTTTGGCCATTTTGAAGAGGAATAGGAGGTGTACTTACCTTCCAAGAGGACTGGCTTTGTTTGTAATTGGGTGTGTTTGATCCTCTGGTTATGGTTATTTATAGGGGATTTATGTGGTAACTTTGATGCACGGAGTGTAAGAGCTTTTGTTAGAAATTGGGTCGGATTTAGAACCTATATCTGATTGGGTTGTTCATGGTAGTATGACCCAAGATCCATAAAGAGACCCAGTTAGAGTGAATTTGGATTAACTTATCCTAGGGATAAGTATGATTAACCCACTTTCTCATCTGTTGAGGAAATATAATTGTGGGTAGTTATGACACTCCCATATAAAAATAAATATAGAGTAAACTACCAATAGGTCCTAATATTTGGATTTAATTCTCATCAAGTCCTATTGAAAATAAGTCTTGGTAAAATTGTCGCTAAAAATAATTTTTTTGCGACAATTTTTTATATATGTCATTAAAAATTGACAATTAGTGAGTTTTTTTTGTCATGATTTTCATAAATCGTTGCCAAAATTTACAATTAGTGACGTTTTTTATGACAATTTTTTTTCATAGAACCTATTAGACAATAAGTCCATTTATTAGGACCTATACGTAAGTACCCCAATAATATATGTAGAGTTTTGCTATTAGCACCTGCCTTTCTTCTTTGGACCACTCATCTCTTTTATTTTTTTTAATTTCAATTTTGTCCAAATATGAAGTTACACTTTTACCCTCATTCCTACCATTCTAACCCTAATTTTCCAAACCCTAACCTCTCTTAGCTCCGGCTACCACCTCTACCTGTCGCCGGCCAGCACCTCACTGCCATCTGTAGCCACCCAGCCCCTCGCCGTCAGTCGGAGCCACCCAACCCCTCACTGCCAGTCTAATCTTACCAGCTACCTCCTCCCGTCAGCTCCTCTTTCTCACCACCTTGATTGGTGGGTTCTCTGTACTACTTCCTCAATTTCTTCTTCCTCACATTCTTCATTTCCCAATTCACCGATGTCTGAATCACTACCGGCATCGATACTCTCTAGGCTCCATATGATCTCTTAAAACCTCCATTTACGTTTGATTCTTGAAGAACACAAAAAGATGGGATATGAAATGAATCTTTTTTTATTCGAGATTTGTCGAAGAATGTGAGGATTAAAGATGAGATAAAGTGTATAGACATTGTGGATGATGACAACGAAAAAGCCATGGACGAGTGATATGAAAATATAGGTGAATCATCAAGTCTGTGACTTATAAGTTGCACACTATTGATTTATAAAAAAGATGACAAGAGTAGAGATTTTTATTTATTATTTTTTTTTTGGTTAAATCTATAGATTAAAATGGATATCTTTTTCTTTTTTTTTGGGGGGTGAAATTAAAATGGATATCATGAAACCTGTCTATCAAAATCTTCAGTTTTCTTTCTGGGTCTTCTGAATTGATTGTGTTCTGCAATTGTTGAGTTGGTTTGGGTTGGGTTTGGGGGATTAGGCTTTGGAAATGGAGAGGGTGGAGGTCGCCGGTGAGGGTGGAGGTTGCCGGAAAGAAGGTCGTCGACGGTGAAGAGTTGTTGACGATGGAAAGGATTGACAGAAGAAGAAGAGTTGGGGTCCAAAGAAGAGGGGTATAGATGGTATTAAGGTGGGGTTTCAAAGAAAAGACGAGAGGGTTTCAATTATGTGAGTGGGGGTTAAAAGAAGTGAGGGGTCCAAAGGAAATAGGTAGAGCCATTTAGCAGCACTCTATATGTATTATATGGTGAGAGTTTAATTTTAGGGTAAACTACTAATAGGTCCTAATAGTTGGATTTAATTCCCATCAAGTCCTATTGAAAATAGTCTTGGTAAAATTGCCACTAAAACTAATTTTTTTGTGAAAATTAATATGTTGCTAAAAATTGACAATTAGTAACTTTTTTTTTTTTTTTTTGGTCATGATTTTTATATATTGTCGCTAAAACTTACAATTAATAACTTTTTTATGACAAATTTTTCCCATAGGACCTATTACGCAATAAGTCCACTTATTATGACCTATACGTAAGTACCCCTTGATTTTAACCGTATCTGGTTAGTCTCCTGCAATCTTCTCTATTTGTCCTTCTCTCTCCACAGAAACAAATAATAGCCTTTGTGCGGTGAAGGGTGTGGGTAATTCTCTAGTAGTTATACTTCATTGTTGGGAATTATTCGAAGACATCAATAGAGGCACATGATTCACCCATATGATCTATGGATTTGATTTGAACGTAAAATGTATGTCCAAATCTGTTTATTTCCACTGTGTATCATAGCCATTGTTGGGTGTTTTCATGTTATTTATGTATGAATATATGTACAGATATGATTTGTACATAAAAATTGACGTTTTTTGAACCATCGCACTACAAAAAAATTAGGTTTTTACGGCTTCACATCAACGACATACAATAAATGCAAGCTATGGTTTCTCACATTTATGACTTACTTTTTTTATATGTTGTAAATAATTTCTCAACCACAACGTGTCTATTGCATAGATCGTAAATACTAATAACGATTATTTTTTTACGGCTTGCAATGTTAGCCATAAATAATAAAACTTTTCATGACGTGCACATGGCATGCTGTTAATACATCACCTATACATGACACGCGTATACCAGCCATTAAAAATATTGAACATTCTACGATGCACAAAAAGTCTGCCGTTAAAATTTTCACTTTCCACGACGCACAAAAAGTCAACCGTTTAAAATATTGCTCTTTTCACAACACACAATTGCTGTTATGAAATGTACGATTGGAAAAAAAAAAAAAAAAAAAAAAAGTAGATCAACAACATACAAGCAGTGCAAGTTGTAGTTTTTGACTTTTATAACTTTCTTTTTTTGCATGTTTTAAATAATATCATAACTACGACATGTCTATTGTGAAAGCTGTTAATGCTAATAATGGTGATTTTTTTACAGCTTGCAATGTTAGCTATATATAATATAATTTTCTATGGCATGCATATGGTATGTCGTTAATACATCTACTATATACGGTACATGTATGCCAGTCGTTAAATATATTTCACTTTTCATGACACAATTTATGTCGTTAATGGTATGATCAAAAAAAAAAAAAAACCAAAATAAAATATATTTTGGCACCAATCATTAGAACTTTTTTTTTTTTTTTTTAATCAAATACAAACTCTCCGGCTTCCTTGAAAATTGTATAAGTCGCAAAACTGAAAAAGAGAGGGTTCGAAAGGGAGACTACGGCAGCAACGAGATTTCAACCTGGAAACGATGCTCTCTCTTCAACGGTGAGACTACTTGGGCGACGGCGGCGATCAACGGTTCGAAAGGGATGGGTTTTGTTCTATTCTCTTCGATCTGAAAAAATATTAGTTCTTTTCTTGAGGTATGTTCGAATTCCACCCTCCTCTCTCTCTCTCTCTCTCTCTCTCTCTCTCTCTCTCTCTCTCTCACACACACACACACACACACACACATTCAATCCATATTTGTTTGATTATTTGGTGTTTTTAACTACAATTTCGATTACGGGTTTTTAGAATTTCGATCGACGGAATAATGTTATGGGTTGTTGGATTTATTTGAATGTTGGGTTTGTTTGGGTGTGTAAATTAAGACTCTGGTTCATCAACTGTTTCAAATGCTGCAATAAAGCCTAATCGAACCTGCATGAAAATGAAATTAATGGTTACAAATCAATATATACATACCTTTTGGACGAATCCCAAGCCCGTGTAAATGGCCATGGATGCATCGATTCTTTAACATCCCATGAGAATCCACGGGTTTTAGTAAAGAAAAATCCTAGATTGGTTACACTCTGTTTGGATTGATAGTTTTTGGGGAGAAAAGAAAAGAAAGGATGGGAAAAGAAAAATCTCAATCAAATGTTTGCATAATTAAGGGGGGTTTTTTTTTTTTTTTTAAAACACAATTAAGGGTTGGTTTGTGAATTAATTTTTAGTAATATTTTAATTTTTTACGAAATAATATGTAAAAAAAAAAAAAAAAAAAAAAGAAGAACAAGTTAATCAAGTTAATTTTTTGTATCAATTTTTAAACTACAACTCCATTTGTTCAACTTTGTGGGCTTTTTTACTACAAATTTTTGCTGTTTGTTTTAGTTAAATAAATTTATGAGTTCTTGGGATTTTAATCGATTGATTAGTTTTTCACTCCCTTTTTTAGTTTTTGATCTTTTTAATTGTAAATTTTAGCTGTTTCAGTTGAATAAATTTATCGTGGGATTTTGATCGATTCATTACTTGGGTTCGGCCAAAAATATTTCAAGTTTCATTCAATTTAGTTCATCTTATATTGATTCATACTAGTTAGGCATCTTCTTTGTATATTTTTTATTTTTGTTTTTGATTTTGTTTTCAGTGTTGTTTGATTTTGTATTGCATTCCTTACTGAGTGAACTGAGTTGATGAGGATTGAACTAATTCAACTTAGTTACTAGAATTGACAAACAATCTATAAACTGAGTGAACTGGGTTGATGACAGTTCACTCAGTAGATGAAAGGAACCCAGTTTACTCAGTAAGGGTTGATGATACTTACTGGAATTAACAAACAATCTGTAAAAGTTCTATTCTTTTTTAGCTGACAGTAGATGAAAGGAACATCAAGTGAACATGAGACAATGGGTTGTGATTTTTAATTGAGTCACCTAATGAGATTTAGGTTTAACACAATACTGAGTGAAATTATTACTGGTGTTTTTTTTTTCAAAACTGCTTCAATTATGAGTGGTTTATTCTATCTTTGAATTTCTATAAATTTGCAATAGTTAAACGATGATGGGCTTTGTATCCTATCTTCAGTGCTTACCTTAAAGGGTCTATAATCCTCAATACTGTGATTATAAATATTACTATTGTTGTATATATATATTTGTCATTGTTAGGGAAAATATGTGCTTCCCCACAAGTAAATCAATCAATGGGATAAAAACTAATGCGGAAAAATTAAATCAGAAGCAACACAAGAATTTTTACGTGGTTCCCTCAATGTGAGGTACGTCCACGGGATCGAAATCCGATTCCACTGTCAACCAAATAAGTTCCAAACGATTACAAACGAGACACTAATGGTCTCACAAAACCACCCTTAAGTGAATTCCAAATAATCACAAATAAACAAGAGGAAAGACCTCACCAAATAGATGAACAAAAATCTTCAAAACCAGAGTTGTAGAAGATCCAAAATAACGAACCAAATCAACACCGAAAACGAAGCAAAGAACCACCCAAATTAATTCCACTATTCACACACCCAAATAATTGATTTCACCAAAGTGGAGTATGTGTAGCAGCCGTTCACCAAAGTGGAGTATGTGTAGTAGCCGTTCTCTTCACCTTGGGATGAGCAAAAACACAAAACCCTAAAATATTGTGAATCTAGGGTTTATTATCAAACCTTAGTTGTTTCCAAATTTGATTGGGTCTCCACAAATTAAATATAATATATAATATATAAAATATATTATAATTAATACTAAACCAAATTAAACTCTTTTTCCAAAACCAATTGGGTCCCACACTCCAATAAGGAGGTATACCCAACAATTCTCCCCCTACCGACTTAGGTGGAGATATCAACCATACCCGCAAAAGTTCGACACTTCAAATGTTTGTCCCTCGACAAAATCTTAGTCAACATATCTGAAATATTATCATCTGTGTGAATCTTTTTGAGTTGTAACAATTTCGAATCTAACACATCACGAATCCAATGGTATCTCACATCAATGTGTTTCGATCTCGAATGAAAAGTAAAATTTTTACTCAAGTGAATAGCACTTTGACTATCACAATAAAGCACATACTTTTCTTGCTTCAAACCCAGCTCTTGCAAAAATTTCTTCAACCATAACTCTTCTTTGCAAGCTTTCGTAATGGCAATAAATTCAGTTTCGGTAGTTGAGAGAGCAACACATTTTTGTAATTTAGATTGCCATGCCACAGCTCCCCCTGCAAATGTCATCAAATACCCCGAAGTAGATTTCCTAGAATCAACATCACCGGCCATGTCAGAATCTGTGAACCCATCAAGTATCGGCTTACCATCTCCAAAACACAAACATACCTTCGAAGTCCCTCGAAGATACCTTAGAATCCATTTTACCGCTGCCCAATGTTCTTTACCCGGATTAGAGAGAAAACGACTCACCACACCAACGGCGTGAGCAATATCCGGCCTTGTACAAACCATGACGTACATCAAAGAACCAACTGCTGAAGCATAAGGAACTTTTAGCATCTCTTCCTTGTCTTTCTCACTTGTAGGACATTGATTCGAACTAAGCTTGAAGTGACCCGCAAGTGGACAACCAACCGGCTTTTCTTTATTCATGTTGAACCTCTCAAGAACTTTCTCAATGTAGCTTTCTTGAGACAACCAAATCAGCCCTTTTTTGCGATCACGAACAATTTTCATACCAAGTATTTGCTTTGCCGGTCCCAAATCTTTCATAGCAAAAGATTTACTTAACTCTAACTTCAACTTGTTAATCATGGTAGAGTTTTGACCCACAATTAACATGTCATCAACATAGAGTAAAAGAATAATAAATTTACCATCCGGAAAATTTTTCACAAACACACAATGGTCCGAAGTGGTTTTAGAAAAACCATTATTTATCATGAAAGAGTCAAATTTTTTGTACCATTGTCGCGGAGCTTGCTTGAGGCCATACAAACTTTTTTTCAATTTGCAAACAAATTTTTCTTTCCCTTTCTCTATAAAACCTTCTGGTTGCTCCATATAAATTTCCTCTTCAAGATCACCATGAAGAAATGCAATCTTCACATCAAGTTGTTCAACTTCAAGGTTCATACTTGCAGCCATGCCAAGTACAACCTGAATAGAAGACATCTTCACAACCGGCAAGAAAATCTCATCAAAGTCAATACCTTTCTTTTGCCCAAAGCCTTTCACAACAAGACGTGCTTTGTACCTCAGATTCTTACTATCATTCTTCAATTTGAAAACCCACTTATTTTCCAGAATTTTCCTCCCTTTAGGCAACTTCACTAAATCATAAGTCTGGTTTTCAAGCAAGGAATTCATCTCCTTGTCCATGGCCTTTTTCCAATCACCTTTCTTTGCATGCTCAATTGCTTCTTGGTAGCTCTCAGGCTTCCCTTGATCGGAAATCAACACAAATTCATTAGGAGGATACTTTCTTGAAGGTTGTCGGTCCCTTGTAGATTTCCTCAACTCAAGTTGTGGTGGCGGTTCTTGAGTTGGATGCTCTTCCTCAATTTCTGGCTCAACTTCATTAGGATTAGCATCATCCTCTACATCTTCAACAGGTGGCTGCACATCTCCCCATTTTCATCATCTACCGAATATGAAGGAGATGGATCCATGTCAATGAGATCACTAGTTTTTGGCTCCGGTTGATCACCTTTGCCAAAGTCTTCAATTGTTTGGTCTTTAAGAAACACAACATCACGGCTTTGAATGATTTTCTTGTCGACTGGATCCCACAATCTATACCCAAATTCATTATGCCCATAGCCAAGAAAAATACATTGTCTTGACTTACTATCAAGCTTGGACCTCTCATCCTTTGGAATGTGAACAAAAGCTCGGCAACCAAACACTTTCAAGTGCTCATAAGACACATCTTTGCCGGTCCAAACTCTTTCTGGAACATCACCATTCAAAGGATAGGAAGAAGACAAATTGATCACGTCAACCGCTGTACTCATTGCCTCACCCCAAAAGGATCTTTGCAATTTAGCTTGTGAAAGCAAACACCTTGTTCTTTCCACAATGGTGCGGTTCATCCTCTCGGCAATGCCATTTTGTTGAGGAGTCTTCTTAACTGTCTTTTGGTGCCGAATACCTTGGCTGCGACAATACTCATCAAATGGCCCAATGTATTCACCACCATTGTCTGATCGGATGCACTTCAATTTTTGCCATGTTTCTCTTTCAACCATGGCCTGAAAATGCCTAAATACTTCTAGAACTTGATCTTTAGTTTTTAGTAGAAAAGCCCAAACTTTCCTTGAATAATCATCAATAAAAGTAACAAAATAAAGTGCACCACTATGTGTTCCAACTTTTAAAGGACTACAAACATCCGAATGAATCAACTCCAAAACATTTTTTTTCTAGAAGTAACATTTTTATGAAAAGAAACTCTATGTTGTTTACCCGCCAAACAATGAACACAAGTTTTAAGATGTGTATCTTTCAAACCGGGTAGAAGCTCTTTCTTAAACAAAACTTGCAGCCCCTTTTCACTCATATGCCCAGGTCGCTTGTGCCACAATTTAGTAGAAGTATCATCTTAAAGTGCATTGACAACACCTTTATAAATTTTTCCTTGCATCGAATAAAGTGTATGAGTCTTCTTGCACTTAGCCACCACCAAAGAACCTTTTGTGAGCTTCCATATTCCATCACCAAATTTGTTGTTGAAGCCTTCATCATCTAGCTTCCCAGTAGAGATCAAATTGAGGCGAATGTCGGGAACATGCCTCACATCTTTAAGTAACAATTTGCAACCCAAATTTGTTTCCAAGCAAACATCACCCATGTCAATAATCTTGGACAAACCTTCATTACCCATTTGAACAAAACCATAATCTCCTTCGGTGTAGGTAGTGAAGAAATCAACTCGAGAAGTCACATGAAAAGAAGCACCGGAATCAATCACCCAATTGCTCTCTTGGCCCACAAAATTGATACAATCATCTTCACATACGACCATGAGATCATCGGTAGTAACTGTTGTTGTGTCTTCTTGCTTCTTATCCACACTTTTGTCATGCCTTTTCTCCTTATTCTTGAGCTTTCGGCATTCTCGCTTCATGTGCCCTTTCTCATGGCAATAATAACACTCAATGTCTTTCTTTGAAAAAGAACCATCTTTTGATTTGTCACTATCACCTTCAATAGGTCCATACAAATCTTTACAAAATAATAGGTCCTCTATTTTAGTTTTCCAAGTTACCCAATTGCTTCCATTAAAGCTAGACATACGAACCACATTCCCCTCCATTGATTTACACAAATAATTAAACCCAAATAAACCGTAAGCTCTGATACCAGTTGTTAGGGAAAATATGTGATTCCCCACAAGTAAATCAATCAATGGGAATAAAAACTAATGCAGAAAAATTAAATCAGAAGCAACACAAGAATTTTTACGTGGTTCCCTCAATGTGAGGTACGTCCACGGGATCGAAATCTGATTCCACTATCAACCAAATAAGTTCCAAACGATTACAAACGAGACACTAATGGTCTCACAAAACCACTCTTAGGTAAATTCCAAATAATCACAAATAAACAAGAGAAAAGACCTCACCAAATAGATGAACAAAAATCTTCAGAACCAGAGTTATAGAAGATCCAAAATAACGAACCAAATCAACACCGAAACACCGAAAACGAAGCAAAGAACCACCCAAATTAATTCCATTGTTCACACACCCAAATAATTGATTTCACCAAAGTGGAGTATGTGTAGCAACCGTTCACCAAAGTGGAGCATGTGTAGCAGCCGTTCTCTTCACCTTGGGATGAGCAAAAACACAAAACCCTAAAATATTGTGAATCTAGGGCTTATTATCAAACCTTAGTTGTTTCCAAATTTGATTGGGTCTCCACAAATTAAATATAATATATAAAATATATTATAATTAATACTAAACCAAATTAAACTCTTTTTCCAAAACCAATTGGATCCCACACTCCAATAAGGAGGTATACCCAACAATTGCTTCCTACTAAACATTCTTCTAATCCTCCACCCATGTCTTGGATTGATAATCAAAACCATAATTTATTTTCTTTCTGGACAGTATAGATTTAATTTTGATAGCATCGTTGTGCTATTTGTAAAATATACATATATATATATATATAAAGTATTTCAAATGTGATGCTGGATGATCTTACATTATGGATAAATCCAGTGCACAAAACTACCACTAAAGTAAGGTTGGGATACAACCTTACCCCCCATTATGGATTCGCAAATCAAATATTCTTTGCTGGATGGGCAGAATTTATAAAATTAAGTATGTGCTGTTCAGTTTGGTTGGACACCCATTTGAGTGAAAGAAGTAGAGATCTTTTATTGACAATTATTTCAAGAAGTGTGAGATCTCACAAATTTCAGTCTAGAATTCAATTGGCATATTTCTTAAAATCTATAAATAACAGAGTTATTAAAAGTGCTTTTGATTTTCAATAAAAAAAACTATCCCAAAGAAACATTTTTATTTATGAGGTTGTGGATAAGAAAAAGAGAACACAGGAAAATACCCAATCTATATTAGTTTGAGATTCTAGGTACCACAACCTACTGTTTCAGTCAACCAAAAACACCATGTAAGACCATTAGAAAGTAATAACATCATCTCCATAAAAACACAAACTCACTGAAAGCATTTAAAATTGGGCTCAGTTAGGAATTATAACTCTTGAAATTCCATTCTTTGGTTGCATGTGAGTTGAGGTTTGACTCTCTTATACTAACTCTGTCTGGTTTAAGGGTGTAAATCTGACCCTGCCCGGCCTGAGCCCAGGTGGTCCACTCAGGCTCGGCCCATGTTAGGCCTCGCGAGCTCCTGTCAAAATTTGGGTCAGTCCGGGCCAAGCCAAAATTTTGGCCCAGGCCCAGGGGTATTCGGGCCTTGGGCGGGCCGGTCCGGTTGGCCTGGGCCTGGCCTCGAGCTTGGGCTGGGCTTAGGCAGGCCTGACCATTTTTTTTTTTTTTAATTTTTTCTACTAAAATTTTATTATTTTCCACTAAAAAATGCACTGGGCCTCGAGCAGGCTGGACTTTGGGTCAGGCCTTGAGTGGGCCTTAAGCAGGCTGACGGGTTAGGCCATGGGCCGGGCCAAGCTTCAAAATGATGGCTTAGGCCCAGGCACAAGGGCTCAGGCTGGGCCCGGGCCCAAGCCCAAACGGGCCTAAACGAACTAGGCCCATCCGGGGGCCGTGGGCAGCCTTTGGGCTGCCCACAGGCTGCAGACCATTTTTACACTCCTATATGGGTTCATTGTCTCAACTTCATGTCTTATATTTAATGTATTGGATTCCATGTGACCTAAGATATATGGCAAAATTGCATACTGGGTTGTGGTGGATTGAAGCTAAAGTCTGGTTATGCTTTTTAAGGTGCTTGATAATTTAAAATAAATAAAAATAAAAATAAAAATAATCATAATCAAACACAAAAAGTTATAACCAAATATCTCAAAATAACGTCGTAACTACACTAAAGAAAAAAATAGTGTAACTAAGAATGGAAATGGTATGGGTTGTGTCTAATAGAATTCTCCAAATATATGGGTTATCTCTCAATTTTGTTGTAGCAGTTGATTTGAATAGATTATGTGAGTGTGAGTGTGAGTGTGAGTGTGAGTGTGGGTGGGTATTCTTATTTTGTTGTTTTTTCTTTGTGTTCTCTACAACTATTTTTGGTTTGCACATTTTGTGGAGCTAACATATGGGTCTCTCTCAATTTTGTTGCTATATCATACCTATCTTTATGAATTTTTTGCACCTTTTTATGGTTAAAAACAGTATAATTAATCTGAGGTTTTAAGGGGCAAAATCGTAAATTCCAATCTTTTTTATTTTTAGAATTGGATTTATCTGTAGCAGAATCTTTTTGTTACCGATTTCATTGCTTTGATGCTTTTATGGTCCAACTTTCCTAAGTACCTTAAAAAAAAAAAAAGAGATGCTTTTGTGGTCCTGTTAATAGGCCAAAAATCACTATTTTATTGGGTTGTTCATCCATATTTTTGGAATATATCATATTCAATATCTTTGTTGTCACGACTCAACCCCAAGGGCTTAGGACTGAAATCACAACTTACTAATTTATTCTAATCGTAGCAATTTAAACTGCGCAAGCGGAGGCAAACGGAAATAAAATAATTAAACATAAAGTTACTTCATTCTACTATAAAAAATAAAAAAAAATACATCCATGGGCTTTTATTATTTGATTATGCAGCGACCGGCCATTAGAAAAACGACAGGAAGAAAAGAAAAGAAAAGCAAATTAACGGATCCGCATCAATTTCTTGCACAGATTCCACTACACGAGGTTATGGGCCTTCCCTACATCTCATCACCTGAAAGGATAACAGTTATAAGCACACAGCAGAGTGAGAAATATTATGCCAAGAGTATAGGGAATACAAAATAACCATGGATAGTTAGTTAAGCCAAAACATTTACATAACTCAATTTGGTAAATAAATCATTTAAGTGGCAGAAACCGAAATATAGAAATTATATAAATAAATAACCATAACCACGGTATAGAACATAACAGAACAGAGGTCACAGAAGTGACAGTCAGAACAAAGGTCAATGGATCCATGACAAACAAAGGACCACAAAGTGATCAAACAGAGGCCAATGGTTATTTAAGTCTCCCAAGGCGTAGGACTCCCGTGGTAGTACTTACAAAACATAATTGTTTATAAGGTCATAGTCAAATATATATTAAAATTTAAACAAACATATCAATGGATTTCATTTTAAACAAATAGAGTTTAGAAAATGACCCATGTAATTGAAATATTAATATAATTTACAAAACACAACCTGTATAAAATAAATTATGGTAAGTCAAAACATATGTAAAATATACTATGGTGACTCAAGGTATAATATAACTTACCTTAATATTGACCCTAAGCCTTTACTTTCCACTATCACAAACCTTCCGACTATAATTTCCTAATTCTAATATCTCTTTCGTGTTCTCTCTTTTTTTCTTCACTGATCTTTGAGCAACTCCTCCTTATTTATAGGAAGGCAAATCATGCCATCGACCAACACGTGGCCACACCAAATCTTCCTTAGATTGATCCGATCTTCCCTTAGATTGATCCTTATCCTATTAACCTTTACGTTAATTATACTTTGGCCCAATTTTTTTTTTTTTAAATAATTATATACCACTTGTTTGATAAAAGCAAACAAACTAAATCCTAATTAAATTACGCTTTACCACATACCAAAATTAATTATTTATTTTACTACCATACCCACTATTATTATTATTATTATTATTATTATTATTATTATTATTGGTTGTGGTATTAATTAAATGTTTAGGGTGTCACATTTCTCTCCTCCTAAATAGAAGTTTGTCCTCAAACTTGACGTACCTTAATTTTCGAAGAGGTGCGGGTATTTGGCTCGCATTTGACTTTCCGTTTCCCACGTAGCTTCTTCGATACGATGATTTCACCATAAAACTTTTACCAATGGTATGGTCTTGTTTCGTAGAACTTGATCACAATGATCGAGAATCTGCATTGGGTACTCTTCATAAGAAAGGTCCTCTTGAACTTCCAAGTTCTCATAGTCGACAACATGTTTTGGATCTCAGAGGTACCGTCGGAGCATCGAAATGTGGAACACGTAGTGAACGTTGGATAGTTCAGGCGATAGTGCAAGGCGATATGCCTCAGGACCTATCCTTTCCAGTATCTCGAATGGCCTGATGTAACGTGGGTTTAACTTTCCTCGCTTTCCAAATCAGATAACTCTTCTTGTTGGTGAGATCTTAAGGAACACGTGATCTCCTATTTGAAATTCCAAGTCTCGTCTCCGTGTATCTGCATAACTTTTCTGACGGCTCTGAGCAATGCGAATTCGTTGTTGGATGAGTTGGATTTTCTTACTTGTGACTTGCACGATCTTAGGGCCTAATAGTTCCTATCTCCGACTTCCACCCAATACAGAGATGATCGACATCTCCTTCCATACAAGGCTTCGTATGGTGCCATTACAATGCTTGCTTGATAGCTGTTGTTATAGGCGAATTCCACTAAAGGTAGGTGTTTATCCCAGTTACCTTTGAGGTCCAACACGCATACACGTAACATGTCTTCCAACGTCTGGGGTGTTCTTTCAAATTTCCCATCGGTTTGTGGATGATAAGCCGTGCTAAACTTTAGTGTAGTCCCCAAAGCCTCCTGCAATTAGTTCCAGAAGTGAGACACGAAGCGGGGGTCTCAGTCAGACACGATTGAAACTAGGGTACCATGCAAACGAATAATTTTCTTGATGTATAAAGTGGCAAACCTATTAAGGGAGTACATGATTTTGATTGGCAGAAAATGCGCCGACTTCGTCAATCGGTCTGCTATAACCCATATTGCATCGTTCTTCGAAAATAACTGTGGTAGCCTGATCACGAAGTCCATAGTAATGTGCTCCCATTTCTATTCAGGAATAAGGAGTGGTTGCAACAGTCCTGCAGGTCTCTAATGTTCTGCTTTAACACGCTGACAATGCAAACATTTGAAGACATGGCTTGCTATGTCTCTTTTCATTTTTGTCCACTAGTAGTGTTCCTTTAGATCATGGTACATCTTTGTGTTGCCAGGATGGACTGCAAATCTCGAGCTATGAGCTTCCACCAATATCTTCTTCTTGAGTTCCGAAATATCAGGTACGCAAATTTGATTCCGAAATTTTAGTATCCCATTGCTTATAGTGAAATCAGGATCAGGCGTACTCCTTTGCTCATCGTACTTTTTCTTCAAAAGTGTATCTTCACATTGTCGTGCTCTAATTTCTTCAATCAAGATAGGTTCCACGGTTATATTGGCGAGCAGTCCATTGATCTTGTGAAAAATGAAAGTACATGCCAGACCTGTAGTTGTCTTTCGGCTTAGTGCGTCTGTCACCACGTTAGCTTTGCCTGGATGGTGATGGATCTAGTCTTTCATAAATTCTAGCCACCGAATAGATATTTAAGACTCTTGTGATCAATGTACATCTCACAGGTTGCACCGTAGAGATAATGACGCTAGATTTTCAGGGCAAAGATCACCATAGCCAATTCCAAATCATGAGTCAGGTAGTTTTTCTTGTGAGTCTTTAATTGTCGCAACGCATAAGCAATGACTTTTCCGTTTTACATGAGAACACAACCTAAACCATTGTATGAGGCATCATTATAAATTACGAACCCATCTGCTCCTGTAGGGAGTGCTAGTATAGGAGCTGACACAAGTCGATTTTTTAATTCTTGGAAGCAACGCTCTTGTTTGTCAGTCCATTCAAAGGGTGTGTTTTTCTGAGTTAGCTGGGTCAAAGGTGATGCTATTTTTGAGAAATCTTGCACGAAGCATAGGTAATAACCAGCTAGACCCAAGAAACTTTGAATTTCTGACACATTGGTAAGTTATGGCCAATTCACGATTGTTGCAACTTTTTGGGGGTCAACCGAGATGCCATCTTTGTTAATGACGTGATCGAGAAAGTGTACACTAATGATCCAAAATTCGCATTTCTTCAACTTGGCATAAAGTTTGTGGTCACGCAGTGTTTGTAGAACCGTTCGCAAGTGCTTCTCAAGGTCTTCCGGTGACTTGGAGTATATGAGAATGTCGTGGATGAAGACGATGACGAACTCATCAAGATAGGGTTTGAACACTCGGTTCATGAGGTCCATGAAGGCGGTTGGGGCATTTGTGACGCCAAAAGACATGACAAGAAACTCATAGTGCCCGTAACAGGTTCTGAAGGCAGTCTTTTCGATACTTTTCGTTTTGACTTTTAGTTGATGGTAGCCAGAACGTAAGTCGATTTTGGAGAATACCTGAGCGCCTTAAAGTTGATCGAACAAATCATCGATTCGTAGCAAAAGGTATCGATTCTTGATGATGACCTTGTTCAGCTCTCGATAATCGATGCATAATCTCATCATGCCATCCTTTTTCTTCACGAACAATACTGGAGCTCCCCAGGGTGAGGTACTAGGTCGAATGAAACCTTTGTCTAAGAGTTCCTGGAGTTGAGTCTTCAACTCTTTCAATTCTGTTATTGACATGCGATAAAGAGCTTTTGATATTGGTTGCGTGCCAGGTTGGGTTTCAATGGTGAATTTGATTTCCCGATCAACCGGGATGCCAGGTAGATCTTCAAGAAAGACATTCGGAAATTCTCGAACCATGGGGATTGCATCCACGGTGGGGGCCTCTTTTTGTGTGTCAATCACATAACAGATATAACTACAACAACCATTTTTTAGAAGTCGTTGGGCTGTCATGGAAGATATAATACATGGAGGGTTGGAAACTCCAGTCCCATTAAAGACAAGCTCTGGTTGGTTTGGTAACCTGAGGGAGACCTTTTTAACTTTACAATCAATAGAGGCGTGGTTGGCAAGCAGCCAATCCATACCTAAGATCACATCAAAGTTTCCAATGCGGAGGGGAATCAAGTCTACGTATAAGGTTTTGCCTTCTAAGGATATAGTAAATGATCTGTACACCTCAGTACTACAGGCAGACTTACCAGAAGGAAAAGACACAGACAATATATATCCTAATGATTCGGGTGTTGATGCCAACTTGGCAACAAAGTGTGGTGCAACAAAAGAATGAGTTGACCTAGAGTCAATAAGGACGTAAGCTAAATGGCCATAGATAGAAAGTATACCTAACACAACGTTTTCGGTAACTTTTGGTTTTCCAGGTACCAAGGTGAAAGCCCTTCCTTGGCGTTTTTGGTCTTTTCTCTCTCCTCCAGGTCCTGCGGGGTTTTGGACTAGGCCAGAGGGGTTGGCTGTAGGATTGGTCAGCTTTGGACAATCCCTCAGCAAGTGGCCAACTTGACCGTATTTAAAGTATGTTCCCGTGTCTCGATGGCATTGTCCCCAACGAGCCTTCCCACAAGTAGGACAAATTGGAATAATGCCACCTTGGGGGTTGGTAGGACCTTGATGGCCTGAACTGGTTGTGCCCGTATTCACCTTCTTAGGAGGTGCAACATCGAGTCTTATGTTGTCTCTTTCCCAGAATCGCTTCTTTTGGCTTGGGTCCCCAGAACGCGAGGCTTTAATCCCCTTTTCTGCAATGTATGCCCAGTCTATCACTTTTGCATAGGTTGATAGTTTCAAGACCTCGAGCCTATCTTTAATTTCAGCATCCAATCCTGCTTCGAATTTTCTTTCTTTTCGAGTTTCGGTGGGGATGACGTATGTCGCAAACCGAGCGAGTTGTGTGACTTGCTCTCGTATTCAGCCACCGTCATGATTCCTTACTTTGGATGTATGAATTCTGATGTCTTATGTTCCCGCAATGAATCTGGCAAGTATTTTGCGTAGAATACTTCCAAGAATCTTGCCCAAGTCGCAATTTATTCTTTCTCCAGAGTGAGAAGCCACCATTCCTGTGTATTATTTTTGAAAATGAAAGTGGCGAAAGTTAACTTCTGTCTTTCGGTGCAGGGTAGGACGCGAAAAATCTTTTCCATGTCTTTAACCCAGGCGTCCGCTATCATTTTGTCTGGACCGCCGGTAAATGTGGTGGGTTTTAGATCCTAGAACTATTTTATGGTAACCGACTCTTCTCGCCGTTCCGACATTCCATTGTTGATGTGAGTCTACAAGGCTTGCAAAAAGCTAGTAATCGCTCTTTCCATGATTCTTTCCATCGATTCAGTGCCACTAACTGATGACTCACTTCCATTACCATTATTGGCCATTCTACAAGTAATAAACGAACATTATATTCATAATGCAACATATATATTGCATATCTAAAATACCATCTTTACTATTTTTGCAAATATAATATTACATCTTTGTTCCAAACATCAAAAAATGTGTTAGTGTCTCATCCCTGTAATACAAAAACAAAAGAGGGATCAGAACTCATCATCGTTAGCTTACAAAAGTTTTCTTCTACTAAATCTAGAGTAGTGGGTCAAACGGGTCAAACAACCATAGGAAGTAGTATTGCATGAAAAGCTCAAATTCTCATCCTAATTGGAACCCACCAAAACATATCCACGCTGCCTTGACTGTGAAAATAGGGATGGACTATATGTATCCCAAAAATGTTCGGTCAACAATCCAGCCGAGTGTCTCGATATATGAAAGGTCATTACTAAAGTCAACATTTTGAATATTAATAATCTCCAGCGGGTCAGGGACAGTGGTAACAATGTAGTCCTCGGGGTATATATTTCCCCTTCTTGCCACAAATTTTGGGGCCAAAGGGCCTATGATGTAGTGCAGGCGATCGTGTCCTGAGGCAACGCTGAACACACGAGTGGGTCCAAGAAAACGTCCGCGCGTATAGGCACGGCTCTGCCTCCATAGTAAATGTGGGACATCGTAGGGTCAACTTGTACACAGATTGGCTGACCCATTAATTGGGCAAGGCCTGGATGCAGTCCTCTAATTATATCCTCTGAATCTCCCCATCCTTCAGGTGAGGCGGGGGCGGGGTGCTTTGCTAAAATCTCATCTAAATTAATAGCCCCGAGCTCATCCCAAAGCGCATCATCAAGGTTAATCTCGGACATTCCTACATCACTAGAAAAAACATGAGATTTTACACAGAAGGACTAACGTTGCAGATAAATATTTATTTATTTATTTTTATTATGTTTATCTAGTTATATAGTTTTATTTATAGATTTATTTATAACTTTTCGAACTTTCTGATCAAATTAAAATAGCTTCTTTTTTTTTTTTGAATGAATCATTGCTCTGATATCACCTTTGTCACGACCCAACCCCAGGGGCTTAGGACTGGAATCGCAACTTACTAATTTATTCTAATTGTAGCAATTTAAACTGCGTAAGCGGAGGCAAAAGGAAATAAAATAATTAAACATAAAGTTACTTCATTCTACAAACAAAAAAAAACAAAAAAAAACATCCATGGGCTTTTATTATTTGATTATGCAGCGACCGGCCATCAGAAAAATGACAGGAAGAAAAGAAAAGAAAAGCAAATTAATGGATCCGCATCAATTTCTTGCACAGATTCCACTACACGAGGTTATGGGTCTTCTTTACATCTCATCACCTGAAAGGGTAACAGTTATAAATACACAGCAGAGTGAGAAATATTATGCCAAGAGTATAGGGAATACAAAATAACCATGGCTAGTTAGTTAAGCCAAAACATTTACATAACTCAATTTGGTAAATAAATCATTCAAGTGGAGAAATTATATAAATAAATAACCATAACCACGGTACAGAATATAATAGAACAGAGGTCACAGAAGTGACAGTCAGAACAGAGGTCAATGGATCCATGACAAAGAGAGGACCGCAAAGTGGTCAAACAGAGGCTAATAGTTATTTAAGTCCCCCAAGGCGTGGGACTCCCATGGTGGTACTTACAAAACATAATTATTTATAAGGTCATAGTCAAATATATACTAAAATTTAAACAAATATATCTATGGGTTTCATTTTAAACAAATAGAGTTCAGAAAATAACTCACATAATTGAAATATTAATATAATTTACAAAACATAACTTGTATAAAATAAATTATGGTAAGTCAAAACATATGTAAAATATACTATGGTGACTCAATGTATAATATAACTCACCTTAATATTTACCCTTAGCCTTTACTTTCCACTATCACACACCTTCTGAGTATAATTTCCTAGTTCTAATATCTCTTTTGTATTCTCTCTTTTTTTCTTCACTGATCTTTGAGCAACTCCTCCCTATTTATAGGGAGGCAAATCATGCCATCGACCAACACGTGGCCACACCAAATCTTCCTTAAATTGATCCGATCTTCCCTTAGATTGATCCTTATCCTATTAACCTTTACGTTAATTATACTTTGGCCCAGTTTTTTTTTTTTTTTTAAATAATTATATACCACTCGTTTGATAAAAACAAACAAACTAAATCCTAATTAAATAAAGCTTTACTACATACCAAAATTAATTATTTATTTTATTACCATATCCACTATTATTATTATTATGATTGGTTGTGGTATTAATTAAATATTTAGGGTGTCACATTTGTAGTTGCTTATTTGTTGCCATTGTTGATATAGCATAGCATTGTTGTTAATAAATGTTATATATTGTAGAAAAAGATTGAAGAGCTTCACAAGGCCCAATGTCTATAAAAAAAATGATGCAATTGTTCATGTGTTTGGTCTAGAACACCGTGGTAGTGTATGGGGCTTGGATTTGGAGCATTGCCATTGAAAGTCGATGCGTAAGTGCACCAAAATCAAAATGTGTGTTAGACTTATTTATTTTGATGATTTATTTAATTATGTTTTAATTTATTTGAAAGAGAAAAATAGAATCAAAATTTATTTTGATGATTTATTTGAAAGAGAAATAAAATCAAAATTTATTTTGTCCAATTATTTCTCGCATAAACCTTTATCCTAAATGTTGTTAGAATGTATTTAATATTTGATTAAATCAGGAGTTCAAACAGCCCAAAACAAAGGTTCAAACAGCCCAGTACAGCAGCAGGCCAAAAGGTTCAAAATGTTCAAGTGGAAGATATTCAAATTAGTAATGATAGAAGTACAACAGTTATAAACGGCTATAAAGGTTCAAAAGGCCAAAAGGTTCAAAAGCTTCAAGTAGAAGATATTCAAATTAGTAATGATGGCGTGGAAGATATTCAAATTGGTAATGATGGAAGTACAACGGCTATAAATTCAAATGACTACAACGGCTATAAACGGCTATAAATTCAAATGAATACAACGGCTATAAACGGCTATAATTTTCATTATATATACCAAAGCCTCTAATGTAAATAAGTTACAAAAAACCTAAAAATATTTTTTGATCTATAATTACTCACATCTATTCTCATAAATTATACACTGAGCCTTATAGCTTTAAGTCCATTTTTCTTGTGTGAGATTTACAGAAAAATCAAAGCTTCATTTTATATATCTATCTTTGAGAGATATTTATTGTAAGCTTTCTTTGAAAGCAAAAATACCATTTCATCTTGTAAAAGTGTTGCAAACACTGTATTCTTGAAATCTTGAGAGTGATTGTGAATCACTTAAGATTTGCAAGGGTTTGGGCTTGTGAAGTCTGTGTAAAATCCATGGAGGATTGCTCCATTTGTAAAGAGGTTGATAGCACCCCTGTGAAGCTAGAAGATAGTGGAAAATCTCAAGTGAAGCTTGAGGAGTGGATGTAGGCTTGGTTGAAGCCGAACCACTATAAATCTGTTTGTATCCTCTTCTCTAATCTCTTTACTTTCCTACTACTGCTATACCTATCTAATATTCATGTGTTAATTATTTGATTTACCATGTATGTTAGTTATACTTCATTGTTATTTTGCTTGATCATTTACTGCTAAGTTCATCATTGTGCTTGTTAATAATTTGTTGTACTAGCAGTTAGTTTTATTGGGGTATTATTAATTTTAATTTGTAGAAACCTAATTCACCCCCCTCTTAGGTTGCTTTTTGGGTAACAATGTGTGAAAACAAAATCAACAAATGCTGCTCTTACAACAAGAACTCCAAGATATAAGAGCTAAAATTTTAAAAAGGAAAGAGGCAAAATGAGATAAAAAGATTAAGAATGCATGTGACAATAAATGTTATATCTATTGATGGTTCATATTAGTTTTTAAACTTTTGCAAATAAAACTTGTAGGAACTAAGCGAAGATGCAACGGGTAGGAAATATTCTCGTGGAAAAACCTAGGTAAACTTGCCTTGAATCATTTGAGAGAAAGTCTTTTTATGAAAAATAGCTTTCATGTCATTTTAGTTTAAAAATAAAAAATTTGTGTTGATATGTGTTGACTGCATATGAATTTAACAAGATTTCAAGAAATCAATCTCTTTCATACATACATGTAATGCTTTTGCTTCTTTCAAGCTTTTGTACTATGTTGTTTTATCTTGATATATAGCTAGCTTTTAAATACAACAATATTTCACAAAGTTTTTTAAAAAATTAATTAAAACTTGTAGGAGCTAATCAAAGGGGCAAAGGGGCAAAGGGGCAAATGGCAAGAAACATTTTCATGGAAAAACCCAAGTAAACTTGTACGATTTTGTTGTTGTCTTCAACTAACAATTTTAGGTTAGTATAATTAGAATTTGGATTGTTTTATTTGGGAAAAAAAAACTATAAAAAAAGAAAGACTAGAAGTGGAGGAGAGAAAGAAAGAGAGACAAAGACAGAGAGAGTGTAGGTAACATGCACTACAAGAAATTGCACTTTTGGCGACTACTTTTGGCGACAACGTCAATTTTTCGTAGCGAAAAGTATATTTTTAGCGACACAGTGATCAATTTCGTTGGGAAAAGTAGACTTTTACCAACGCAATTTACTGTCGTCGCTAAAAAAGCATAACATTGACTAGGCGCCAAAAATATTGGTTGGCGCCAAAATTTCATAACTTTTAGCTACGAGACTTATTTTTTAGCAACGCAATAAGCGTCGCTATTAATGTGCTTACTTTTGGCGACGACAAATTGACATGGGCAAAGAGTTAAACATTTAGCGACGATAATACTATTCGTCGGTAAAAGTTTTGGTAGTGAAATGAGGTGATTTAGTTACTTGTATATTTATTATAATTTTTCAAATTTTTTTAAATATTCTAATTATTGAATTGTAAAATTAAAGTGATCATCGAATTAGATCACAAAATGAATCCATGAAGCCCAAAAACACTCTTAAGTTTAGATAGCTAATTTGAGATAATCTAAATTTTTTCAAAGAATCTGGTTAAATTATCAATTTCAATATGTTAGATTTTATTTTTAGAAACTTATTTTAGCATTTTTTTTCTTAAAAAACTAAAAAAAAAAATTGGTAAAAAAATAAAAAAATACTTATTATTTTTGTGTAATTTTATTTTTTAAGAGATCATAAATAATTTTTTAAATTTTAAAAATATAATTTTAATTTTTAGTGTTCAATTTATTTATAACATTCATTTCAATTTTAATAATCTTTTAAAAGATCAGTTAATTTCAAATGGCATTTTATTATTGTTGTAAACCTACCGAAAACATGAAAATCTAAATCCCAAAATCCCTAAAATATTGGCGCGAAATTTCCCCGGTTTGGGTTCCTTATTCTCCTCTGATCATGGACGGGTTCCTTATTCCTCGCTGATTCCTCGCTGATTTGGGTTCCTTATTCTTCTCTCAGTTCTTAGGGTTTTTGAAGCAAATCAATTTCAGAGAAAACTGAAGGTAGTTCTCTGTCTCTCTCCTCTCTCTTGCTCTGTAACGATCTGGGTCTTGATCCCTCTGTTATTTTAATGATTTAAGTGCAGAGTGGGTTTCTGCAAGACTGCTACTGGTTTTGTATCCGGATTAAAAATGCTCTGAATGTGCTCCCTTCGAACTCGAACTCGCTAGGTTTGATTTCTACACTCGCTAGCTTTGATTTCTGCCTCTCCCCTTCTCTCTTTGATTTTGGTTTTACCCTAATGACAGTGAACAGCCAGGGAGAGGTACTAGTTAGCAATTCTCATTATGCTACGTGGGAACAGATTATTTGTAGATCTGAGTTGTTGAAATTGTTTCTTATTGTTATGAATGTGAACCCTACCTTCTATTCAAGAAAATAGGAAAGTTTTAATGCCTTTACATGTACCAAGACTGAAGACATTCCTTCCCCTGCAATCTGTTTTTGGCTCTTTCTCCCTGGTTATTCTAGTGTATTTATTGAATTATCCACACTGGCTGTTAGTTTCAGCTGCATTATTCAAAATTGTTCTGTTTGGAAAAAACAGGGCAAACAATGATCAGGAAGCCACTCAACTGCCTCGTCTTATTTGCTTCACTTGCTGGCAAGTCTGCTTCATTCTCCATCTGCAGGAATCTATAATATCTGCCTTGAAAATTAATTTCCCAACATATGAGACGGCTACTTGAGTTGGAGCAAATCTCTTTGCGACCATTGTTTTCATAATGAAGGTCGCTGCAAATATAATAAGCATCTAGGTTGTGGAAATGTACTTTCATACACACAAAGGAAAGAAAAGAAAAGAAAGAAAATCAGGGTGGAAACCCAAAAGAACTCTCAAAAATCTTAAAACTAGTTATTTCATTCAAATACAACATTCTGTAAGCAGACACTATCAGCCCCCAATGAATGTTAGGGCATAAAAAATTTAAGTTACAGAAATCCCAATTTTTGGGGATAAATTTTTGTTATGGAAATCAATTTTGGACCCACAACATGTTGGAAACTCAGGAGACTAAAACCATCTTCAGCCCCCAAAAAGATACCCAGCTGCCTGGTCTTCATTACCATCAAAAAATTTTAGAGCTTGTATCACTGACTCTCTTCCAAACCCTAGCTCAACAAGCTTTGCAACTTTGGCTTCAAATTACCATCCACACCCACTAACTTCTACGTTGTTAAACCATTTTTTTCATAAATTGTGAATTGATAAAGGATTGGAGATGCCCTAAGTTATTTTGAAAGGGCACTTTTAACTGCATCTTTAGTGTTAGTCTGTTAGGTACGTGAAATGAAATGGTGTGTACATTTTTGTTTTTATCGAGTGCTTCTTCAAACTGTATCAACATGTCCCTTGTGCATTGCATTTTCATTTTTTTTTCATTCTGGGATTTGGGATGTCCCTTTCAGACCTTACATTGCTTCATCTCACATTATTTTTAAATTTTGTAGCTTCCCTGGAAAAGCTGCTGGCGTGAGAATAGCCGGCCAACGTCCTCCAATAGAAGCAGCTCCAGCCAAGAAGGTTTGTATCAAAATCCTTTTTAGTTGTTTATTTGCGTGATCCTGTTTTCAATACAGAGGGCACACATTCATATTTAGACTTTTTAAATACTTGTGTGACTATATGCAATTATGATCTTGCCATAATGTCGTTATTATAACTTAAAATAAGATGCAGACCTAGGAGAAAGGATGGGTGAGAAAAGGACTTGACCGTGTCTAAAATTGAATGGAAAGGACTTGACCATGTCTAAAATTGAATGGATTAACCCAGAAAAGTAAGGGACTTGAGCATGTCTAAAATTGAATGGATTAACCCAGAAAAGTAAGGGAAGAGCTTGAAGTCTATCCTTTCTTGATAAGTCCACATGAGTACTTTGCTCATCTTGCAGTACTCATGCAGTGCCTTTACGATAAAAATACGAGACACCTAACAACATAAAGCAAAATAGACATAAATTAAGCATAAGAAACAACATAATCATATATACTTCTTACTTGAGGTCTAGGTTCCCATAGGTGCTGTTGTTCTGATGGTTAGTCACAGTTTACCATATGGAGGTAACACTTACAGGAATCACAAATAACCTAAGAGAGAAATCAAGGAGCTTGAGGAAGGGTACATTGTCATAAAAAAAGTTCTCATCTAGGAAACCAATGAAGAGGCCCAAGAAACAGAGGTTAAATATTGATCATTTGGATTGAAATATTGAAAATGGGTATTGAAATATTGAAAATATTGAAAACAGAGGAAACCAATGAAGAGAGAAGATATGGGAAAGTTGTTTAAATATTGAAAATGGGTATTATGTGAGGATAAACATTGATCATTTGGATTGAAATAGAATGCTATGTGAGGGTCTAAATTTCTGCACTTGATGGAGAGTTTGTTTGTAGTGGGAAGAGTGAGAAGTAGTGGGCCTTTTGCTTTTTCAGAGTTGGAATCATGCTACGGTTGGTATTATGTGAGGATAAACATTGATCATTTGGCTCTGGTGGTTTTGTATTTTGCTCCACTGGCTTGCTTGAATTTGCTTCTGCTTCAGCTTTGGAATCACCATATTCATCTCTAGATCCCCCTGTCTTAATGCGTTTACCATCACAATCATTCTGTTCAATTGAACCAAAACTTGGCACTGTTAAGACTTACAATCTTCATGTAGTATTCAAATAGGTGAAATTTATTCCCATAAACAATCCAGAACAAAATTCAGATTCACTCTTATATGGCCTAATTTCATTTTTATCCTCTAAACTATCGCCATTTTTTAAAGTTTCATCCTTAAACTATCAATTTCATCTATTTAGTCCTTAAATTTTCTGATTTCAATTCATGTAATATAATTGGAGACAATTGTACAAATCTGTAACCGTTGAAATTTGATTTGATGGACAAGAAAGTCGTTTTAAAATTCAAACAACTTAAATCATACAACTAAATACTCTTTTTTTTTTTTCTTTTTCTTTTTTTTTTTTTTAATTTTGAAAAAACTATACACCTTAAGTTACAACCAATTTGATGGGTGTTTAGTTGTATAGTTAAATTGTTCAAATTTTGAAATAATCTTACTGATTTGCAAATTATATTTCCTCATTTGCAAAATTGTCTCCAATTGGATTACATGAATTGAAAATTGAAATCAGAAACTTGAGGACTAAATAAATAGTTTAAGAATGAAATAGACAAAATAGTGATAATTTAAGGGATAAAAATGAAATTTACCATTCTTGTAATTGTCCAGCATTCCTGTATAGATCACTAAATAGGTACAATTGCTAATTCCATCAGCAATTTCACCAAGCAGATACAGTGATCGTGAGCATTATCCAAATCACAAATAAAGTTGAACAATACTATAAAGTCAATGAGAACAAAGCTAGTTCACTACTATCATTCAATTAGTGAGGTGATTCTATATATTAGTTTTTATAATATATAGGCTTGATAGAATAAGCATCGTGATTTTGTTGATTCATATTCTTTATTGTTTTCTTTTATTCTTCCCCTCCCTTCCCTTTCAAGATGGTTCCACCAAATTCATATGTTGAAATATATTCACATACTATAAATTTTATAATAAAAAAATTAAATATTACTTAAAATTATTTTTTATAATATTTTTAAAACTAATATTAAAAAATATTATTTTTAAAAATATTATCGCCAATGTCACATTGTCAACCATATTACAGAGTAGGTGCAGATATAATAGAATTTTAAAGGATTTGTTGGTCGAAACCTTGATACAAAATTAAAAAAGCCTATAGGTAGATGCACCTTTATTGACGATGATGTGTCATATTAACTACTTTGTCTTCATGTTTAAAGAATAAATAAATAAATAATAATAATAAATAAAAAGGTTGTGTCCTATTGGTATTAACTACTATCTTATGATCAGCTATGGACAGGAGTTGGATGTTAATTTCGGATAGATTCAGTCAGCCATATGTAGATGGGGTGAACTCATTTATTGAATTTGCAAAGGTTCATTTGGGTGAGGGTAGGAAGATTAAGTGCCCATGCATCAACTGTTGTAACTTTTATAAGCAGGAGTATGATATTGTGAAGGCTCATTTGCTCATAAGTGGGATGATGGTATCATACACCACTTGGTTAGAACACGGTGAACTTCCAGAACACAATAACCTTGATGAAAGCAATGGTGAGAATGACGAGGATGAAGATGAATATGATGAATTAATAGAGGACTATCAGAGGGGGAATTTTATGGAGGGTGATACTCTACAAAGAGAGGATGTACGACATTTTGATAAATTGTTAGATGCTTCCCAATGTTGCTTGTACCCAGGTTGCAAAAACTCGGATACTTTGTTATCATTCGTTATTCAGATGCTACATGTGAAGGTAGAAAATAGGTGGAGCAATAAGTCTTTTGACAAGGTTTTGGAGATACAAAGGCGATTCCTACCAGAAGGCCATGTGGTGCCAGGGTCAATTTACGAGTGCAAGAAGTTACTACGTGACTTGGGCTTGGGGTACGAGACCATCGATGCATGTAAACATGATTGTGTACTATTCTGGAAGGAGAATGCTCACTTGGAAAAATGTCCCACATGTCAAGCATCTAGGTACAGATTAAATGATAGCAAGGGTAAGAAGTGGGTGACTTAAACGCAGGTGGAATCGGCGTAACAAGGTGGATAACACGGATTGATCTCTTGGGTGATTAAGACGAACTGAAAACTAGATTAATCAAATAAACAATGGAATTGATTAATAAGAAGAAACAAAGCAGTTAGAAATAGGATACAACATGAACGTAGGCTCTGATACCATAAACGCAGAAGCGGCAAGTAGAATGAAGAACATGGATTACAAAATCAAATATGACTAAAATTAAAACAACAGATTGGAATAATATGCACACAAAACAGAATTAATTAAAACATTTGATTAATCAATTCATGTTGTATCCTGTTTCTAACTGCTTTGTTTCTTCTAATTAATCAATTCCATTGTTTATTTGATTAATCTGGTTTTCAGTTCATCTTAACCACCCAAGAGATCAATCCGTGTTATCCACCTTGTTACGCCTTTTCCACCTGCGTTTAAGTCACCCACTTCTTCCCAGTCCAGTGTAAGTCCTTCAGTTTAGGCAGATAGGGACATAGGGGTCCAAAGATAGGGTATGTATGTATACACAGGTCTGTGAAGTTACAAGGTATGTGGTAAACTGGATAAGAATAGGGTATGTATTAAGATATCTGTAAAACGGATTAATTAAACAAGAACAATGAATCGATTATTTCGAAGTAACTCATCAGTCAATTCTAGGTCAACAACGTTGCCCTCAATACCTAAGCAAGGATTAGTAATAAATGAAAAAGATGTTGAAATACAAAATGATAAAATTGATGTAGGATGGAATATACCAAAATTGCCAATTAAAGAAATTTATAAAACTTCTTTTATACAGAATACTTTCAAAGTTACTTTGCATGTTAAAATAATTGAACAAGTATATGCTTTAGAAAAACCCAGAGAAACCTGCCAATTATTTGATGCTAACCTCATAAAAAGACATTTAAAAAATGGTCACAATTTTATTCATATTGGTCTAATTCAAGTTGGTGTTAAACCATTAACTCAGCAAGGTAAAAATACTTCTGTTTTATTATGTTTAAGAGATGCCCGTTTTCTTAATTATAATGATAGTTTAATGAGTATGATGGAAACTGGTCTTCATAATGGTCCAGTACATTTTAATTGTTTTCCTGATTTCACACTTAGTTTACGAGACCCTCATATTTTGCATGCATTAACATTAAATATTCAATTAAATGGTTCTTTTACTAATATGATGGATAAAGTTCATAATATTGCCCTGATTTATCGTGTTCACTATAAATGCATGAAAACTAATTTAAATGTTCAAGCTTTACACAAATCTCCAAAGGATAAAACTTTATTAATCCAAAGTAGTAGTACTGATACCCATATTAATGTTCCCAAAATGAT
Organism: Camellia granthamiana; assembly: GCA_036172215.1. Classification (NCBI taxonomy): domain Eukaryota; kingdom Viridiplantae; phylum Streptophyta; class Magnoliopsida; order Ericales; family Theaceae; genus Camellia; species Camellia granthamiana. Next base: position 52,636,327 of record CM069907.1, on the reverse strand, counting down.
TGAATGGAAAGATGTCGATTTACCTGATCAATGGATTACTGTCAATGAAAATTACAAACATAATCAACAACAATCTTCTATCCAAGATATCCAACATATTCAACAAATTGAGGATGGTACTGTTCGTATTAAATTTAATCGTAGTCAATCATCTAGACATAGCACCTCTAGTGTACCTTCTGAAATTCAAACTGAGGATGAAATATTTAATACTCCATTATTTCACAAGAATAGTCAAATCCATCTTGGTCCAACTTCTACTAGTAAATTAAAAGGTATTGATAATACTGCTACTTCTCAAATTAGTAAACCTGTTTACTCTACACATACACATTTACCCGAGGAAGAAACTGCCTCCAATAATTCTCCCACTGAAACTGATTTCGAAGAATTTATACCTCATGTCAATCCTCAACTAATGACCATTAAAAAAGATTTTCAACCTGATTTAGATAAATTACTTATTGAATTTAAATCTTTTAAAAATAAAACACTCCGACATGCTTATTATGATAAATATGATAAACAACACCAATCCCGGATTACTAGAAAATGGTATGATTTTATGATTGAATATGGTTTCGAATTACCTCTTTTAGAATATGTTAATAAATACTACAAAAAGATAAATACAATCACCAAACATAAATGGAAAACTTCTGAAACTACATCTGTTGGCTCTAGTCACCCTCCTCTTGAGAAAATATTTATTCAACAACAAGGTTCTGAAATTCCTGCTTCACCTTTCAAATTACCTGGAAATGATACTGAAATTAAAAAAGTAATTGAACAAAATAATTATACCAACTAATGTTTAAGCACAATTGGTAAACAATTAGATAAAATGGAAACCCATTTAGAATCTATTCAGCCTCTGACTAAACAACCTTTAGATCAACCCTTACTTAACCTTCCTAGTCATCGTTCCAAACGAAACAGCTTAGTTACGAATGATCAATCTACTGTCAAAGCTATTGAACAATTATTTACTAAATTATCTACCACTAATAATGCCTCACCTTCTAAAGATAAAGGTCTTACTGTTTTAAATCAACAACCTAATCTTGACACTGTTTCTACCCCATCTAAAACTGACACCACTAATGATGAAAACAATCAATTAGCCCAACAATTCCAATCTTCTAATCTTAATAAAATTCATTATCCCAAAGTTAATCCTCATACTACCAAAAACTGGTATTCTCGACCTACTCCACCTGACCTCCAATATGAATAAACTAATATTAGTAACCAATTTTCTGTTTTTGCTAAAAATTATATGAATGGAATATTGATGGCCTCGGTGAAGATCAAATACTTCAAAAATTAAATCATTTATCTATGGTCTCTAATAGTTATCTCTCCAATTATCCCCAATATTCTCAATCTGAAATTGTTTCTCTAATTACTACTGGTTTTACTGGAATGCTCAAATCCTGGTGGGAAAAATACTTAACTGAAGATCAACGAGACTCCATCATATATGCTAATCAAATTGATGATAATGGTCTCCCTATTTTTGATGAAACTATTGGATGTTGCCACCCTGATGGTATTAATACATTAATTTATACTATTGTTAGACATTTTATTGGTGCACCTACTAATATTTACTCTCACATATATGATCAACTTAGTAACCTTACCTGTCCAACTTTAAGTGATTTTAGATGGTATAAAGACATATTTACCTCTAGAGTTATGTTAAGGGAAGATTGTACTAAATCATTCTGGAAAGAAAAATTTATCAATGGCTTACCTAGTTTATTTGCTCACAAAATTAGAGATGTTCTTAGTCAACCTACTGGTGTTATTGAATATGACAATTTAACCTATGGTGATATAATTAGTACTATTCAGAAAGAAGGATTAAAAATGTGTATTGATTTAAAACTTAGTCAAAAAGCCACTAAAGATAAACATAAAGCTAAATATGAATTAGGTAATTTTTGTGAGCAATATGATTTCCCTCCTGTTGCGCCTTCCCGTAGGAAATCACACAAATACTCAAAACATAAACATAAATCCAAATACTCTAATAAATATCGAAAAGATTATTCACATTCCAAATCTAATGATAAATTTTACACAAAACCCAAAAAGAAATATTACAAATCTAAATCTAATAAAGATATTACCTGTTATAATTGTGGTAAAAAAGGACACTATTCAAATAAATGTAAAGAAAAACAAAAATTGAAGGACAGAGTTAATCAACTTCAAATTGATGATAATTCCAAAAATCAATTATTTGAAATCTTCCAATTAAATCAATCTGTTAGTGACTCCTCTTCTGATCATCCAAGAACTTCATCTGACTATCATTCACCTAGTGAAGATTATGATAATAATATTAATCTAGGATGTAATGATGTCTGCTGTAAACCAGTCAAACGAATAGCTGTTCTCACTAAAAACACCCAAGAAGAATCTGCTCTTATTGACTTAATTAGCAAATTAGATGATCCAATATTAAAAAAAAAGTATATTGATAAATTAAAATCTTTATTACTTCAATCTGAAGATAAACCTAAGTTTGATAAACCTATTATTAGTTTGTCTAAAACTCTAGAAAGATTTAAAAATAAAACTAAAGATATTACACTTCAAGATTTACAATCTGAAATCAATCAAGTCAAACAAACTATTAACGAATTACGACAAAAAGATCGCAAATTAGAAGATGAAATGATTACATTAAAACTTAATAAAAGTTTAGATAATTTCCACAACTCAGTTCATGAATCTCCTAATGAATCTGAACATAATTTTGATTCTGATTATACTAATCCTGATAAATTAATATTTGACAATAGATAACAATCACATAATCTTGAAGAAAAACGGTTAAATCTCATCAATAAAATTTATATTCAAAAATGGTATTCAAAAATTAAAATCATTATTGAAGATTTTGAATTAGAATTAATTGCTTTAATAGATACTGGTGCTGATTTAAATTGCGTACAAGAAGGTTTACTTCCTACTAAATATTATGAGAAATGTCATGAGAAATTAACCTCTGCTAATGGTAGTCAAATGCATATTAAATATAAATTACCCGAAGTTCATATTTGTCAAGATAATGTATGTTTTAAAACGTCATTTGTTCTCGTTAAAAATATGACTGACAAAATTATTTTAGGCACACCATTTATTTACTTACTATATCCATTTACAACAACCAATGAAGGAATTACTACTCATGTTTTAGGGCACCCTGTTACATTTAAATTCTTTCTCCTCCTGAAATGTTAGAATTAAACCAATTAAAAGATTGCTCCATTTCTCATACTATTAATAGATTGACCAGACAATTAAATTTTCTTAAGGAAGAAATTAATTATAAACGAATTGATCAACAATTAACTGATCCTGTTCTTATTTCTCAAATTAATGATTTTCAATTAAAACTCAAGTCAACTGTCTGTTCAACTTTACCTACTGCATTTTGGCATAGGAAAAAGCATGTAGTTACCTTACCATATATTAAAAATTTTAATGAAAAACAAATTCCTACTAGATCTAGACCTATTCAATTGAATTATGAATTACTAGAAATATGCAAAAAAGAGATTAATGAATTATTAAAAAATCGCATAATTAGTCCCAGCAAATCACCATGGTCTTGTCCTGCTTTTTATGTTAATAAAAATGCTGAGTTAGAACGAGGTGTCCCTCGCCTAGTAATTAATTATAAACCATTAAATGTTGTTTTAGAATGGGTTCGATATCCTATTCCTAATAAAAAAGATTTGATTAAAAGACTTAATCAAGCCGTTATTTTTAGTAAATTTGATTTAAAAGTTGGTTTTTGGCAAATTCAAATTCACCCTAAAGATAGATATAAAACTGCTTTTAACACGCCGTTTGGACAGTATGAGTGGAATGTCATGCCATTCGGTTTAAAAAATGCTCCTAGTGAATTTCAAAATATAATGAATGATATTTTCAATCCATTTAGTCATTTTTCTATTGTTTATATTGATGACATATTAATTTTTTCAAAATCAATTAGTGAACATTGGAAACATTTAACTGCTTTCTTTTATACCATTAAAAGTCATGGTCTAGTTATATCTACCCCCAAAATCAAACTATTTCAAACTAAAGTTAGATTTTTAGGATATGATATTCACCACAATACTATTTTGCCCATTAGTCGATCAATTGAGTTTGCGTCTAAGTTCCCTGATGAAATTCTTGACAAAACCCAATTACAAAGGTTTTTAGGTTCCCTCAATTACATTGCTGATTTTTACAAAGACCTTAGGAAAACTTGTCAACCTTTGTTTGATCGGTTAAAGGATAATCCTCCTCCTTGGTCATCTGTTCATACTTCTATTGTTAAACAGGTCAAACAATATGTTAAGTCTCTCCCGTGTCTGGGTATTCCTACTGAAAATTCATTCAAAATTATTCAAACTGATGCTTCTGATATAGGTTATGGTGGCATTCTTCTTCAGAAAGTCACTCCTCAATCATCTGAACAGATTGTTCGCTACCATTCTGGTGTCTGGAATAAAGCACAATTAAATTATAGTACTATTAAAAACGAGATTTTGTCTATTGTTTTATGTATTCAAAAATTTCAAGATGATATTTTAAATCAAAAATTTCTACTTCGTGTTGATTGCAAATCTGCTAAATATGTTTTAGAAAAAAATGTTCAAAATCTTGCTAGTAAACAAATTTTTGCCCGTTGGCAATCTATTTTAAGTATTTTTTATTTTGATATTACCTATATTCCTGGTTGTCAAAATTCCCTTCCTGATTTTCTTACCCGGGAATTTTTACAGGGGGGTAAGGGATGAGTGCTACTCCACATATTCCACATTTAAAAACCCAAATTACCTATTACCAAACACTGATCCACCAAGTTAACCGCCGCATTAACCGACTAAAATCTGCCCGACCAACCACTAAAAGAGCCCAATATATCATTCACCAACAGATTCATGCTCGACGTATTTTACGTCATGATTACTATAATAATTTGCATTACTACTAGAACTATTTAGATCTTCTTTCTGGTTGTTAATCCTTGCTACTAATCATTGTTTCTTGTTTAAATAGATGTCTCGCCCAAGGTCTCCTTCCAAGGCTTTGGTTCCTTCTAGTCAACCTTTTGTTCCTCCTCCTTTGGAGTTAGTAGGATAATACCCTCAACCCATTCATATGATCAACCGATATCAACTCCTTGGTAACATCCCCCGACCTAATTACTCAACTGCCTTGGCTACAGATCCCTTTGCTTCTTCTAGCCAAACAGTCTCAGTTACTCCATTTCCTGCTAATCCAATCAGGTCTGTTCGATCTGATTATACCAAATCACACACTACTAATCTGTTCTATATCGAACCTAGTCACCCTAAAGGCCAAGTAATCCATGAAATTGCTAAATTCCATTTTGGCTCTGGATGCCATTTCACCCTCTCACATCCAGAGAAAACACTCACCTATTACAAAGATATTTTAGCTCATCACCAATCAGTTTTGATTAAACCCATTTATGATCGAACCTATGCCAGCAAGGTTCTGTATCATTCCATTACATCCATAGTATTGTTTCCCAAGCTGAATGGGGTCCTCCTTATCAGCTTCGAGATTTACCTGGTCACTCGGTTCAATACAATTACCATGATTATGTTGATGCTTGGTTCAAGATCTTCTTGTACCAAAATGAAACTTTTAGTCACTCCTGGTTCATCTCCTTTGATCAAAAATTCAAATCTGAGTTCCCTACCTGGTTTCTGCGATGGTGGACTCATTATGGCGCCATCTAAGATATTCTTCCTGGTGATCTCATTGAACTAATTAACTATTTCTCTTCTGTTTACCCATTTACCACTCATCAGAGACAATTTCCATATTTGTTGATTTTTATATCCAAATATAAACTCCCATGGATATTTAAATGGCATTATGGAATTGATGATAATATAATCACCCGTCAACATTCAGTCAAATGGTGGGCTAAGTTCAATGTGCCCCGAATCTTTGAAATTGTTCAAGAAGAATTCCCCATTGATCAATGTGCTCCAACTCCTTCTATGATCAAAGCCCAGCAGACCCAACTGCTGCAATCAGTCAAGGAAGTCAGCCCAGCCTTCCTCCAATTAATCTTGGAAGCCCCTCATCTAATGGTTCCAAGCCCAAATCATCCAAATCCAAAACAGTTCAGCCAGCTCAATCAAAATCCAAGGTTATGTCCAAAGCTCTTGCAGTTCCAGACCGGCCAAGGAACATTCATGGCCCAAATCAACGTCCAAAGCTAAGGCTAAGGCCATTTCACCTCCTGCTCAGCCCAAAGCTAAATCAAAGGCCAAGCCCAAGTTATCCAGAGATGAATTGCTCCAGTTAGCCCGCCAAATTACGGATCAAGCTGAAGCCCAGTCAACCAGTTCAGAAAGTTCAGAAGACCATTCAGAACAGTCCCAATCTTCTGAAGAATCAACTACTCAACCCATTTCATATGGCAGATCTGAGTTCCAAGATGCTCAGGACCCATATGCCTGATCAACATAGGATTCCCTATAAATACAAATTAGTTTCAATCAATACTCTTTTGAGAAAAGTTGTTAATTTGTATCTATATTGATTCCTATATTCACATGTTCCACCGAAAGTGATGAATAGTAAAAGTTACTGTTCACTTTTACTATTCATTCAATCAACTTTTGTTAAAGCTGCTCACTTGTGCAATCACTCCACCGAAAGCAACCAACAGCCCTACTCAGTCTCCAATGCTGCCAGCTGCCTTCATCATTCAACCAAGTCACATGCTGCATAGATAGAATATTTTCTATATATTGTAATCAAGTGAATTCATTCAGCAACTTTCAAAATTTGAGTTTGTAAGAAAACCAAAAAACAGAGAGTTCTGAGTGAGAATTACCACTCCTCGCTTGTAACCCAATTAAGATCCTTACAGTTGTTACAATTGTACTTGTAAGTTATTTTCTGTATTCTAATTATGAATGTTAATTAATTAAATATTAATTAAATATTTTGGTTTTGATTTTGGTTATGTGCTTTCCAATCCTGTTGTTCAATTTTGATCATATTTGATTTCGTAATCCATCTTCTTCATTTGCTTGCTGCTTCTGCGTTTATGGTATCAGAGCCTTATCAGACTGCCGATCCTCTCACTCTCCGAGTACCGGTAAAGAGAGGCTCTCCTGCGGCAGGTGCGAGTGCGCTCAAGTGCTAGTGCCTGTATGCTTTGGTAGGTACGCGATGCTGCCGTCCGCCCCTAAAAAGGCCTGGCATCGTGGGATTAGGGGCGATCAAGCATAAGCACCTTGTGTAGTTCCCCCTCGAGACTAAAAAAAATGTAGTTGCTAAAAATATCAAAATTGGCGGCAAAAAAATTATTTTGGTCGCTGTATATTGAGTTTTTGATACTAAAACTATTTAGTTGTCGAATGTAAAATAAAAAATTATTTTTTATCTTTGACGACCAAAAATTTGGCCACTAAAAATATATTTTCAGCGACTAAAATTTTTTTTTGTCGCCAAATAGTTAGTTTTGGCTACTAAAATTATTTAGTCACTGAATGAAAAATAAATAATTACTTTTTATCTTTAGCGACTAAAAATTTAATTATCAAAAATTTATTTTTAACGACTAAAATTATTTTGATCCCTAAAAAACTAAAATATTTAAAGAGAAATATTTCAAATTTTGAAAGAATTAATGAAATTAATTAACATTTGCCGACCAAAACAAAAACCAATTTGGTGGCCAAAGGTGTGAAAGTTTAAAGTGGACTCTTTTAGAATATCACAAACCAACCAGACAAAATAGACGGTTCTCTGTTTAGACAAAACAGATTGTCTCTCCCTCTCTCTAACCCAAACAAACCAAACAAAAATGGAGAAATCATCAGGAGAATACTTGTTCGAGATAGTGGTGATTGGGGACTCAGCGGTGGGAAAATCGAACTTGCTCTCGCGATTTGCGAGAGACGAGTTCGATTTGCACTCAAAAGCCACAGTGGGAGTAGAGTTTCAGACCCAGGTGATGGAGCTTGATGGCAAGGAGATCAAAGCCCAGGTCTGGGACACCGCCGGCCAAGAGCGCTTCCGCGCTGTCACCTCCGCCTACTACAGAGGCGCTGTTGGTGCTCTCATCATCTACGATATCACTCGCCGGACTACTTTCGATAGCATCAAGCGGTGGCTCGATGAACTCAAAAGTAAGTCGATTATATTTTAATCGATCTATTTATTAGTTGTTCTGTTTTGTGGGTTTGATTGCTTGTTATTGAAGTTGTTGCTGTGAATCTGAATTTGTGTTTGAATAACCATTTTGGGTGTTTTAATGATTTTGAAATTGAAAACCCAAGTATGCTTTTGTCCTTTGGGAGAGAAGTTTGATAATACCTCTGCTATGTTGACTTATGAGAGATTTTGGCAGAAGAAGGTGCCTCTAAATAAGACTCTTTTTGGCAATTATGAAGTGATGTACATTAATTATCCAGGTAGCAATCTCAGATCTTTGAGTTTTTGTCTATGTTATGTGTTATGTGATAATGCTGTTGAGAGTCTGAAAAAGTTAATTAACAGGGCTTCCTTCTTCGCCACCATTTGAGGGTTCCATGGGTAATTGTCCAAGCAGAAGTGCTGGAAGTCAGCAATTCCCTATTACTGCAGATTTTGTTGACAAGGACCCAAAGATGAACTCTAAAACTATTTTCATCATTGCTTTATCTGCATTGGTAATCTTGGTGGTTTGCTGTGGAGCAATTTCTACCATCTTAAAATGTAGGAAGGTTGGTAGACCATCAAATGCTGTTGGTCCTGTCTTTACACCAGCTGCTAATAAGAGACCTGGTAAGTTTGTGTGTTTGTTCTTACTTGTTAGAAATGATACACAGAATTGGATATAATTGCAGCCATGTTCATAAAATGGTTTGGAACGTAGGCTAGTAATGCACATCAAGTCATTGGCTCGATGCTTGTATGTCTTCCTGCTTAGCTCTATTCGAGCCCATGTCTATCTTCCTCATTTTTACTTCAATAATGCTTTTTTCCTTATTTTCTTTATAATGAGGACACATATCCAAGAATCATCCAAAAGTAGTTTCCATGAAAAAATTCAGTGGATTTTCTTTTTTTGCTGAAATACTTGTTCCCTCTTGTTAGAAAGATTCTACTCTGGTTTGTTTATTGCTTAACATGAATAGCGACAAGGTTTGATGGTTGTGGTGTGTCACCAGAGCTGATTTCATTCATAAAAGTCTCTACTTTCTACCTCATATGTTCTGCGAACTTTACTTCACTAGATTCTGATAGTTACTAGTTTTAATGAACTACAAATCTTAGTGAACCATTTTTCAGTCTTGCTCACAATCTTATATTTTCATAGTTTTTGAAAATGTGGGAGTCTAATTCCTTCTGAGAAAAAGTTGTACATCATTGAAATTGAGTGAATTATTCCTATACCTGTATGCTGTGTGCACACATAAAAATCATTTTGTGACTTCATGTTACTCTTGTAATTGGCTCAATTGCATCTTGTAAATTGCTGAGTTGGAAAAGCAAGTTATGTTGGATAACCATTCTGTTTGATGAGATGGATTATCAAGTCAAATAAAATGTATATATATATGTATTTTTACTCATTGATAATCATTTCTATGACATTATATTATATAAGTAATAGTGTAATGAGTCCTTTATTTATTTTCCTTTTGTTGTATTGGATTGCCTCAAATTTAGCAATCCAACGGGCAAATATTTACTCTATTTCTATTTCATTTGTAGGGTTAGCTATTTGTTCTTGTTGATGACAAATTAACTTGTGTATAAAATTAGTTCAGAGCTACACTTGTACCTTAAATATCCTTAGAGCCCAAAGTCTCATGACTGTCATCAACCTGTTTAACTGGAAGTAGTCAACTACCTTTGGCATGCTTGAATTGGAGCTGATGTAGAAACATTACAATGAGTTTTTTGTCTTTATAATATTGGCCTTACCATATTTTATCTTTTTCTATTTTATACATAGATTAAAATTCATGCATTACATTTAGTTTTCTATTTTGTAAAGCATAATGAACCTTGCAACATTATGGGTAACTTTTGTCCTTTTTAACAAGTTTGAACTCTACAAATTTCTCAGGATCTAAGTACCCTATTAACACATGATTACAATAATCAGTTTGCAAACAAACAAGACTTAATCACCACTAGCTACATGATGACTAAAATATGAATTGAATCAAATTATTCAGCTATTAGATATATATACCCAAAATAATTACAATGATCATTGGGATATAACATCGTCGTCTATTAATTAAATTATAATAATCGTAATGGCCATCGACTATTTGCAGTCCTCAAAATGATTGGAACCAGTTGCAAAGAAGGTAAGACACCAAAGACAAAATTCAATGTTCAATGTTAAATTTCATTGTACACAAGTCGTGACCCATTAAAAAAAAGAAAAAAAAAAAGAAGGAAGATCAATTGAGTTTGGTATCGACAAGTGTGAGGGGATAAAGACATTGACCTCAAATTCCTGTCTATAATGAAAACTTGTCTATAATTTTTTTTTTTTTTTTGATAATGGCTTATTATTTATTTTGTTTGTAGGTGGTTTATTGTCTGTAGGTAGCAACTTGGCCTGGGCATACTTACAGCAAAATAATTTCAAATTCTTGGAAGAGCTTTTGTTATCCAGCAGGTTATTTATTTTGGTGTACGAAGAGCTTTTATTCTGTATATGGAAGACATTTATTTTTGTACAATCCTCTGTTTTGGAAATTCAGTGTTTTTGTATGTAATATTTCATTTAGATGGATTATACTTGGCTGGTATGGATTTGTATGATATTTGGGATATGATGTTACAAGTTAAAGTTTTTCGATAGTTGATAATGACTTGGGTATTATTGATAATAGATTTAGATTATAATTGATAGATGTACTATTCTGTATTTATACAAATTACAGGTTGCATTGATAATGGAATGTATATAATGTAGAAATTAATAAAAAAATATTCAATTTGTTTATTTAAAAAAAAATAATAAATAGAGCTTTTGGCGACTAAACATTTAGTAGCTAAAAAATAAAAATGGAACTTGTTGGTAACTAAACAGATAGTAGTCAAAAAATATGAAAGTTTTTGATGACTAAAAAATTAGTAGCTAAAAAGGAGTACCATAATTTTGGCGATTAAAAAATTAGTAGCCAAAAAAGAGTAACACGTTTTTAGCGACTAAAAAATTAGTAGCTAAAAAACTGAAGACGATTTTTTTTTTTTTTCTTTTTGGCAGCTAAATATGTTGTTTTGGGCGACTAAATTTTTAGTCGCTAATTGGCGATTTTCGGCAACAAAAAAATTAGTCGCCAATTCTTTTGCAGACAATTAGTCAACGACCAAACGGGCGATCAAAAATTTTAGTCGGTAAAAATCTTTGGTGACTAAAAAATTGATTTTTGGTGATTAAAAATTTAGTCGTCAAAAGTGTAGTTTGTTGTAGTGGTTAATGATTCTGATCACTTATGCCTTTAACAGACCCCACTTTAGGGTTGTATTAGGTTGTCATTTGCAAGCATTTTTGCCTTGTAAATGCATATCTAATTGTAATGAAATGGCCTTGTTTTGATAATGTTTGTGTAATGTGAATTTTACTTGTATAGCTTCTTTGCGTTGTATGTCACTTATGTTGTCCTAGTTTGGTTTGGCTGACTAGTTTAAAAGTGTCAAGCCAGTGCTACACACATCAGTTTGTTGTTTCCGTTCATCGGGCATGTGAGTGACACACATGGCCAAGCCCATGGAATATTGTATAACTTTTCCCTTAAAATAGCTTGATTTGGGTGATATACTTCAAATTTTCTCGTAGTGATTGATGCAAAGAAATGGATCACACATTAGCCCAAAAATTTGTACACTATGGTCATGAAATTTGACATCCACTAGCATGCCATAGTTCAGCAAAAGATAGAACAAGTCAAAATGCATCTTTGTTACGTGAAAATGGGACAAATGGTGTGTGTATTATAGAATTTCTTAATTTTCAATACCATTTTCATTGAGAAATTACACAACTTGAAAATTTCATGCTTTTAGCATTTTCCTTTTTGGTAACCAAAAGCTGTACTTCAAAGGTTCACTTCTATTATTTCAAAATTTCAATTCATATTTCTCAAGTTTCAGGTCCAAAGTATCAAATTGAACCCATTGAGCTTTCATTGGAAAAAGCTAAATGCACAGAAAAAGTGCACAAAACAAAATATAAGGGTATGAACTTAGACCCATTTACACAATTGCACAAACAATAATGCCAAAGCCCCTGACTTGTATATGGTGGATGAGGGAATGCCATACTTCCCTTTCCCAAATAGCCCTCTCAAAAATGCCCAAAAGCATAGCACCACCCACATACTACATATGAACTCCCCTATCCCTGACCCATTTCCATCGCCACCCACCAGTCGGAACCTTAACAATCCAATAGCCAATGCAGTCAAGTTCACCAGCAGAATGGTGGTACCAAGGACGAAACTTGGGGAGTCATCGAATGTGAACCTTCCGGCATGGGCATTGTTGTCATCGACATTAGTTGATTGATCTTTTTGTGTTACTTCAAACACGGTGTCTGATAGTCCTAAGAGTTTCAACAAAACACTTAAGACTCCAAATGACCACGCTATCATGGTGTTTAGCCTCCAAATTCTCTGGTTATTCCACCATGCACGGGTTGAAAGGCCAATGCGAAGGTACTCAGAGAGAGTGTAGAGGTTGTAGATGGCAAAAAGGGCAATGGGTATAAATATGACTGGTTCTCCAACCTACATGGACAAATATTAAGCTGTTACAATAACAACAAAACTAGTGTGCATCAATAGATGGATCTAAATCATCTGATCATCGAGTAAATATATTCAAACATAATATCTAGGATTTGGAATCCAATGCGCATGAGGAAAAATTGAAAAAAAATAAAATAAATTTGGTTGCAATAGGACAAACCTGTTTATACACACTACAACAAATTAAGATTTTAGAAATACAAATTTAGGAACAAAATTACTTCTTAAAAACAAAATATTCTAGTTGTCAAGAAATTGTCATTATTGTATTTTTAGCAACGAAATTGAACATCTAGTCATGAATTAGTATCCTTTTGGGACCAAAATGTTATCTTGCATTTATTTATAGACATTTTCAAAATTTTGTCGCTAAAAATCTTTTATTTGACTTTCTCAGAACGGGCTTTTGGCGACTTTGGCGACAATCTTTGCGACGATCATAATTTGTCTCACAATATTTATTGCAACTAAAAAATCAGAATTTGTCTCACAATATTTATTGCAACTAAATTTTCACTTTTTCGAAGAAAAAAAAAAAGTTATTAAAACTCTTGAATATTGTAGCCACATTTCATTGAGAGATACAATTCTTAATGTGAGTGATGAAAACAAAAGGGAAAAAGCTATCACATGCAAGGACCAATTAGGAGTAGGGGTGTGCAAACACGAATTTGATTGAGGTTAATCTAAGAACCAAACTAACCTAGTTGGATTGACCATTTCAGGACTTATAACCAAACAATACCTCTTCAAAAACTGAACTAACCAAACTCAGAGACATCGAGTTAGTCCTATTTAAGGGTTTTTGGGTTCATTTGCTCAATTATACTTTTGAGTCCACATGAAAGTAAAATCAGATGGTGGTGGTTTGTCCTTACCTTGGGCATGAAATGTGAGTCAGTGATGAGACAGTAAGCGGACAGAGCAGCGTAACATAGCTCAGGAATGGATCGGAGGCCCCATAGTATAAGCCACGTGTAAGCCAAGCATTGGCGGAACTGGAGCTTTCCATTGAGGGTAAGAATAAAAGGGTTTTTTGGGGTGAACAAGGTTTCAAGGAGCCCAGTAGCCCATCTCTTCTGTTGGATCATAGTTGCAGGTCCACCTGGGGGTGCACACCCAAGAAATGCAGGTGGGTTAGGTGAACAAAAGGTAGATTTCCAGCCCCTCCCATGGATGGTAAGTCCAGTAAGGACATCTTCTGTTGTAGATCCATACATCCAGCCAACCTGGACAATAGTAGCCATTGTTTTTAGTAACCAAAGCAAAAATCATTCTATTTGAGAAGTGTGTTGGGATTCAATTTCAAATTCGAACTTGAGAAAATGCTTATCCCGAGTCCTGTTTTGATAATCTGAACAGTTCATTTTGTAAAACCTTATGTGTGTATCATCTATAAAATAAATTAAGTTTGATTCGATAATTATACCATTTTCATTTTATTGTGTTTGTCTCCAAAAAAAATGGAAGGTCTACTCAAAAATATATAAATGTCATCTATTTTTGGGGTGACAAGGTTACAATTATCGAATTAATCTAAAATTTTTCATAAATAATATACATTGAGAGATCTACAAAATGAATGATACGAATGTTCTTAACATGAGCCATTGGGGGCCTCTTAGGCCCTTCAATTCAAGTTACGTCAAGTTCAGATTTAAACTTAAGAGAAGCCCTACCTTCATGAATCTATATGTTTTAGGAGCATGGTATTTTTGTGTGAAAGTGATATAAGGGATGGAAATTCTCTTAAGTTTAAAAGATGAGCTTGACCATCATATTAAGGGTCGTGAGAGCCATTATAGGTCTCGTTTTGATAATTTAAACTGTTTATTTTGTAAACTCTTCTCTATATATCAATTCTTAAAATAATAAAAAAAAAATAGATCTATGCGATAATCATAACATTTTAATTTTATCGCATTTATCTAAAAAAAATAGATGATATATTTTCAAAAATATATTTGTCGTTTGTTTTTTTGGTGACAAATGCGATAAAATAAAATAAAAATTACGATTATCGGATAAAATTTAATTTTTTTATGAATGATATGTATGAAAGACTCTACAAAATAAATAATTTAGATTATTAAAATAAGACTCATAATGACCTTCGCCTACTCTTACATGATAATTAAGTTCAAATTTTGACTTTGAGAGAATATCAATCCCATATAAAATGTGTGGAGAGTTGGGCTTGGATGATATGACGACATTAGGTAAAGGGCAGCCCAAAATCGTATTTGCCTTGTATAGGCCCAAACTCAGCGTGAAGAATATAAAATATTTTTAAGACTATTGTATTTTCGTTTCCTTTGTTTTTATTTTTTATGTCTCAAAAAAAAAAAAAAAAAAAAAAAAAAAAAAAAAAAAAGCAAACAATAACAAGTTTGAAAATACCCATTATTTTTATATTGTTTTCATTTTTGTTTGAAAACAGTTTCTAAAAATTCAAAAATAACATCTTGTTTCTTGAAAAATGGGTTGTTTTCAAAAAAATAAATAAATTTTCTAAATAAAAATTTTGGAAACAAAATTTCAAATTATTTAATTATTTTATTGTTTTTGCAAAAAATAATGACCAAAAAAATAAATAAATGAAAACACTACCAACAAACCATTATATTTAATATGGGTTAAGTTGGATCACACCTGGGTCCAGGATTGTGGCACTCCTTTTGTGTCATATTTGTTGTGTGACATCAAATTGTTAGGAGGATTTAAGATGAATTATCTTGCTAGTTCTTGTTCCATATATTGAGGGAATTGTCACATTTTCTTTGACAGTTTAAACTTTTAAATGAATTGATGGTTGACGATTTAACCAGGTGTCAGAGTAGACCGATTATAGAAGAAAATCCAACCACACTTGAGGTGGCTTATTGAGGATATATGTAAATAACATATTTATCTGATAAGTTTGACTTAGCACGTGAATGTATGTCTGACTGATACAGTAGGATCCTAAAACATACGATCATGTTATTTAAAAAAAAAAAACCATAAATAAAATAGATATTGTGCTTATGTTATTGGAATAGCGCATGACATGTTCCGCTGGGTTGAAAACTACAAAATATTTGGGTGCATATTGTGCCTCATACAAGATGAAGGGTTGGGTGCATGTTGTTAGGTAAAAATTAACCTTTGGGTGCATATTGTGCCTGATACAAGACGAAGGGTTTGATGTGGGTACTCTTTATCTAATGTGAAGTTGATTTTTTTTTTTTTTTTAAATAATAAAAAAAGAAAGGTTAATTATATATTATGACTTCTTTAACTATTAACATATATCCTTTTACTCTCTTGATTTATAAATTTGTATATATTGACACTATAATCTATGAAAATTATACAAATATACCCATTTTAGAAGAGATTTGGAGGGGGTTTGTAGGAGATAAAATAATCAATGTGTTTAGTTTCAATTTTTTAGATTCAATTTTCTGAAAATTGAGTTTCTTATTTTTTTTTTTTAGTGAATATTTTTTTTAATTTGAAGTAATTTTTTTACTTTTTTAAATGTACCTTACTTAAATATATCTAAAAAGTAAAATGTTTGTAAAAAAATATTTTAAAAATCAATAAATATACAAGACTACGAAAAATGTACTAAATTTTTATTTTTATTTATTTTTGTGTATTTTTAGTATTTTGTGAATTTTTTTTTTTACTTTTTAAGTGTATTTATGTTAGGTGTATCTCAAAATTTAAAAAATTGGATAAAATATAAAAAAATTTCAGTAAAGACAAAAAAAAAATATGGAAAACAAAAAAATTTAATTTTCTGAAAAGTAAATTCAAAAAATTCAAACCAAACAAATTTTTTTTTTTAATTATAAGAGTTAAAATATACAAATTCAAAAATAAAATAAGTAACATATTTTACTAATAATAAAGTGATCTTACTGTAAAACTTGATGTGACTAGTTCCAAAAAAAATAATTGTCGTAAAATATGTGTCGAAAGTGACAACATATGGCTTGATTGGCTTGTTTTGAGATATTTGTTTTCTAAATTTTTATTTTAAATTTTGTTTGGTTTATGATTTTTTTTTAAAAAATTTTAAAATTACTTTCTCTCTCTTACATATTAATCAATCACTTTTTGTCTCTTATTTTTTTTTCTCAATCATTTTTTTTCTTACACGCATCTACTCAATTACAATAAAATATCAAATTATCCCAAACTCCCAAACTACTTTCAAAATATACAACTAAACAAATCAAAAAAAATTCTAAACTCGCTCTCACTAATTTTTTTTTTCTTTAATGCTGTGTTTGGTTGGGGGATTTGGGGAGGAATTTGAAAAGGGAAATGGAAAAGGTAGGTGAAATGTGAATAAATCATGCCTATATTTCACATAGTTTCACACACTTTTTCTCTTTCTCTTTCCGAATCCCTCCCCAAATCCCCCAACCAAACACAACATAAAAGAAAACCAAACACACCCAGTAAGTTTGGAAATGACTTTTAAAATTTTGGCTTAGTTTTCGTCAGTTAATTGGAAGCTGCTAAGCAATTGTTTGATGTTGCATGTATTTTGTTGTTTTGCTTTGATATTTTTCAAAGTTTCCAAATTAATTGTCATTCAACAAGTTATGACAAGATATTCACCGAAAATCATTTTTAACTAGTGTCGTGGCAAGTTGCACACTTCCAAAATTAAGGTCAAATTTGGTTGGCCCACTCAGACAAAATAATATTGAATAGGACCATTACAATCATATAGGAGATGATCTCTCATATTTAATTATTATAAAATAAAAATAAAAATTTATCATTATTTTAAATTAAAAAAAATCATTATATTTATTAAGGTAATTTTTCATAACCGTTGGATAATATAATAGAGAACATAACAATCCATCATATCTACCTTTTATATATGACTCAAATTAGGCCTAATAAATAAATGTTTAACTTGTATATATTTTTATTTAGGCAAACTTAATGATATATGTACACTTATAACTTGTCATATTTTGGATACTATTTTCAGTGATGATATATACCACTAAAAAGAGAGCCCAGTTCTAATGAGTTAACAATGTAGAAAATTAAAAAATAAATAAATAAATAAATAAAGAACAAAATATCAAATCAATTAGAGTTACAATATATTTAGAGCTATTAGAATTTATTGTTTTAGAATTCTTAAACAATTTTCTACTGTTTTCTCTCCACTCCACTAATTGAGCCATCTAGTTCAATCAGTGAGATTCTTCACGCGCCCACATCAATGATCTGTTTTGTTTTTTGTTTTTTTAGAATTTACTGTGTAGTTTATTTATAAAAATAAAAAAGCTAAATATATTTTGTTTTAAATAAATATGATATAATTACATTACTGCGATTATCAAATCAATATGATTTTTTCACGAGAGGCCTCGTTTGGCAAGCATTTTTTTTTAATCAAAAAGTCACTAAAAAAATTAAAAAGTCAACAATCTATATTAAAAAGTCAAAAAAATTTTTTTTTTTTTTTTTTTACACATCTTTTTGTAAAAACTAAAAAGTCATTACAAATATACTAATTTTTTTTACATTATATTTTAACTAAAAAATTAAAAAATTACTAAAAAGACTTATTTTCAAATGAGGCCCGATTTGCACACTAAAATCTACGAGCTAGATTGAATGGTCTAGTCCATGATTTCTTGTACTTTGTATTTATGAAAAAAAAATGAAATGATAGTACTAACCTCTCTACCCCAGCTGCTACCATACTCGTAGTCACAACCAGCAACTTGGTAGGCTGTCTCAGTGCAACTTGAAATATTGTTAGGACCAATGTTACTTGTCTTCATGCCTGACAATATCTTAGCAGCTGATTTGGTGAATTCCATTGATCTTCCAAAAGTCTTGAGCAAAGCCTCATTGCTTAATTTTCCTAATAATAAGAAATCAAATTTATTTGCTAAGTAGGCACATAAAAAGAAGAAAAATGCTTAGGAGTGAGCATAGTTTGAATTGGTCTGAATTAGAGTGAAACTTAGACTAATTCATTATCTACGATTCTTGAAAAATTGAAATTAATTCAATCCGTTTAAATCATGAAACTAATCCATTTAAACACGGATTGGTTCTGTTTAAGATCACAGATTCACATAATTAAATAAAAAAAAATATATATATATATATAATATTTTAATTTCATAAAAACATAAATATAGCATCACATTAATTCTATAATAGCAACATGTATTTTTATAATAGCGACATACTGTTTTAAAATTTAAATAACCATAAGAAAATTGCTTCTACTATAAATATTTAGACCATTACAAATTAAAACTAAATACTAACAGACAAAAGTAATAAAAGAATATACTATACGGGTTTAGGTTTGGATTTAGGTTTTATATGGAATAAGAGAAAATACTATGCGGGATGGTGTATAATATAAATATAGGCTATTTGTATATGGGGTTCAATTCGGAACCGATCCATGGGTTACGGATTTTTAATTTTTCAATCCGGAACCGAACTACGGATTCAAATAACCAATCCAAACTTACTGGATTAGACTAGACCAGATCGGATTACGGATTTCATAGATTCCTTACTCAGCCCTAAAAATACTAGAATGTATTGTAATTTATTATAAATAACAAAAAGTTGGGGGACTTACTAGTAATTTCATTGTCATCAGGAGATAAACCATAGATTACTTTACGCCTATGAAAACATCCAGTTCCTCCATAGAAGGGTCCTTGAATCCCTACTATTCCATGTCCCAAATACTGTTTTTAACAAATGTGAATTGTTAGTAGCCATTCAGTACGAGCTCTAGCTATTATTGTTAATTAGGGCCTATTTGGTATATCTTCATTTTTTGCTTTATTTTTTATTTTTTAAAAAAATACGAAAAAGCTTGTTTGACAAACTATTTTTGAATTATTATTTGTTTCTTCTAAATTCAACCGACGTGTAAGAAAAACAACAAAAAAATTGTTTTCCAGAATAACTTTTGCACAAAAAATATATAAAAAAACACTTTGGTGTTTTGAAGATTTTATATTGCTTTTATTTTTTCAAAACTAAAAACAAAAAACAATAGCGAGCAAGATTGTACAAATTTAACCAATTGCAACTAGCCGAATTGACTAGAAACATACAGGATACAGCTCAGTTTTTTTGACATGATAGTCTCTTTTACAACAAATAACAGTTTTAGGAATCAAACATATTTTTTTTTTTCTCTTAAAAGTAAAAATTTTGTTACAAAAAATATTTGAGAAATAATTCCTATCGTCACGATAATAGTCATTAAAAAGTCATTCCCAAAAGTTTATTTAAAAAAAAAAAAAAAAGACTTTTAGCAACAATTTTTTGAAAATGTCACTAATAAAAGCACTTTTAGGACAAAAAATAATTTAGTCCAAAAAAAGGATATTTTTTGAGACAATTTTAGTTCCAAAAGAATAGTAATTCATTATTAAATATTCATATTCATCCCTAAAAATACAATAATAACATTTTTGACAATAAAAAATATTTTGTTTCTAAGTAATATACTTAAAAAAGGAAAAAATAATAAATTATGCATGTATAAGATTAAAAAATTGTATTCACAATTGACTTACGTGGTACAAAACCACCAATTGATTGCCAAAAGGATCGTCCTTTAATCCATCATAGAAGATTTGAGGAGATTGAACAAATGCACAGTCCCTTTCATTGGTGACTCCCAACAGTAAACACATTGCATGAACCACTATTTGAGGATTATTAACGTACATATCACAGTCTAAGTTCAGCATGAATGGTGCATTTGTTATCATTCCTGATACTCTTGTCTGTTCATATCATTGTACAATTATTTGCATAAATAACAATATATATAGGGAGAGGGATATGTTTAAGAAGAAATAATGGATTGACCAATTTGACAAAAATAATTACAAATATATGGAGGGGAACTCTTTTTGTATGTAAAAGTTGCACCCCACAATGATCCTCACATTTGGGGTAAATATTTGCCCTATGCTTCAAGAATGAAGAGGAAATTCCGAACGGATTTTTTGACCAAAAATATTTATAAAAGCAGTAAATATTGGTCCAATTTTAAATCAGGGTAAAACTTAAAAAATAATTACAAATTAATAGTAAATTTTATCAATATTAATAATTAAAATCACAAAAATTTCATATATTTGTAATAATTTTTTCAAATTACCATTGAGGGGTAATTTCCCAGTAAAATTTGTACTCTAAAAGGATTCTCACCTTTTGGTTAATATTTTTCTAATCTAATACTGATTGATCGTTTTGCCAAGGATGAAAGATGCTTTGGTTCATGGGCAAATTGTTAGGTGTCTGTGTATAAATTATTGATCCTAAAAATTATAATTTAATCATATTTATATTTAAGAAAAATAAGGATGTTATATCCATATAATTTTCTCTCTCCAAACTTCTTGGCAAGTTCTATATCAGTTATTAGGTATGTTTTGGAAAGTTAGTAAAAAGCTGACTTTTGACTTTTTTTAGCTAAAAAATGTAGCTTTTTAGGTAGTAAGTTAGGTAAAAAAAACTAACTTTTTTGCATGAAAAAGCTAAAAGCTAGCTTTTTGCTAACTTGCCAAAGCAAGCCGAAATGAGCCAAATTTTAAAATTGTACTTGTAATGTCATTCAAGGAGAGTGGGAGATGAAATTGTGTGAATAAATTATTTTTACAAGAAAAAAAAGATGGATTTATCATTAAAGTGAGTGGGCATGGAAGTTCCCATTAGCTTATTTGGTTTCCAAATTTGGACTCACTTTTTATTAAAAAAAAAATTTTAATTTTTTAATTTTTTGTGTTTTTTTTATTAATTTTTTAAATATTTTAAGTAGTTTTTTTAATTTTTTAAATATACTTAACATAAATACATTTAAAAAATATAATATTTATAAAAAAAAAATCTTCAAAAAATTCACTAGATACCAAAAATATAAAAATTCTGTACATTTTTCATATTCTTATATATTTATTGATTTTTTAAATTATTTTTTTACAAATATTTTAATTTTTAGATATATCTAAGTAAAGTGTATTTAAAAAATAAAGAATTACTTAAAAATTTTAAAATATTCACTAAAAACAAAAAATATAAAAAATTAAAAATTAAATTTTTAAAAAATTAAATTCAAAAAATTAAAACAAACACACCGCATAATTTTTAGAACATTGTTGTCGTGAGAAACTTATACCAGAATATTCATAGCGCCGGCCTTGAAATGATGTGGTTGCTTTGGACGCTTCTCTCTGGATATGTAGATAACATGGGGCACTCCATTCGATGCTGCTTCCTTGTTCTCCCATATAACCTTGAAATTAATACTATATATTTAGAATTTTTATTTAAAATTTTACATCAAAATATTAAAGAAAAATTATATTGATGTTTCTTATATTGTTTTAGTTTCTATACTTTTAATTGGTTAAATTTTAACCCTTAATTTTAAATTTTTTTGTTAATTTGGTATAATTGATAATGTCGTTAGTGATTTTGACAGAAAATGATCATTGAATTTGTTGAAGTCAACTCACTGAATTGAGTAAATTATATTTTTGCTCTTAAAAATATAACACATGTCACTTATGTGTATATTTTCCATATAAAATTATTAACAGTTGTAATTAATTGAACCAAATTGAAATAAAAACATAAATTCAAGATCAACATCGAGTCAATTGAAATTACATGGATCAAAGTACATGAATTACTGTCATAATTTGTCCAAATATTCATGTGTAATTCAAATTTATTTTATGATAAATTATATCATCGGTCCCTCTAGTTTGAATAAAATTTCACTTTGACTCTTGTAATTTCATTTTGAATAATTTAATCTTTACACTTTTAATTTTGTTGCAATATAGTCTCTCTATTATGTGTTGTTAAGGTTTTGAAGAAAAAAAAATCATGTGCAAAACTAAATGAATCAAAATCAAATTTAAAACAAACTGTACGGATCACCAATGTAATAAATATATTTTACTAGCATCCTTATAGTTTTGTTTGAAATTTCACTTTGATTACTCTAATTTTATATGTAGATTTTTTTCATTTCAAATTTTAACGGTAAATGACGAAAAGATCATATTGTAACAAACTTAAATGTATAATAATCAAATTATCCAAATTAACGCTACAAAAACTAAAGTGATTTTTCAGTTAAACAATAGGACTAATTATATGTAATTTACCTTTCATTTATACTGTACTAATATTGGAGTGATGAAATACCTTGATTATAGTGGGGTGGTTTTTGCGTTGTATATTTGAGAAATCAGCAAAGTCGCCCGTGAGTTCACAAGGCTGGGACCTTCTGGAAGCGTCTTCAATTTTTTGGCTAAGCTTTTCATATTCACCCTACAAACATACATATGAAGACAAACATTGTTTTGTACATTTTTGTCAGTCAGGAATCATCTGCAACAACTTTTATCTCTATTAATAAATCAACCATGGGTGTTTTATTTTTTATTTTTTTATTTCGAGAGATCATATCGAATGATTCCAAAAAATTATTTGAAAATTAATTATACTTAAGAAGTTGCCAACCTATGAGATTAGGAATACATCCAGACCATAGTTCTAAATCGTGGTATCGAGTAACGTAACGATATTGATCACGGAGTATCGGTATCGGTAATATCGGCCGGTACATATCGAGAATCGGGTGTTGCGGCCGTGAAATTTTAAAAATCATTAACAATCTATCTAAAACTCAATTTTATGCATTTTTTTTTTTAAACTCTTTTAGCCTTAATTTGTCACATTTTAATCATGTTAATTATATTATTTAATTTTGATGATATCTAAAATATTATTTGTAACAATTTGGATTTTTTAATATACATATTTATTTGACACAAAATATTATCTTTTTAAAATATATATATTTGTTAAATATTAGTTAAATAAAAATATTTTTGAAAACTTTACTATTCACTTTTTGAAAATTTAGGCTGATCACTATTCACTCATTGACAAAATTAAAATTGATTAATTATATTATTTTGACAAAAATAATTGATTGATTGTATTATCTTGACAAATGTGATATTAATGAGTTGTCTTCCTTTGACAAAAGAGATATATCCAAATGTAGTGGTAGGATATATTTAGTTTAAAATCTCTACAACATATACAATATTTTAAAGATGGCACACATTTTCAGATCCATCATAAATATTATTAAAGAGATTTTTCTGTATGCAAATTTTTTATTAGAACGTTATATATATTGCATATAATATAAATAGAATATATCACATGCGCTATTAAACTTTCTACACTAAATTGATTATATCACATTATAATCAAACAAGAAGAAAAAGATGGAGTTATATATATGTGTGTATATATATATATATAGATGGAGCAAATCATTTGTTTGTTTAAAAGCTGTGAACTTTGTATTAAATTGTCTACAAAAATGGTGGCTCCATGTTTGAAAAAATAAACAAAAGGAAAAGAAAAAATTAGTCTTACTTTTATCTTTTTAATTATTAACATTTGCTGACTATTTGAAATCAAGGAGTGTGCTTATGTAAGCCATGACATCAAGAGCGTGCTTATGTAAGCCATGACATTAGGAGCGTGCTTATGTAAGCCATGACATCAGCAAAGAGCGTCCAACGGGTATATTTTTGTGTATAAATAGAAGTGTTGTGTGTGGAGAAAAAATCAAGAACTTGAAGAGAATTTTCTGTGAGCTCCAAATTGTATTCTGCTCTTTCACTTTCAGATCTAAGTCTAGCATTTGTTCTTACACTTTCATATCTACTCTTTGTGAGAGAATCATTGTAAAAGAGGGTTTAAATTACCCTTATTCTTATTCCTTATTTTTTAGAGAGATTTTGTAAGGGTAAGGCTTTTATTATTGAGTGAGGCTCAATAGATAAGAGTAAGTCCTGTGCCAAATCCACAAGCTTGGTGGTGTATTTATTCAATTGATAGTAAAGAAATTCTCAAGGAGGTTCCTTGGGGAGTGGACGTAGGCCGGCGTGCCGAACCACTATAAATCGCAGTGTTTGATTTTCTCTCCCTATCTCTCTTACGTTTATATTGATAATTATTATTCTGTTTTTTTTTATTTATTAAAATTCTGAATATTGTGTTAATTTTAATACTGTGAAATTTTTAATAACCCAATTCACCCCCCTCTTGGGTTGCCTATCTGGGATAACAAATCAAAATTTTGATATGTAGGTACACTTTTGACTCATTTTCAATTAAATGATATGTATTTATTTTAGTCTTAATTATAACTTTCAATTATTTACAATAACAGTTTTCAATTGACAAATATTATAATTTTAATTTAGTTAGTAACAATAATACATTTAAAATAAAAATAAAAATAAAAATCTGATTAGAATAAACCTCTTTAAAAAATAAAAAATCTAAATTTTAAGCATTTACACCAAACCAAGACACAAATAAAAAAAATAAAAAATAAAAAACATAGTACAAAAACATAGCACAAAAATAAGAAAAATAAAAAAAAACCTTTCCACTAATCCAAATAGAAATATATATATATATATATATATTAATATAAACAGTGGTGTAGTGTAGGTGTAACAAAAAAAAAAAAATAACATGTAAACATTAGCACAGCAACTAAACAGAGCATAGTAGCTTTAGGTTGACCAAAAACAGAGCATAAGCATAAGCACAAATTATAATTTGCAACTCAGGGACAAATCTTCTTTGAAGAAGCTTGAAGATCAAAGTGAACTCCATAGCCCAAAGAAGCTTAGATCTTGTAGGTTTTCTGCGCGAATTTTCATCCGTATCGCCGACAACCAACGTATATCAGACTGTATCACTGTATTCATCGGATTCAGGCCGCTACGTACCGGGACTCGGACGTTACGACTGCGAATTTCATTCTCACCGCTATATCGGTCTATATACGAATCGGCGCTTTGATTTTCCGGTACGAATCGGCCGGTACGTACCATACCGGCCGATATTTAGAACTATGACCCAGACTTAAAAAAATTATTTGAAAATTATTAATACTTAAAAAAGTTGCCAACATATGAGATTAGGAATACATCCAGACTTGGGCCTTGAAGACTAAAGTTAACCCCTTTCGGTCTATATCATTTAGCATGAAAATTTTGTACAATTTTTTATTTATACATCATTACTCAATAAGATTGTCACATTATTACACAAAAAATCTACCACAAATTGCAATAAATACCCTAGTCCAAAATTATATACTATAGCTGAGTTAGAATGAGCACCAAAATTGCACAAAAATTACTATTTGACTGTTACAATTGCACAATTATTCAACAAAAATATATAGTTTGAAGAACTTTTATTTATCTATTGTAAGGGTAAAATAATAAATTTCACCATTCAAAATCATCAATTTATGTAAATGCTGCAATTAAAAGAAACAATTGAATTACCTTCGTCTTTTTCCATTCTTGTTGGAACTCTAGTGAAACATCTTGAGGTGATGTAGATTCAACAGAGAAGAATCGAAAGGGAGCTCTGATTTGAACGTTGTACTTCTTACAAAATGGAACCCAAATCTTTGCGAATTTGGAAGCTTCAACAAGAGAGTAGAAGGTGAGAGGTGAAGCCCCATCATCAGATACATAGCAAGCCAACTTATCAGCTGGATAATCAACAGCTAACAGAGATAGTACAGTGTTCACTGTGAGGATAGGGGGTTCTAGGACAGGATCTGCTGTTGTAACAAACATGTCCACAGGAGGGAGCTCAAGCTTCCTATTTAACCAAAAAGGAAATTGAAAAATATCACATACTTTTTTTTTCTTTTTTCTTTTTTTTTTTTAAAAAAAAGTGCATAAATTTGAACATATATAATGTAGATTTAAACTTCTTGTAATGCAGAACACAATCGAGAATGAATTTGATCAACACATTTTCCGTTTTGCAAATTTTTTTTTTTAAGAACCTTCTTTCCAGTTGTCTAGGAGAAATGTTTATTCAATTCGGGCGGCCCACTAATAATCATATTTCCATGATTCCCAGTCATTAATTTTTTTAGGAATTTCTTCTTGTTTTTTTGTGTGTGTGTGCCCGCGTGTGTGTAGAGTATTTATGAAAAAAAATAAATTAATTAATCTTGTGATAAACAAATATTTCATCATATTTGTAATTAAAAAAAATAAATTTTAAAATAAATTAGTATTTTTTTTAAAAATAAAAAGTTTAAATTACATCATTACAATTATTAAATTAAATTGATCTTTCTAAGAATGACTTACAAAAAAATTCATCAAAGTACGAGTCAGACTAGGAAACTGGATAGAAACTTATTTTTATTTTATTTTTTTTTTGGTGATTTTTATTTTTTATTTTTTAAAATATATGTATATGTTTATGTACTGAAAAATATGAGATATAAGTTTATGTTTTAGATCAATTTTATAAATCTAATAATGAGTAAGCGAAAAAATTAATTAATATTTAAAAAATTATGAGAGAGAATAGATCGTAACATCATTAGGTTTGAAAAATAAATTTAGGTTCTGTTTGGAACGATTTCCAAACGAGTTTTCTACTTTCACATTTGAATATGATGTTTGGATAAGTATGTGGAATTAATTTTCCACAACTCTGCCGAAAACTTTGTTTGAGAGCACAATTTTTTTTTTTTTTTTGAAATTTGACCTAACCGGTCGTCCGGCCAGTTGATCGAAACAGTAGAATTTTTTTTTTTTTTTTACAATTGATATTTTAATTTTTATATATTCGAAAAAAATATTTTTCAAATTTTTTTTAAAATTTTATGTGCTTTAATAGAATTTTGAGTTGTATGTTTGGTTATGAGTTGTAAATTTTTGTATCAAATATCAAATGTCACATCAAAAATTCCCCACTCAATTCAAAATTTTTCCACCAAACAAAATTTTCACACTCAAACATAATTCAAAAATTCACAAATTCAAAATAAAACTCGTACTCTCAAATCATAATTAAAAAGCTCTACCAAGTGCAACCTTAATTTTTTTTTTTTTGGCGTAACCAGCATCATGAGTATGTAATAGAGATGGTGAAGAACTAGAAATAACAGGAACAGCATAAGAGAGAGATATTGGTATGATACCGTTGCAAGAGACGTTTTGGGTAAGTCATGTATTCAACTTGGTTCCATTTGGTGCTAATAATGAGACCCCAAGTGAAAGCAAACCATGACTCGCACAATAGAGCCAAAACCCAAGTGAACCCATGATCTTTGAGGGCGAGAAGACGATAGAGTAGGAGAGAGAAGAGAAGGCAGAGGATGATGAGTTCAATAGCTCTGGGTATATTTGTTTCTACGACTGATTCGATCATAGAGAGGTGCAGAAAGGGGAGGGTTGGCCATTGCGAGGAATAAGTGGATATGTGTTCGAGCTTCGATAGTTGTTGTTTAAGGCTATTTATAGACGGGGAGACTGTTTGAGATTTTAAAATGGGTAAATTATAAATACTGAAATTTATTTAAAATATAAATTATTTTTTGTGGTTTAGAAAATTATAAATACTTTATTGTCAGAATTTTTTATTTAATAAAATTATCTGAATTATTAATTGAAATAAAATTTTAGCATTATTAAAAACTTTAACTTAATGATTTATTAATAAAATGACTTATTTATTATAAAATTACCTTAGAAGGCATAATGTAATTTCTAAAACTACATGAGGTAATTTACAGTTTAAGTAAATTTTAAGGAGTGTGTTTGTAATTTACCCTTTTAAAAAAATATTCATAATTTTACTCATAATAATGATAGAATATGTTTTAATTTTTAATTTATTACACACTTAATAATGATAAATCCAACTTCCATATTTTAATTTGTGGATATAAGATCTCGTTTGTGAATTAATTATTTTAATTAATTTTTTAAATTTTATAAAAATATTTTTTTTTAAAAAATAATGTGGTAATTTATAATAATTTTTTAATTAAGATCTTAAATTTCTAACGAGATAACGTTACTGTTATAGCTAGACCACGAGAGTGTGTGTGGGATTTATGTGATGAGTTGATTGGATTGACATGTCGCCGCCACTCATTGAATTTTTGAATATGAGGCACACGAACATGATTACTATATTTTGATTACTGACAAAAGCATATCCACGCGCGGTTGTGAGGCAGCGCCTCCACACAATTCGCTATTAATTGAATAAAAATTCAATGTAATGATAATATTAAAACGATACATAAAAATTATTTATAAATTAGTATATTATATAAATTAACAGTTAATCCGTGAAATATGTGTTATTTTTTTTAAGAAAATATTTAATGGTATAATATGTATTATGAAAGAATAATTTTAATCTTAATTTAAAATTCAAATTAAAATATGTTTTTAATTATTTATTTTGATAATATTGGCGCTATCGTTCTATAAAATTTTTACTTGAATATTTATATATATTAATTTTAGTTAAATTATTTGTATATTTTGATAATTTTTGTTATATCGTATTGTAATAGTGTAATTATCATATAACAATTTTGTATGATATATATTAAATTATAAAATAGTAAAATAAATACTCATTTTTTATATTAAAAATAATAGTTAGATTATAAGAAGAATTAGTAACATAAAATTAAAATTAATTCTAACTAATTAATTTTTTTTATATTTATTTGAAAAATAAAAATATGTAGAAATAGAAATTATATATCATTTATTAAACAATTAAATACAAAAAGTTGTAGTTGGATTATCATATAATAATTTTATTTGATATATATATATTAAATTATAAGATTGTAAATTAAAATATCAACTATATAAAAGAAATTCAACAATGATTAATCAAAAAAGAATTACCTAACAACATCTAAATTCAAAAAGAAAAAATAATGAAAACATCCAAACAATAAATACATATCATAGTGTGTAAATTGATTAATCATTTATAATATGATGTCAAAACATAAAAGAACTTACTGTTCAATAATTGAAAAAGTAACTGAAGCAGTAAATCTAAACTTTAGAGATTTCTCGAGAGTATCATTATTGTGCATGTTTTTCCTCCTGTAAATTGTAATTATATAAAATAATATAAAAAATAAAGTATAATTTCAAATATAGAATTACTATAAAATTTAAATGACAAATGCATAATATAGAATTGATATTGGGATACCGTATAATATTTGAACACGATTAAGCCTTTTCTTTTTTTCTTTTTTTTTTTCAATGATTACATATCTAAAAGTTTTAAGATATATAAATTTTAAAGTTTGATTAGTTGCTAAAAATTACATTGAAAACGAGAATAGAAAAATTTAAGATAGAATTATTTAAAACTCTCAAAACAAATTCAAATGGTATTGTAGAATTATATTTATTGGTCCAAATCCTAACATCGGCCAATTTTGTATTAATTTTTTTTTTGAAAAATATGTGAGATATCTATTTGTGTATAAAATGAAGCGTAATATGAAGACGATTGAAAGACAAAAAAATGTTAGTAACAGCGCCGCCCGTAGAGTTGATTATAATTACGTTGCGGTCACTAATCAACCACCAAGCCTATTTACTATTATCTTAGCCCATTGTGGGCCTACTGATCCTCTACTCTAGTATAAAAAATGAAATTAGATGCGTAATGAAATTAGTAAACTGATCCTCTATTCACTTTAGTTTTTTGAATTTAATTTTTTATATTTTTTTTAATAAATATTTTTAAAGTTTTAAGCATTTTTTTTTTATTTTTTAAATGCACCTTATTTAGATATATCTAAAATATAAAATATTTGTAAAAAAATATTTTAAAAAATTAATTAATACACAAAAATAAGAAAAATATATTATTTTTTGTAATTTTTTTATATTTTTGGTATTCAGTGAATTTTTTAAAGATTTTTTTAAGAAAATTATATTTTTTAAATGTATTTATGTGTGTCTAAAAATTACAATAATTGCTTAAAATATTTTTAAAAAATCAGCAAAAACAAAAAAAATATGAAAATAAGAAAGTAGAATTTTTTGAAAAGTGTTTTCAAAAAATTGAAAACAAACATGGTGATATTTGTAAGAACATAAAAAATGAAACTTGGTACATAATATTTTTTTCCCCGACAAATTTCTAAATAATTTTTTAATGTCGGTATAATTTGGTGATGAAAGCATACTGATAAAATATAGGTTATTGTGACGAAATTTTATGATAACATTTATTTTTGTCCTAAAAATGTAATCCAAAGATGATAAAATCTTAATTTTGTCGTTTTAATTTTTCTCAAAAATACAAGAGATGGAAAAAAATTTCATGTGAAAAAATGAGGCACCAAATTTATTATTTTATTTTTTTTGTTGGCTCAAATTATTTTAGCTCATTGGAGACGAACATTTTTGTCACAAAATATAAAAAATTTTTTTGTGACGAACAGAATGCGTCACCAATAAATTCCCCAGCTATTATGTGATGTTGTTGCATATTTGTCGTTGCATATTTCTATTTATTAGGCGACAAATATATTTTTGTCTAGAAATGATAAATTATAGAAAACGAAAATATTTCGTCACCAATAAACACTCCATTAGGTACACAATGTCGCTTCATCTTTCTGTTAATTAGGCGACAAATATATTTTTGTCTCAGAAAAATAAGTTGTGGAAAACAAAAATATTTTGTCACGAATAAATTCTTCCTTTGTAACACAATCTTTTTGTTAATTAGGTGACAAATATATTTTTGTCTTAGAAAAATAAGTTGCGGGAGACAAAAATATTTTGTCACTAAAGTTGTGGAGGACAAAAATATTTCATTACCAATAATAAATTCCTTGTAAACAACGTTGTTCTTGTATTTCAATTGATTAGGCAATGAACATATAAGTTTAAGAAGACGAACATATTTTATCAATAATTATTTCTTTTTATTAAATTGCCATCATTTTGTGTTTCGGAGCACTGAAACCATGACTCCAAAAGACACACTCTCACCCTTATCATTTACTTTTACATACAGGGACACTGAAGTCATAACCTAAGAAGACACCATTTACAAACCCTTATTTCTTTCCCGCACTTGAGCCTCTTGTTTCACAAGCATTGAAGTCGTGACTCAAGATGACACTCTGTAAACCATTTCTTCTATTTCGCACTAAAGCCCTTTTCTTCTATCTCACACTTTAGCCCTTCGTGCATGCAAACATTGAAGCTATTATCCAAAAACACCCTATACAAGCCCACTATTCTTTCTCACCGTGAAGCCTCTTGCACGCAAACACTTTTTCTGCTTGTTTGAACGAATTCCACCAGAAAAATTGAAGGCCAAAACCCCTGTCCACAAAAATAAAAAAAAATATTAATGTAACAATTTTTTTTTGTGAGGAAAAGTACAGACGGAAAAATAATAATTTGTTGCTAATTTTCAAAATTAATAGAAAATATCATCTAGTTTAGTAGGGAGTTTTCAAAATTTGATTTTTGGTTTTTAATTTTTAATTTTTAATCTATATTTTTTTAGTGAGCATTTTTTAATATTAAATTTTTTTTGTTTCCTTTTTTTACTTCATGTTGCGAGGTAGAGCTTTTGGTATTTTATTATAGTAATTTCAGTAGTATATTATTTAGGTGTAACAGTATCAAAGTAGTATTTATTGTATTAAAATAAATAGTACTAAAACAACACAACGCTAGTTTTTGTGTCTAATTGGTCACAATATGTAGCACAATGTTAGTTTATTCGGTTGATCAATTTTTTAACATACAGCACAATGTTAGTCTAGTTTGAATTCTCATCTATACTCACTAAATTAAAATATTTACCAATTTTTATTATTTATTTATTTATATTAATACCAATATCAAGTGTCAATATTTCAAAAAGTCAATGACTCATGCAACAACCTGTAACCCACCTCCCAATACGTTGACTCTCATTTTGAGATCCATACTACAAATATATGATCCTCGAAACCAAGATTTTAGATCTGGTAAATAAGGTTATTACCATTTTAGCATGCACACAATATTTATGCCTTTCTTTCAGTTGTTTTTATGTGGACTTTGATTAAGATTCAATTGAAAAAAAAAAATAAAAAAAAATAAAAAAAATAATAATAATTGTGGAAAAGGAATAGCATACAACGAGCAATATAGCATATGATTTCAACTTTTGTTTTTATGATTTGATGGAGAATTCAAATAAATAAAATGTGTGATATAAATTAGAAGAAAAAGAGTACATAAAGATATAAATGAAAAGGAGCAACGACTTCTCCAACATGAAGCCTTGGGCAAAAGCCTATTATCAATAGCGTAAAAATAAGATTTATACTAAAATAATAGTACACTCAATAAAAACAAAGCCTTCTAAAAAATTTCATGATTATGTATTGCATTTGTTTTGTTTAGCGTAATTTTTATTTATTTTATAAATTTGACTTCAATTAATAATTAGTGAATGATGGTTGACATGTAGAAAAAATATACATATAAAAAAAAAAAAACAAATTAGCACAAAAAAATTATACTACGTACTAGAGCACCTAGTCTATTTTTGCTTAGTAAATAAGGTGCTTTGGCCATAAATTCAATTTCCAAACTTTTAAGGGAATCACTCTGGGCGCTAAACTTTTAAGGTCATAAGGACACACTTTTAAGGGAATCACTCAGCTAGTCGTCCTCGATACCAAGCATCTCGAATGTCTTCACTATTTACTCTAGCCACTTATCCGCCTTTAGTAGCTCTTTGGGATCACCCAAAAACTCGTTCGGATTTGAACAGAAAAACTCTCATTTTAGAAAATATGGCCCTGCCTCAGCTACTTGGGTCTGTACTTGATTCTCAACCCTAAGAATATCCATGGATTCCCTCAATGCTCAAGCTATTTCACGGGCTAAGGCACTTATGGCCTGTTGACCAGTTCAGCCATATTGACCTGACCAACCCCTTCTTCCTGCACCAAAATCTCATCCGGTAAAAGCATCTCATGCCTCCTAGGCCTACCACGCCTACCACGCCTACCACTACCACGTCCACGTCCTGACATCCTAATGAAGGTAACAAAAGAGATTAGCACATTTACAGATGTGTCGTAGCTAACTCACCTGTGTCCTAATGCAATGGATAACTATAATTCACTCCACATAAGCACATAGTCACGTAAACATATACAAATTTCATTTCCGGATAATGATCGTCCTGTAGCATTACCAGAGTTCTAATTAGAAACAACAATGACCAAGTGCTCTTCCAATAGGACTTCCAAAAACCCGTAGACTCAATCAACATCCTAAAAATTAAATCTCAAACCCATATATTCACATAAGCATGTTATCATATAAACACACATCGTTCATATTGTGGTACTAACCACTTCCCACGTACCCAAAGTATTACGCTCTAATACCAAGTTGTAACGCCCCAAAAATGAATAGACCAAACCCATCTCATAAGCGGAAATATAATTGAATTAACATGCCTTCATTCATCAAAGTAGATATACATGAGAGACAAATACAAGAAGAAATGAAGGTTACACAGATAATCATTCGCCTTAATGGCTTATATCTTTCCAAGATAATTCTTGGTTACAACAAAATTGAGCCTAGCTCAATTACAAATTTAAAGCACTTGGCTATACAAAATAGATACAACAAAAATAGAAGCTTTTGCACCAAATTCCTCCAAGCTACTGTCTTGGTGGAGGCATATAACCAACACCTGAAAATGGTTTTTCTCAAATAGGGTGAGCCAAAGCCTAGTAGAAACCATCTAACACAAGGTATAAGTCTTAACAAAGATATAAGTAAAGTGTGCATATACGAGGTCCGTAGTAAAATTATTCATGTTTTACAAATCATAATATACCAAGTTTTATATCTCAATCCTTGTTATCTCAATTCCATTTGCGTCAATTCATTTCATCTTAACTCATGAGTCAATTTTCATTATTTTCTAGACAACCCAATTAAGATTACAACCCAATGGTGCTCAAATCACACCTTAATCACACAAACACTTCAATTTGCCATTTTATGAAAATTTCGTTTACAGGATTCGGTACCCATGTATACGCGCAGTTTCGGGACTTTCACCCTGGACACATAAGCTAGCTTAATTTAATGGAGTCCATCTTCTTTCTTCTCCTAAATATAGAGTACATCTCCTTTCTCCTTCCAAATATCATACATATACAATGTATTTAAAACACGGTCATATTAATGATAACCAGATTAGTTTTAATTTACATAATTCTCATGCAATTTTTACAATAATCATAGCTATCCTCCACCAATAGCCCAATACAGATATTTCTAAATAGATATTCAATCTCAAGATAGATAATTTATTCAAAATTTCACAAGTGAGTGATAATACATATTCTTCTCCACCATTTATGTCCACATCCATTCAATTTCACACTTCCAATCCCAAGTCCATTTATTTATACAAAATAAATATTTAAAACATTTTAGGGCAACTCTCTCTTTCCCAAATATCAACCTAAATGCAAAAATCAACTATTTTGTCACAATATAACCTCATATTCAACCCCGTAACCACTTATAACGCATTCACTTAGAAACCCCTCTTTCAATTTAATACCCAAACCCTAGGTTTGTTCATAGTACACCCAAATTCCACAATTTTTACATAACAACCCATAACTAAGTTAAAAATCATATGAGAGTGTAGAAAATACCTACCTCAAGTTGAAAGACCAAATGAAGAGATGGAAAAACTTCGAAAATGCCGAAACCAAGCTTTAATCAGACCAAAAGAGAGCTCTTGAGGCGTACTACTTTTTCAACAAAGGCATACGGGTACGGAGATTACTAGATCTAGGTGAAAATGTAGAGAGAATGTGAGTTTTAGAAAAAGAAACTCTAGATCTAGGGTTCTTGAAAAGTAAAGAGAGAGAGAGAAGTGAAAAAGTAATGTAAAACGACTTTTTTTATAAACTGATGTATGCATAGTTCATTCGAGCGCAAGAAGTGACGTTCAAGCGCCAAACACAATAAGTTGTTCCGCTCGAGCACAAGAAGTGATGCTTGAGCGCTAAGACACAATCAAAAAGGGCATTACCGCTCGGGCGCAAGAAGTGCTGCTCAAGTACAGAATATACACATCCAGTAGTTTTGTAGATAGTAGACCAACGCTCGAGCACAATAAAGGCTACCCGAGCTCCACCCCTTCGAGTGCAGGAAACGTTGCTCGTGCGCAAAATACACTCTTCCAGTAGTTTTGCAGACCTGTAAAAGTATTAAGAGTTTGCAAAGCCCACTTGAGCGCAAGAAGTGTCGCTCTAGCAAAGGACCAAAAATCTAGGCAACATAAGGTTTAAAAACCAAGCGACAAACCTATTCTAAACACAAACACAACAGTCCCAAAGCCAAAATTAAGGAGATATAAGGGAAGCAAGGTGTAAACAACAGTATGAAACCAATAAACCCGAGTTCGGGATACAACAA
This sequence comes from Camellia granthamiana, assembly GCA_036172215.1. Lineage (NCBI taxonomy): Eukaryota > Viridiplantae > Streptophyta > Magnoliopsida > Ericales > Theaceae > Camellia > Camellia granthamiana. The sequence continues at coordinate 52,600,056 of CM069907.1, read as the reverse complement.
GGACCAGGTCAAAATCGGGATCATTATAACCTCCCCCCTTAAAGAATTTTGTCCCCGAAATTTCAAATCAAGTTTTAAAACTCTATTTAAACCAATTACAATAGTGATAACCAACCAATTCCATCATTATGACCGATTCTCTGGTCATCCACTCTCATCAACAAGACAAACAATCTTTTAGCACTAAACATAAAATTCATATTTTTCTCAAAACATATGTAATGTTTATAATAAACTCATATTTCCAAAACACAAACAACATATACAATGTTTCCACCTTTTAAAACATGTACAATGTTCTCATATTCTATTTAACATAACAACAATACAATACATGGTCAAATATCAACAAATAGGTCTGGGTATTTCTCACGGACTGCCAACTTACATTCCCAAGTTGCGTCCTCAACCCTGTGATGTTTCCACAATACCTTAACTAAGGGAATTGTCTTGCCTCGCAAGACTTGGTCTTGAGTATCCAAGACTCTTACTGGTCTCTCCTCATACGAGGCATCCTCATCTATCTCTAAGTCGGTCCAATCCAATACGTACGATGGATCAGGCTCATACTTCCGAAGCATGCTAATATGAAACATATCACGAACCCCGAAAAGTTGTGGCAGCAAAGCCAAACGGTAAGCTACCTCTCTAATGTGCTCAAGGATCTCAAAAGGCCAATGAATCGAAGGGACAACTTTCCACTCTTTCCAAACCTCATCAAACCTCTCCTAGGTGATATCTTCAAGAATACATGGTCTCTTACCGCATAAGACAAAGGTCTCCTCCTACAGTCAGCATAACTTTTATGGTGACTCTGGGCCGTAACCAACCTCTTACGGATAAGTGCAACATTCTCCATCATTTCCCAGACTAACTTTGGACCCAACATAGGTGCATCACCCACCTCGGCCTAACACACAGGAGATCTACACGGTCGGCCATACAAGGCCTCAAATGGTGCCATGCCAATGCTTAATTGGAAGCTATTGTTATAGGCGAATTCCACCAAGGGCAAGTGTCTCTCTCACGAACGCTTAAAGTCAAGAACACAACCTTGAAATATATCCTCAAAGATCTGAATAGTAAGCTCAGACTATCCATTAATCTGAGGATGATACGCAAAAGTCAGTTTAGTGCCCAAGGTACTTTGTAAGCTCTGCCATAATCGAGCCATAAAATGCGGATCTCTATCCGATACAATCGTCACTAGGACTCCATGCAACCTCACTATATCCCTAACATACAGGTCGGCGAAAAAATCTATCGAGTCACTTACGCGCATAGGTATAAAGTGCGTCAACTTAGTCAACTGGTCAATTACCACTCAAATGGCATCACTACCCAGTTAAGTTCTCGGAAAGCCCACAACAAAATCCATCGCGACATGTTCCCACTTTCACTCGACTATAGACAAGGGTTGTAACGAACCCGCTGGCCTCTAATACTCAACCTTTACTTGCTGACAAGTAAGGCATTTTGACACAAACACAACCACATCTTTTTTCATACCCCTCCACCAAAAATGGCGACTAAGATCGCGATACATCTTTGTGCCTCCCGAATGCACCGCAGAGCGTGAATGGTGGAACTCTCGGAGCACTTTCTCTCAGCAAGACTTTGGCACGAAAAGATGGTCACCATATCTAATACTCGCATCGGGATACACATTCAAGCCTCTCTCCACTTTTCCACTAGAGATCTTTTCCCAGAGGGTTTCTACCTCAAGATCACCCCTATGTGCTTTTAACACTCGGTTTAAAAGTGTAGATTGTGCAACTACCGAAAACAAGGCTGCAGACTCAACAAACTCGCCAAGATACAAGTCAAACTCTCCAACAGCACCCAACATCTTCCATTCCTAGATGGCAATACAAGCCATACTGCTAATAGACTTCCTACTCAAAGCGTCAGCCACCACATTGGCCTTTCCCGGATGATATTGTAGCTCAAAATCTTAATCTTCTATAAACTCCATCCACTTCATCTGCCTCAGATTCAACTCTTTCTGTGTAAACAAATATTTTAGACTCTTGTGATCAGAAAACACCTCAAACTTCTCATCGTATAGATAATGCCTCCAAATCTTTAAGGCAAAAATCACTGCTGCTAACTCTAAGTCGTGAGTAGGGTAGTTCTTCTCATGAGTTTTCAACTGTCGTTAGCCATAGGCAGCACCTTCCCCTCTTGCATCAATACACAACCCAAACCTCCCCCTCTTGTACCAATACACAACCCAAACCTTCCCGTGAGGCATTACAATACACTGAATAGCCCAAACCCCTCTCTGGAATAATCAATACTGGAGCAGTGGTAAGTCTAACCTTAAGCTCCTGGAACGATCTCTCACCAGTCTCATCCCACACAAGCTTAACTCCCTTCATTGTCAGTCTAGTTAATGGTGAGGCTAATCTAGAGAAATCCTTCACGAACCGACGGTAATACCCGACCAACCCCAAGAAACTACGGATCTCAAAAATATTCTTAGGTTGCTCCCAATCTTGCGCCGCCTCTATCTTAGATGAATCTATAGTCAACCCTTTCCCAGATTCCACATGGCCTAAGAACTTAACCTCTCTCAGCTAGAATTTTCATATCCCAAACTGGGCATACAGTTTGTAAGCTTTAAGTAATTCAAGTACTACCTGCAAGTGTTCTTCGTGCTCCTCTTTGGAAGGTGAATAAATCAAGATATCATCCACAAAGACAACCACAAAACGGTCTAAGAACTCACGGAAGATCTGGTTCATCAAATCCATAAACATACCCGGTGCATTGGTTAGCTCGAAAGGCATCACTAGAAACTCATAATGGCTATATCGAGTGCGGAATGCCGTCTTCGGGATATCATCCTCCCTTACCCTCAACTGGTGATAACCCGATCTCAGGTCTATCTTAGAAAAGCAACAAGACCCCTTCAACTGATCAAACAAATCATCTACACGAGGCATTGGGTATTTGTTCTTGACAGTCACCCCGTTCAACTTCTAGTAATCTATATAAAGTCGCAATGCTCCATCTTTCTTTTTTGGCAAAAAGAGCTGATGCTCCCTACAGCGAAGTACTGGGGCGGATAAAACCCTTATCTAACAATTCTTGGAGTCAAATCTTCAACTCACTCAACTCAGCAGGTGCAAACCAATACGATGCCATAGAAATCGATGCCGTGCTAGGCACTAAATCAATAGAAAACTCGATCTTTCGGTGAGGTGGTAAACTAGTAAAATCCTTCGGAAAAATATCTGGATATTCACAAACTACTCTTGGCAACTCAACTTGAACTTCATCACCCTCACTACTCAAGAAGTTAGTAAGAAGACAACTAAGCTCATTTCGCCCACGCATATCAAACACCGATGATAAGACTTTACTAACCAGTCCCCCAAGAAATGAAAACAATCATCACTCAAGGTACATACAGTAACCCTCCACAGTCCCCCAAGAAATGAAAACAATTATCGCTCAAGATATATACAATAAACCTTTGATGGTAGTAATCTATAATAGCCCGATATAAAGACAACCAGTCCATACCCAAAATAACGTCAAAGCTAGACATATCAATCAATACAAATAAAAAAGGAAGCCGGCGACTGGCAACTTTTATGTCACAACCAAGACACCCCTGTTTCAAAACAACCTCACTACCAATAGGTGACTCTACACAGATAGGAGATCCTAACTGAGCCAACTCTAACCCCAAAACCGATGAAAATAAAGACGAGATAAATAAATGGGATGCACCCGTATCAATCAACACATTAGCAACTGAATTGTAAAACAAGAAGGTACCTCTCATTTCTAAAAGAGCTAGTACAAGATCTGGCACGGTAACAGTATACACTCGCCTTGTAAGCCTCTGATCTACTTGCTCACCTCTCAGAGCATAAGCCAGATGCACTAACTGAGCCAAAGAGGCTCCCTTATTGGCCCTCGAAGCCTGTGCTGACTATGTTGGCTGGTGGCTCTATGTCTGTCTCGAACCAGATGTACTGGGAGTGCCACCCAACTGTGGGAAAAACCTCTTCATGTGCCCCACCTGCCCACATTGATAACAAGTGAGTGGCTGGCTTCTCCCCTAATTCTGGATCTGAGAACGAGCCGAAGATGATGCAGAACGCTGCCCTCCTCTTCTCTGCGGGCAAGCTAGAGACTTATGGCCCAACTGGCCACATTTGTAACAAGTGAAATCTCCCTGTCCACATTTTCCAGATCCCGAACTCGGCACTAGAAAGATAGATCTCGACAGAGCTCCCTGGGATGAATGGAGGTTAGAGCCCCTCGGTCTCTTATTGTTCCCTTAATTGTCCTCACTCTTCCTAGAGCCCCTCATTCTTTCTTCCTCCATTTGCATAATGGTCTCAAGATGGGCCACCGCCTTCACAAGGTACCCATAATCTCTAATCACGGATTTGGCCACTCTGAACATGAGCCCGGTCTTGAATCTCTTCTTAAGCTCCAAGCAACGACGCTCTTCAGTCGCCACAAGCTCAAGTATGAACATAGACAAGTTAATAAAGGTGGCCTCAAACTCGGCCACTGGTGTGTTGAACTGCACCAACTTAGAGAATTGGTCTCTCAACTTCTCCCTAACAGTGGGAGGCAAAAACTTATCCTGGAAGGCGCTGACAAAGGCCTCCCAAGTCATTTCAACGTGCCCACACACATACTTCCACCACTGACCTGTATCTCCCTTTAGTTGGAAAGATGCCAAGGTCACCCTCAGCTGGTCGTCCTTGATGTCAAGTATCTCGAACGTCTTCACTATTTGCTCTAGCCAATCCTTTACCTTCAGTAGCTCTTTGGGATCACCTAAAAACTCGTCTGGATTTTAACGAAAAAAATCTCGCTTCAAAAAAGATGGCCCTGCGTCAGCTATTTGGACCTAGATTTGATTTTCAGCCCTGAGAATATCTATGGATTCCCTCAATGCTCCGGCCATTTCGCAGGCTAAGGCACCCATGGCCTATTGACCAACAAGTTTGGCCACATTGGCCTGATCAACCCTTTCTTCCTACGCCGAAATCTCATCTGGTAAAGGCATCTCATACCTCATAGGCCGACCACGCCTACCATCACCATGTCTACGTTCTAACATCCTAATGAAAGTAACGAAAGAGATTAGCACATTTACAAAGGTGTCGTAGCTAACTCACTTGCGTCCTAATACAGTGAACAACTATAATTCACTCCTTATAAGCACATAATCACATAAACACATACGAATTTTATTTTCGAATAATGATCGTCTCGTGGCGTTGCCAGAGTTCCAATTAGAAATAGCAGTGATCAAGCGCTCTTCCAATAGGACTTTTAGAAACCTACAGACTCAATCAACATCCTAGAAATTAAATCCCATACCCATATAATCACATAAGCATGTTATCATATAAGCACACATTGCTTATACTAAAGTCTCTATCAAGCGAGACAAATTGATTGTGGTACTAACCACTTCCCACATATCTAAAGTATTTAAATCCGGTACTCTCCGATACCAAGTTGTAGCGCCCCAAAAATGAATACACCAAACCCATCTAATAAGCGGAAATATAATTAAATTAACATGCTTTCATTCATCAGAGTGGATATACATGAGAGACAGATACAAAAAGAAATAAAGGTTACACAGACAATCATTCGCCTTAATGGCTTACATCTTTCCAAGATAATTCTTGGTTATAACAAAAATAAGCCTAGCTCAATTACAAATTTGAAGCCCTTGGTTATACAAAACAGATACAACAAAAATAAAAGCTTTTGCTCTAAATTTCTCCAAGCTACTGTCTTAGCGGAGGTATATCACTAATACCTGAAAATGATTTTTCCCAAATAGGGTGAGCCAAAGTCTAGGAGAAACAATCTAACACAATGTATGAGTCTTAACAAAGATATATGTAAAGTGTGCATATATAAGGTCCGTAGTAAAATCATTCATGTTTTACAAATCATAATATGCCAAGTTTTATATCCCAATCCTTGTTATCTCAATTCCATTCATGTCAATTCATTTCATCTCAACTCATGAGCCAATTTCATTATTTTCCAGACAATCCAACTGAGACTACAATCCAGTGGTGCTCAAATCACACCTTAATCACACAAATACTTCAATTTGCCATTTTAAGGAAATTTCGTCCCCGAGATTCGGCAGCTATGTATATGCGCGGTTTCTAGACTTTCACCCTAGACACACAGGCCAACTTAATTCAATGAAATCCATCACATTTCTCCTCCGAAATATGAAGTACATCTCATTTCTCCTCCCAAACATCATACATATACAATGTATTTAAAACACAATAATATTTAATGACAACCAAGAAGAGATTAGCTTCAATTCACTTAATCCTCTTGTAATTTCTACAACAATCGTAGCTATCTTCCACCGATAGCCTAATACAGATATTTCTAAACAGATATTCAATCTTAAGATAAATAATTTATTAAAAATTTCATAAGTAAGTGATAATATATTCTTCTCCATCATTTATGTCCACATCTATTCAATTTCACATTTCCAATCCTAATTCCATTTATTTATATAAAATAAAATTTGAAACATTTTACGACAACTCCCTATTTCCCAAATATTAACCCAAATGCCAAATTCAACTATTTTGTCACAATATAACCTCATATTCAACCCTGTAACCACTTATAACTCATTCACTTAGAAACCCATTTTTTGGTTTAATACCCAAACCCTAGGTTTGTTCATAATACATCCAAATTCTACCATTTTTACACAACAACCCATAACTAAGTTAAAAATCATATAAGAGTGTAGAAAATCCCTACCTCAAGTTCAAAGACTAAAGAAAGAGATGGAGAAACTTTGAAAATGCCGAAACCAAGCTTTAATCAGACCAAAAGAGAGCTCTTGAGGCGTATTTCCTTTTTAACAAAGGCACACGGGTACGAAGATCACTAGATCTAGGTGAAAATGTAGAGATAATGTGATTTTTAGAGAGAGAGACTCTAGATCTAGGGTTCTTGAAAAGTAGAGAGAGAGAGAGAGAGAGAGAGAGAAAAGTGAAAAAATAATGTAAAATGACCTTTTTACGAACTGATATATGCACAGTCCACTCGAGCGCAAGAAGTGACGCTCTAGCGCCAGACATAATAAGTTGTTTCGCTCGAGCGCAAGAAGTGATGCTAGAGCATCAAGACACAATAAAAAAAGGGGCATTATTGCTCGAGCACAAGAAATGTCACTCGAACACATAATACACACATCCAATAGTTTTGCAAACAATAGACCAACGCTCGAGCACAATAAAGGCCGCTCAAGCTCCCACCCGGTCAAGCGTTGAAAATGCCACTCGAGCGCAAAATACACTCTCCCAGTAATTTTGCAGACTTGCAAAAGTACTGAGAGTTTGCAAAGCCTGTTCGAGCGCAAAAAGTGTCGCTTAAGTAGAGGACCAAAAATCTGAGCAATATAAGGTTTGAAAACCAAGTAACCAACTTATTCCAAACACAACCACAACAGTCCCAAAGCCAAATTTAAGGAGACATAAAGAATAGTATGAAACCAGTAAACCTGAGTCCGGGATACAACAAAGATCGGGTCAAAACCGGGATTTTTATACTTGTCATCGCCATTGATCTCCACTCCGCGGTGGTCGACGTCGAGAGGATTGAAATCGAGAGAGAGAGAGAGAGAGAGAAGATCGGCTTTGATACTTTGGCACAGTGCATATCATATATATATATACAAAGGGTATTTTGGTCATTTAACTTAAACTTGTCCTTATGCACAAACTAATTCAGTGCTTGGACCTCCCATCGAACAAAATTCAAAATTGAATTTTTGAGCCAAGCGCCCTGGTCATAATCCATGAAATGATTTTCTTTATTGATAAAAACAAAAAAATATAAAAATAAAACAAAAACAAGAATTAATGTTACCTACTTAAATTTCTTCTAAAGTGTAATTTACACCATTTCAACTTTAAATTTATACCATAAATTCAAAAAATTGTGACTATTTTATTTATTTATTTATTGTGTACATAATATTTAGGATAAATATACATGTAGTTTATGTAGTTCGCCTCACATGTCAATTACATTAAGCCAATTTAATCTGATTGATAATGCTTTATAGAAATTGGAAGCAAATCTAGAGACAAAAAAATCCATTCACTATCCTCAAAATGATTGAATTATTAACATCCAACAAAAGCGTTTTCTTTTTCTACAAACCAATTTCTCTAAGTGCACATGCTTTTTGAATTTTTTCAAAATCATAATTTTATCCCCTAATCAAATTAACCATTAAAAACAAACTTTAATTTTTAATCAATTTCTCAATACACATCTCATCACTCCATCCCATCATCCATTCCATGACAGGCTGCCATTGAATGCTCCCTTTGAAGCCTAGCCTCCACTGTACGTAACATATCCTCTTCTCCCGCCACCGCCCCCCAGTCACTAATTTTAGTACCTCGATTCTTTTTTGTAGAAAATCTAGGCTTAGGGTTTCGAATGAAATGAGATAGACTACTAAAAAGGGACCTTTTTGCGACAGCCCCACACATCGCAAAAGGTGAACATGTCGTTACAAAAGACTTTGTGCGATGGTGTAGCAACAGAAAAGGGAGGTGGCGGAAGGGGGTGTGACAAAAGGTATTTGCGATGGTTACGAATCGTCACTTTCTTGTAACAACAGCAAATCAATAGTTTTTGCGATGGTTTAACCTAACACAAAAAAGTAGAAAAAAATATCACTTTAGCAACGATTTAAGATGCCACCACCAAAAACTTTTTTTAGAGACAGTAGTTAACGTCGCTAAAATATTATTAGCGATAGTCTCAAAAATTGCAAAAAAAAAAGAAAGAAAATTAAATCAATAACGTATTTGTGATAGTTTAAATTGTCGTTAAATAATTGAAGTAATATATAAATGTGATAGGTTAAACCGTTGCTAATAAAATGCAAAGATTAATGATTACATTCGCGACAGTTTATTACTATCACAAAAAATATTTTCCTAAAATAAATATATATTTTATTAATTCATTGTAGTTTTGCGACAATTTCTAGATGTTGCAAAAAATAAAAACATAGATAATGTATTAAAATTATTTTCCTATACAAATTATTAATATTTTCTAAAATAAAATACATCCACATCCACTTCCACACACATTCACATTCACATTCAGAAAATTATATATACGAATTATATATATGTCTTGTAAAAATATAGTGTCAACCAAACATTCATTATAGAAATATATAAAACAACCACCAACAATAGTAATAATTTTTGATAATTCAAGAATTCAAATTTGAATCTAAAACAAAACAATAGTAAACGACAGTACAAATAAAAAAACAAATCTATTATAGCTTGTTTTAGTATCAATAGTAAGCTATAATATCGGTATGCGAAGATATCATCACGTACTCAAAAGGGTACCATCTACAAAAAGAAGAAATAATAATAATAATAATAATAATTTACAATATAATTAATTTCAAGCTTACAAAAAATGTAAAACATTTAATATTTATTTTAATAAATAATTAAATAAATAAGATTATAACATATCCATGAATCGAGCACCATACAATATATCTTCCAATAGCTTCTCCAACTGTTCTTAGACCTTGAGATAGTGTTTCCAAATGAGCATTCGGCTTTTTCGCTTTTAAGACAAAGACATTTCAATATTTGGACCCAATTGGAACTCCATCAATTTCACACAATGTCACTAATAAGAAGTCCCTCTACCAATTGGACTATTGGTATATATGTACTATCCAAAGAAACTTCAATTATATTCTACAATGATGATAATACTATTAAAATCATGTATTGATTGAACATATTCCCCTATAATCGAATAAATACAAAACAAGAAATCTAGCCAAATAATTCTACTTAAACACAGACACAACAACCCCTAATAGTTCATGCTAGTAGACATGAAACAAATGTGAGATTAACAACAACAAAAACGCAATATAGGTGACACAAAACAAATACAAATAATCGATGTTGAGAGGTTGAGTCCCTTATTTTTCGACAAGTCACTTGTGCCTAGTTAGTTGTGTGTGTCAAGTTTCGTTGACATTCGATATTGTTTGACCATTTTAATATGTCAATTTTGAAAACTAGTTTATGAAGGACAAGTTTTCACAAATGAGAATTAGACTCTAGATTTAAAATCAAGAATCAATTTCGAGTACTGTATTTTCCTACAAACCATTTGTGCCCAGTTAGTCATGTATGTCAAGTTTCGTCAACATCTGACACCATTTGACCATTTTAGTGCGTCAACCAATTCAGGAAAAAAAAAAAGTTTCTAAAGGAAAAGTTTTCACAAACGACAATTAGGTTCTATATTCAAAAACGAGAATCAATTTCAAGTCCCGACTTGTCCTACAAGTCATTTGTGCCCAGTTAAATGTGTGTATCAAGTTACGTTGACATCCGATTAGTGTCTTAACTAGTTCGAAAAAATAATTTCTAAAGAACAAGTTTTCAAAAACAAAAATTAGGCTCTAGATTCAAAACCAGGAACCGGTTTCAAGTTTTTGTCTTTTTGTACTAGTCATTTGTACCTAGTTAGTCATGTGTGTCAAGTTTCGTTGACATCCGAAGTCGTTTGACTATTTTATTATGCCAACTGGTTTCAAAAAGAGTTTCTAAATGACAAGTTTTTATATACGGGAATTAAGCTCTAGATTCAAAATCGGTAATCGATTTTGAGTCCAGTCTTTTCCTACAAGTTATTTGTGCCTCGTTAGTTGTGTATGTCAAGTTACGTTGACATCCAACGTCATTTGACAATTTTAGTAGGTTAACTGGTTTGGAAAAAACGTTTCTAAATGACAAATTTTCATAAATAGAAATTATTCAAAATCGAGAATTGGTTTCGAGTCCTATTTTTTCTTACAAGTTATTTGTGCCTAGTTATTCTTGTGTGTCATGTTTCATTGATATCCGATGCTGTTTCACCATTTTTGTGTGTCAACTGATTCCTAAAAAGAGTTTCTAAATGACAGGTTTTCACAAATGGGAATTAGGATCTAGATTCAAAATCAGTAACCAATTTTGAGTCCCATCTTTTCCTACAAGTCATTTTTCCCTAGTTGGTCGTGTGTGTCAAGTTTCATTGACATCCGACGTCATTTCGCCATTTTAGTGTGTCAAGCGGTTCCGAAAAAGAGTTTTTAAAGGACAAGTTTTCACAAACGAGGATTAGGCTCTAGATTCAAAACCAAGAATCGGTTTCAAGTCCGGTCTTTTCGTACAAGTTATTTGTGCCTAGTTAGTCATGTGTGTCAAGTTTCGTTGACATCTGACACCGTTTGACCATCTAATATGTCAACCGGTTCAAAAAATAGTTTATAAAGGATAAGTTTTCAAAAACAGGAATTAGGCTCTAGATTTAGAATTGAGAACCAAATTCGAGTCCTGTCATTTCTTACAAGTCATTTGTACTTGGTTAGTTGTGTGAGTGAAGTTATGTTGATATCTGATGCCATTTGACCAATTTAGTGTGTCAGCCAGTTCAGAAAGATAATTTCTAAAGGACAAGTTTTCACAAATGGGAATTAGGCTTTAGATTCAAAACCGGGAACCGATTTTGAGTCCTGACTTTTTTTACCTAGTTAGTTGTCATGGTCAGGTTTCATTGACATCCGATACCGTTTGACCATTTTAGTGTGTCAACTACTTCCGAAAAAGAGTTTCCAAATGACAAGTTTTTATAAACATGAATTAGGCACAAGATTCAAAATCGGGATCCGATTTTGAGTCCCGCCTTTTCCTTCAAATCATTTGTACCTAGATAGTCGTGTTTGTCAAATTACGTTGACATTCAACGGCATTTGACCATTTTAGTATGTCAACCGGTTCGGAGAAAGAGTTTCTACATGACAAATTTTCGCAAATAGGAATTAGGCTCTAGATTCAAAATTGAGAATCGGTTTCAAGTCCTTTTTTTTTTTTTACAAGTTATTTGTGCCTAGTTAGTCGTGTGTATCATGTTTCATTGACATCCGATGCCGTTTGGCCATTTTAGTGTGTCAACTAGTTTCGAAAAGAGTTTCTAAATGACAAGTTTTCACAAACAGGAATTAGGCTCTACATTCAAAATCGGGAACTGATTTCGAGTCCCTATCTTTTCTTACATGTCATTTGTGCCTAGTTAGTCGTGCATGTCAAGTTGCGTTCACATCCGACACCATTTGACTATTTTAGTGTGCCAACCGGTTTGCAAAAGAGTTTCTAAAGGACAAGTTTTCACAAACGGGGAATTAGGCTCTAAAATCAAAATCGGGAATCAGTTTTGAGTCAAGTCTTTTTTCACAAGTCATTTGTGCCTAGTTAGTTATGTGTGTTGAGTTTCATTGACATCCGATGCTGTTTACCATTTTAGTTTGTCAACCGGTTCGGGAAAAAATAATTTATAAATGACAAGTTTTCTCAAATGGGAATTAGGCTCTAGATTCAAAACCAGGAACCGATTTTGAGTCTCGTCTTTTCCTACTAGTGATTTGTTCCTAGTTAGTCATGTGTGTCAAGTTCCATTGACATCCAACGTTGTTTGACCATTTTAGTGTGTTAACCAGTTCGGAAAAGAAGTTTCTAAATGACAAGTTTTTCACAAACGGGAATGAGATTCTAGATTCAAAACCAGGAGCCGATTTCGATTCTTGTCTTTTCCTACAAGACAGTTGTGCATGCTTAGTCATGTGTGTTAAGTTTCGTTGACATTCGATGTCATTTGGCCATTTTAATGTGTCAACCGATTCGTATAAAGTTTCTAAGTGAGAAATTTTCACAAACGAGAATTAGACTTTAGATTCAAAATTGAGAATCAATTTCGAGTCCCGTCTTTTGCCACAGGTCATTTGTGCCTAGTTGGTCATGTGTGTCATGTTTCATTGAGATTCGAAGCCATTTAACCGTTTTAGTGTGTCAATAGGTTCAGAAAAATAGTTTCTAAATGACAAGTTTTCACAAACGGGAATTAGGGTCTTGGTTCAAAATTGGAAACCGATTTCAACTCTCGTCTTTTCCTACAAGTCATTTGTGCCTATTTAGTCGTATGTGTCAAGTTTTGTTGACATCGGACGCCGTTTGACTATTTTGGTGTGTCAATTGGTTCGGAAAAATAGTTTCTAAAGGACAAATTTTCAAAAACGGGAATTAGGTTCTAGATTCAAGACCTATAATCGGTTTCGAGTCTCTTCTTTTCCTACAAGTCATTTGTGCCTAGTTAGTTGTCTGTGTCAAGTTTCGTTGATATCTAATGCTGTTTGACCATTTTAGTTTGTCAAACTGCTCGAAAAAGAATTTCTAAATGACAAGTTTAACCAAAGAATTAGAATGAGAAATTAGAAAAAAAAAAAGTAGTTAAGAAAAATGTCACTGAAACAGATACATAACAAAGGAATTATGGTACCTCCATCATAGCCGTGACATTGTCTTTATGTGTTTGGAGAACTTGCATCATATTTTCGCATATCAAGCAAAAGTTGCCTTTGATACCATTAACCTCCATAGCTTTCACAAGAGTTCTAGTTAATTGGAAGGGAACCTATATTATTAGTTTCATGTAAGAGGACCAATGACATGTAGGCCATTCATTTGCAAATTTTGTCTGCAATACGTAAAAATCATAACAACCTACCTTTTTAGGGAACTTCTCCCGATTCATTGAAGCTTCGAAATAGTCTACAAAATCAATGTGCAATATCTTCCAACTGCAACATGACATAATTAATATGAAATACTTTCAAAGACTGATCAATTTAAAGAGCATTGTGATGCAAGTCTTTGACACCTGGGAGTGGGTTGTCTACATATATGACAATGTATACTATGTCCTCCCGTCTAGCCAAACCACAGAAGTACGACATTTTAACCAAAAGAACCTATCAAAAACCAATCCAAACAACTTGAGATTCCTCAATTCGGAGACTAAACAAATTAAAAAAATAGGTTCATGGAAGCTCTCAATTAAGAGATAACGAGTCATTGCTATTTAAATGGCACACTCACTCTTAGTGTAGATGATATTTCAAATTAAATTTTGATTCTTAACTGTAACTATAACTAGAGAAGCTAGCCTTATTCAATTATTTATCCAAGTAACCAAAGTAAGAGAAAAGAAAAAAAGAGTTGTTGAACAACTCCAATCCCAAACCATTTTATGCATGCATTTTATCTTTGAAAATCATAAGTTTAATCAGTTTATGATGCATTTAGACTTCCATTTTAAACGCTAGAACCAACCCACAGTTATTAGTCTATCAGGTTTATATGATTGATCCATATCACACATCAAAATAGTGAGCTGACACCTTGGCTCAACTAAACACATCACATTCAATTTAACAATTTTTTAGAAAAGGCATCTGTTAACTTGGAATTAAATAAATTATCATGAATAGGATTAAGATGTGTTGTGGTTCATGGAAGTGGTACACAATATCAATGCACACAAAAATTTTTGGGGTTTGACAGCTCTGTACTGCATTCACTAAAATTATTGATGGCTTTTTTAGTTACATGTGATGATCACAATATTAATGACTATGAAACATGTCAAGGAAAAAACATGATCAACAAACAAGGAAATAGATAACACAATAAGGATAAGAAACTAACCTAATATTTTGACATGCATATCTCTTGACAATTTGTGGATTTGGATTTTTGTTCACTCCATTTTAAGTCAATTTGTGCTATGCTTTTGAAATGTAAAACAAGTAGCACAAAAAATAAAAACACATAATTTCTTTGTCAATTTTTCTCACTTATGGAACAATGCAAATTAGAAGCTCAACACCGTAAAGAGAACACATATTGACTAGTAAAAAGAACAATTACCTAATTATCATCAGTTATGACCAACAATCAAAACCCTAAAATCAAAACATTGACTATCATAAACAAACAATCAAACACAATTGAAAAGAGGAGAGAGGAGAGGAGATGAGATGGTAGTAGATTATGGAAGTTTTGACCAGCCTAGATAGGACAAACAAAAATGAAGACAATCACACAAGCAAAGACGCCAATGAGAACAATAATAATGTGAGACAAAATCTACTATAAAAAGAGGTGTGAGTGATGAGAAAATCAAGAAATATATTATGTGAAGTTGTGATGCATTGATTCTGCAGAAAAAAATAATTGTTTCTCTTCTTTTTCTTTTTCGAAGCTCTGTTTTTTTTCTTTTTCTTTACTTGTTCATACACATTCCTCTACTCAACTGTTTCTTCTTCATTTCTCAAAAAATTCTCATTGTTGCAATAGACAGTGTGCATCAATTTCAAGTCCAACAAATTATATAAATGTCACTTTGGCATTTTATCAAACACTTTGTGTGAAAGAAAGCTAATGAGAAAAAACAAATAATCACAAGTTGAAGAACAAATAGTCAAAATTCACTAATTTTCGTCTATACAAAAAAATAGATACACATATGCATGCACATAATTAACAAACACTAAAATAGATGTGAAAATCAGTAACCCGTTGAACTTTACTTTAATAACATCTCATATTGTACATGGTAAGTTGTAAAGGCTAAAGACTAACAACCCGTATGTAATCGTATCTGGCTATACATGGATGCCGGAGAGGGAATCTACAGGCACCGATATTGAGTGAGAGGGTCTGCGAGAGGTAGATTGTAAAAGAAGAGAAAGAGGAGAAGAGGAAAGAAAATGATAGAAGCGGAGAGGAAGAGGGTAACTTGGATGCTGGAAAGGGTAATGCAAACGCCATTGTTGCCGCCAGAGGGGGTACTGTCCATGTTGGTGTTGTTGCCAAGGGCATACTACCCACGTCGGTATTACCACCGTGTGTGTGTGTGTGTGTGTGTGTGTGTGTGAGGGAGAGAGAGAGAGAGAGGAACTAAGGCTGGGCTGGGGGTGAGATTGAATTAATAAGGTTTAAGTTTTTGCGACATTTTGAAAAATTGTCGCAAAAGAGAAAAAAAAAACGCAAAAAAAACTTTTGTTGTGATGGGGTAATGTATTGTTGCATATAATATGACTTTTTGCGACAGTTTTGGGTTATCCGTCTCTAAAAATAGTAATTCATCTGATATTTTTTTTTGATGGCCAATTGTCGTCGCCAAAAAAAAATATTTTGCAATGGTCTTTTTTGTAGTCGCAAAAGCTTGTTTTTTGCAACAGTATTTTAACCATCAAAAAAAATTCCGTGTCTAAAGCCCCTTTTTCTAGTAGTGAGATAGCAAGCGAAAGGAGGGCGATGATACAAAGATGATGAGGAATAAAGTTGCTCAATGATGAGGAAGAGATATAGGATGACAAATAGGCTTGGTAGCTATGGTGCTTGTGGTGGGCGTCAAGGGTAGAGGTTGAGGAGGGATAGGGTAGGGCAATAATGGATTGTGGTGGGAGGGCTAATAATGGTGGGGATTCTGTGGGTGGACGTATAGTGACTTTTAGGGGTCAAGGTGAGTGGTGGGGGATTAGAGATTGTTGGCGAGGACTAGAATGGAGTGGGAAAGGGCTAAAAGCTTTTGACGTCCAATTTAAAATGACCCGTTTCCTTTTGAATTGATCATTTTCACCCTTGATTTTTGGTTGAATTTTTTAACAAATGTTATAATTGGATAAAACTGGCACAACGTGAAAGATTAAATGACAAAGTTGATATAATTGAAACTACATAAACTAAATTAATATAAGATACACACTACAAAGAGTGGGTAAATTTTTTCCTAATATTTATGTTATTTGATTAAACTATGAAGTCTATGCAGCTTATGTAGCTTGTACACCATTCCAAGTCAATTACAAAAACTTGCAGCATATAATCACTTAAAAAAAAAAAAAAAAAAAATTGTTGATTAAAAAAAAAATTCACTAAAATGTCAAATCAATTGGATAATAGGCCTGCTTGGTAGAACTTATAAACTGCTTATTTCAACTTTTAGCTTAATTTAAGTTAAAATATTTTGTTTGGTGCAGCTTAAGTTAACCAGCTTATAGCTTAAATCAAGCTATTTTTCAGCTTATCTCAAAAGCTGGTTAGGGAGTGCTTAAATTTTCGACTTAAGCGCACAGCTGGTGTGGGGGGCTAAAATTACTTAAATGTCCTCGTCAATACTCAAATATTAATATTAATATTAATTAAAAAAAGAAAAAATTGTATATTTCTGAAGAAAAAGAAAAAAAAATCAATATTAATTAAAAAATAAATATTAATTGGTATTAATTATTAATAAATTCATATTGTATATTTTTATATTAATTAAAAAATAAAAAATTGTATATTTCTGAAGAAAAAGAAAAAAAATCAATATTAATTAAAAAATCAACATTAATTGGTATTAATTATTAATAAATTAATATTGCATACTTTTTTAATGAATTAATTATTAATTGATACTAATTAATAACAATTGTTGATTATTAATATTAATTGATACGAATAAAAATTAATTATTAATATTAATTTATACTAATTAATAATTTTAGTATTAATTGAGACTAATTAAGCCATTAATTGACACTAATTAATAATTTTAGTATTAATTGATACTAATTAATTTATAATGGAAAAAAATTATGACAATAATACTTCCATTACATTTTTATCAAATGTATCAATTTTTATATTAATTGATACTAATTAATACTAATTATATTAACTTTTATTAATGAAATAATTTTTTTTTAAATTAAAACTAAAAAAAATGACAAAATAATCTTTTTTATATCATATAAGGGCAAGAAGGACAATTATACAGTAAAAAGTTATTTTACAGCTTATTAACCAAATACTACTCTGCTGCTTAAATCTATAATCCCACAGCTACACCAAACAAGTTAACAGCTTATGTTCACAGTTATAAGTCATAATCTGTCAAGTTATAATCTATAATCACTTTTCCACAATTCTACCAAACGGGGCCAATAATAGAATAATCTTATGAGAGTGCAACTCAATCTTTTGTGGGACACAAGTCTTATGAGGTGCAAATCTTTCTTGTTCACCTTAAAGATTCTCGTAGTGTAATTATTTTTGGATTAATTCATTAAAATATTATTTTCTCCAATATTAAAGTAGGTGTGACTCAACCATTAGACGACTTAAGCCGTCGTCTAAGACTCACAAAAAATATTTAAAAAAATTCTTATTGACAAAGCCCCAAACTTTTTAAAAATGCAGTTAAATAAAGTCTAATTTTGATATTTAAGAGTTGTTTGGAATGATCTAAATAAGTGCACTTTTTGACTTTTTATGAAATATGAGTTGAGTTTGAGTTGGGTTTGAAGTGATGTGTTAGAGAGGTGATGTGACTTAAATAAGATGATGTGACTTAAATAAGGTAGTGAGTTTTTGACTTTTTGTCTTTTTCAAGACATGTCAAACTTGGCCTTAATATGAAACTCCCAAAAATCTTAAGCAGCTACATTGCATGTAGAAATTTTCCAGATATATGGCCAAGAAGTCTCTTTCAAGAAAACTACAGCAAAGATGACATAAGGAGTGATGCTTCACTCTTCCATAAACTATTATGAGAAATGCTTTAGACCACTAATTAGTGGTGGCTCTAATAATGTGGCAGTGGGTCCCGCCCACTGTCACAGTGTGTTTATGCCTTGTGTTTTTTTTTTTTTTTCAATTGCCACTTCACTAGTAGTAGGATTAGTGATGGTAAATTAGTGGTTTATAACATTGCTCAACTATTATATGGTGAGCTGTTCTTAGCCGTCTCTCTGTGTGTGTGATCTGTACTGTCTTTCATAATCGTTTCTCAATCTTCTATTAAAATAGTCATTTGAATCATAAAATATTAAAATAGTGAATCAATGTTGGATTTGAAACGGTACAAATGTGTTGTTTTTCTGTGACCTATAAGACCTTTTTGGTCAAATTTATTTATCTAATCTTTTAATTTTGAAAATTTTTCATATTAAAAAAAATTGAGTAATTATTTTGTCAACAAAAAAATCATTGTTGTTGCTTTTCGTTTTGACGTTTTTCTTTTTCCTTTTTTTCAACTTTATTTTTTTCTTGATTGGCAAGGAATTGACTAATTGGTTTTTCTTTTTTAGTACACTTGAGTTTGCTTTGCCTAGCCCATTTAGTTTTGATGATTATTATTAATAAAATTCAAAGAATTTGATTGCGACTTTCTAGATTATTCTTGTTGATCAATTCTTGGTTTTGCATGCTTTCTATTTATTTTCGATTATATCACATCACAACCATTGCAATATACAGACGTGGTTGATTTATTTGAATAAATAATTTTCAACAAAATTTTTGTTTGAATTTTCAACACATCCATTGCAATCCAGTGGTGTGGGAAATTTATTTGAATAAATGTATTCCAACAAAATTTTTATGCTTAAATATACCACTATCGCATTATTATCGAATTACCGCTGTGGGTATATTTGAATAAAATGAATTTTAATATTTAAAAGAAAAATGTTAAATATATTTTGTTCAAGTTTGTTAATTTAGACTCCTGACAAAAGCTAGTGTGAGTAATCTTGCGTGGATAATTTTATTAATTTTCCACGAAATAAAAATAAAAATAAATAAATAAATTGATGTATTGCGTTGCTCACTACAAGAAAATGCAGAAATGGCGACTAAAAAAATTATTTTCGTCGCTGAAAGTGCCATTTTCGGCGACTAAAATGGAATTAGTAGCTGTTGGCTTATTTTTCCTACGAAGGAAAATATTATAAATGCGAGCGTACCAGTAAGGATTGAAAAATCCTTACAGATTAAATTCAAGCCAATTATCAAGCGATTGTGTTGACGGTTCTTTTGCCTCAACAAAGAGGACTTCAAAATTGCCAAAGTGTAGAGAAAAGAAAAATTAAAAGAAGAAAGGGCGATGGAGAAAGACGATTAAGTAAACAATCAAAGTAATAATTACTTACCTCTACTCTTATGCTTCGAAAAGGAAGTGCATGAAATGCTTCGAAATGAAAGTGCTGAAAATAAATACTTCTAAACATAAATCTATGTTAAACTACTCCTAAGATAAGGAAAATGACAAGAAATATTGAAATCAATTGTCTTTGATTTAAGTTCTGGATCCTTTACAATGTAGCCATTAATGGCTATTTATAGAGAAAAAAATACAGCAATAACTACTTAGTAACTACCCATTTCTTCAATCTTCATTCTTGTCTTGTCATATGTCCTTCCACTCATCCACTTTGTCCTTCATATTCTCCATCATCTCTATAACTTCTTTTAACTTCCAAATGAATAAGAGGATGCCACGTGTCCTGCAATTATATAAATAATAAAAATTACAGATTTATGGTGCTAACATTACCCCCCGCGGCCCTTAAAAATGATGTTTATTTGAATTTTTGAAGGGCCGAACTAAGCACATGATTAATCTAAGCAATAAAATGCTTCAAATAATATCAACAAAGTGCTTCGAATGATGTAATAGCACCAATGAAGTGCTTCGAATGAGTATGAAATTATGACTAGATGTCTCGAATGCCAGCTATTATGGACTAGTAACAAGCTTCGAAGGTGGTAAAAGGACCAAGATCATCTTTCGAAGGTTGAAAGTGCCGACAAAGGACAAATTACATCCTTGGAAATATTCGGCAAAGCTTCGAAGGTTCATAACCACCATTATTGTTTCTTCGAAGCCATTAATGCAAGATGGAGTGCTTCGAAGCTTACAAAATTATGGCAAAAGGGCCTTCGAAGCAACTTTTGGCCAACATTGTGGTTATTCAAATTTTGTATGTTCTGGTTCATACATAATTAATGAAAATATTAATTTGTGCTTTGAACCAATTATTAATTCTTCGAAGACACCAAAATGGTTGTTCTTCGAACCAACTTATCATGCCAAAAACAAGCATTATTCGACAACTAATTAATTGTCACTTTACATATATTTGAAGAGATGTACACATTTCGAAAGTTTTCAAAGCTTTATACAGTTTCGAAGGTGAAGTAACCAACCTTCGAAACAACTCTTGATGCTTCGAATGTATCTTCGATGCTTTGATTGTATACATACAAACAACTGGCCATCAATTTGAAAAGATAAGCCATTCTCAACCATTTATTTAAATGCACAGGCTTTTTCTAGCCAAGTTCATGCATTTTTAATGGTCATCCCTTGTTCTTAGTGCTTCGAACTCATAAGAACAATTTGTTAATTTTATTAGCCACATCATCAGAATTATATTTTGATGTGAACCGCAAATCCAAAAAGGATTTTGAACACCAAAAGTCATGGTATAGTGTGACCATGAAAATTCCTACTTTTTGACATTTTGAAAAATGTCAAAAATTTTGAATTCATGAACAGTGGCTTGTTCATTATTCTTGACCATGTTTGTTTTAAAAACAAAACTTTCGCCGAATTGATTTTCATAATTATTTAGCAAAGTGGGTTGTTTTTCCATGTTAGCCATTAATGGCTTATGAAAATCACCCATAAATATGTTATTTTCATGACTTGACTCTCTAAAAATTGGTTTTTGGACCCCCCGAGTCATACATGGAACATCATTTTTAGCCAAATTTGGCTCAAGAACATGCTCTTTCGTTGTGTTAATTTCATAACTTGGCTCTTTAAAAACAGACTCTTGAACCCCCCGAGCCATTGATGAAATCAACTCTTTGCTTTTGCTATTTTCAACCATGGAAAAATTCTGAAAAAATTCACCAATTCCGGCCATTAAAGCCTTAGTTAAAGACTTGGTAATGAGAGTTGATAACTCATCATTCCATTGGCGAATTTCCATATCAAGTTGATGAATTTCTCCAATTAAATGGTGTCTTTTTTCTTCCACCAAATAATATTGTAATGGATGAAAGTTTATTTCATCAAGAAAATGGATCTCTTCTTGAAGATCCAAAATTTTTCTTTCACGCCAATATATTTCAAATTGACAAGTTTGAATGGCGAAATCCAAATTGTTTGTCATTTCTTACACTTGGCTGTCTCACCGGGCGTGCCAAAAAATGTTGGCTTATTTTTCCTACGAAGGAAAATATTATAAATGCGAGCGTGCCAGCAAGGATTGAAAAATCCTTACAGATTAAATTCAAGCCAATTATCAAGCGATTGTGTTGACGGTTCTTTTGCCTCAACAAAGAGGACTTCAAAATTGCCAAAGTGTAAAGAAAAGAAAAATTAAAAGAAGAAAGGGAGATGGAGAAAGACGATTGAGTAAACAATCAAAGTAACAATTACTTACCTCTACTCCTATGCTTTGAAAAGGAAGTGCATGAAATGCTTCGAAATGAAAGTGCTGAAAATAAATACTTCGAAATATAAATCTTTGTTAAACTACTCCTAAGATAAGGAAAATGACAAGAAATATTGAAATCAATTGTCTTTGATTTAAGTTATGGATCCTTTACAATGTAACCATTAATGGCTATTTATAGAGGAAAAAATACAGCAATAACTACTTAGTAACTACCCATTTCTTCCATCTTCATTCTTGTCTTGCCATGTGTCCTTCCACTCATCCACTTTGTCCTTCATATTCTCCATCATCTCTATAACTTCTTTTAACTTCCAAATGAATAAGAGGATGCCACGTGTCCTACAATTATATAAATAATAAAAATTGCAGATTTATGGTGCTAACAGTAGCCAAAAGTGAAGACTTTTGGCGACTGTGGAGAAGTTGTTTGAAAATACCCTTTGGATCCTGGGAGACGCTAGGGGTCCTCAGATAGCCACCTGAAAGGAAATAAACACTCCGACGTGGGTGCCGGAATTAGCACTCCGACGGACAAATCAGTCTCAAGCTCTAGGTTACTTGAATTCTCAGTTAAACAAGGCGATTCTTACCCTTCTTTTTTTCCCCTTTCTTTATCTATAGTTCTTGTATTTATACTCGTTTCCTGGGCCTCGGGGCCAGGGCCTACTCGTTACTCATCGTCCTTTCTCATATTCGGCTCCATGGATTTACGCTTATCCGGCCTATCTATTGTATTCGGCCCCCTGAGCGCGCCGGATAGCGCCGATTAGTGTCTGTTCTGCAGAGTACGCTCTCCCCAGCATTGCCAATTATTCGGCTCCCACAGTGACTAAAACAATTTAGTAGCCAAATGTATAGTTATTGGCGACTAAAAATCAATTTGGTCGCCAATTATATGGGTTTTCCGACTAAAGGTTTTTTAGTAGCCAAAAGTGACGGTTTTTGGCAACTAAAATAATTTAGTAGCCAAAAGTATAGGTTTTGGCGACTAAAAAACAGTTTGGTCGCCGATTATACGTGTTTTGGCGACTAAAAACAGTTTGGTCGCTGAAAGTGAAGCGTTTTGGCTACTAAAAAAAATTTAGTAGCTAAAAATAAGCAATTGGTGACTAAAATTCAGTTTAGTAGCCAAAAGGGGACGTTTTTGGCTACTAAAAATAGGTTTAGTCGCCAAAACTGTTTATTTTTAGGCGGAACTTATTTTTTTAGTGACTAAAAAATAATTAGTAGCCCAAAATTACAGAATTGACGACTAAATAATGGATTTAGTCGCCAAAAGTGGCCTTAATTTTTTTTAGTAAATAATTTATTTTTTACATAAATTATATTGAATAAAAATAATTATATTTATATATATAGTTTTATATTAATACGGGTCAATATACTGTATAAATAATATGTATTGCATATATATTCATGTGGTGTTGTAGTGGCATAGTGGAGGGAGTGTGTTGCTAAAGGTTTAGAATGTGGGACATGTTGGTGGTTCAAATCTCAGAAAAAGCAAAAAAGTTGGTATTTTTTTTTTTTTCACGAAAGCACCTTTGGCGACTAAAATTATTAGTCGCCAAAAGTCTTTAAAAGTCTTTATTTTGGCGACCAAACGGTTTAGTCGGCGATTCAGTGAGTATTGGCGACTAAAGGATTAGTCGCTAAATGTATGATTTTCAAAAGTGTAAATCACTATTGGCGACTACAACTTTGGTCGCTAAAGACCTGTATTTTGCCGACTGAAAAAGTTTTAGTCGCCAATACCTCCAACGACCATGTATTCGCGACAAAAGCGGCGACTAAAAATTTTAGTCGGGGAAA
The DNA here is from genome assembly GCA_036172215.1 of Camellia granthamiana. Taxonomy (NCBI): domain Eukaryota; kingdom Viridiplantae; phylum Streptophyta; class Magnoliopsida; order Ericales; family Theaceae; genus Camellia; species Camellia granthamiana. Next base: position 52,576,010 of record CM069907.1, on the reverse strand, counting down.
CTAAAAAGTCGACTTTTGGCGACTAAAAATTTAGTCGCCAAATGTGATTTTTCTTGTAGTGGCTTGACATTACAACAGCTGGATAGCCCATTTACTCTCCAAAAATTAACGTGACGGGGTTATGTGAGCTCCGAAAAAAAGAAAAGATAAATAAATTAAGAAAAATGTCGGAAATTCTAGAAGACTTATTGAAATTTTTACTAAACACATTATGTGGATCTCATACAAATCTCACATTCAAATAAATTATTTAATAAAAATTTTGATAAATCTTTTAAAATTTTTAACATCCCTCATAAATCAATCAACGTCTTGTTCCTCTAATAATTAATGAACAGCCCACATGCCTGCCAAAAATTAACGGACGCTCCACGTGCTCTCCATAGAGTTGACGGACGGCCTAGATAACCCCATAAAAGTTTCATTTGAGAAGTGGGTTGACTTTTTAATTTTTTTGACTTTTTTGACTATTTTAGCTTGGGCCTAAAAAGCCTGGTTTATGAAGGGTTTTGACTTTTTTGGCTTTTTTTATTTTTTTGTGAGAGAAAGAATATAATGATTAGAGGTTGGATGTGATATTTTGTCTTATTGAGCTAAAAAATCTATTTTATTTTTTGTGACTATTTTAACCAAAAAGTCTCAAAACTCACTCCCCAAACATAAGCAAAGTTGTTGATGCCCACAGTCCTAGACAAATAGATAGACAAATGAAGATATGAACAAATAAATAGATATGTGAATAAATAGGTAAGAATCATAGTATGATATTTCCAAGACCAAAAATAAAATGAAAATATCGAATTTGAGGCAAATACCTCAAAAAATTTAAATTTAAACTTATTGTTCAAAAAAATAATAATAATAAGAGGAAAAGAAATTCAGTTTAGATTGGACCAAAATTATGGTCCACCAACATTCCCTCTTAAGGCTTCAGTGACTTTTATTTAAAGTGCTTAAATTTCATTGCCCAAAAGGCCTACATTTTTGGATTGTTTCGATAACTCAAAATTACAGTTTTTTTGTTTCGTTTTGTTTTTTTTCATTAGCGTTTTAAAGGCTCAACTTTTAATCCAAAATTGTAGCCTAAATTTTGTTTCAAAAAAGTCCTCAATAAATGAATTACCTATGAGGCCTAGTTTGCAGCACCATTTGTCCTAAAGCTTAAAATTTATAGGGTTAGGTATATTTTGGTCTCCAAATTTTGAGTTTGAGTATTGTTATTCAAGACAAAAAAAATTAGATTCAATTTTCAAACCCAATGACGTGGCAATCAATTAGAATATTAAATTATATCAATCTGATCTCTAATGTACAAAGTTTTTCAATTTATCCCCCTCAATGTTGTGTCACGCCCCAAATCCGCCCCAAAAAGTTTGGGCATGATTACGTTAGAAACGGACACTTAGTTCGATACACACAACATATGGGGCTTGACGGAAGCACTTAATAACATAAGATAATATCCATTGAGCTACCACTAATATGCCAGGATCTCAAACATTGCGTCAAGTAGATAAACATACAGTGAACATACACTTGAGAAGCAGTTATGTACACACATACACAGACCCAGCCCCATGATTAGGCGTGTAACAAAAGCATTTATACATATTAATTACATTAAACAAAATATTAAGGACCAAACTAGGGGTTATTAAGGGAACCCCACAAAAAGCACAAGCTTCTCTACATTGCTTGACCAAAAGGAATGTTCAAGGCTGAACTAAGACCGACCTCCAAGTTGATTGCCTATAGAAACAGACATAACACAAGGTGAGCCAGGCTCAGTGAATAATAGTACTCAAACAATTCAACGATTAAACTTAGAATTATAGTTTACATAAGTGCAAAGGATATACACTTAAGCTTATTTTGTAAATAGTTTCAAAACGGCCTTGGGCCCAGATTTTATACAAAGCGGCTTTAAGCCTAGCAACATGTAGAACGGCCTTAGGCCTAACAGGTTTTACAGATTGGCCTTAGGCCCGACAGATTTCACAGATTGGCCTTAGGTCCAACAGATGTTACAGATGGGCCTCTGGCCCAGCAGACTTTGCAGATTGGCCTTTGGCCCAGATATGAACAAAGCAGAGTGTTTCCAAAGTCGTACAAATGTATATAGATTTTCCAATTGTCCATAAAGGCGAACATAGTCAATTTTTGAATAACAGAGTGTTAATAATAATTATTAACAATGAGTAAATGTGCTACTATAATACTATTACTCACAGTGTTGTGGTGAAGCGGCAGTCCCTCCCGGTATATGCCCTACATACACGCGCAGTTCAGAAATTAATTCATTTCCCAATTTAAACAATATCTGATTTGTTCCGTTTCAAATGAATTTACAAACATTGAAGAGGCATCAAATACAGATTTTAATAACATCAGAGGGTTAAACAGGTGAAATAGAGAAGACAAAAATTTCTAGCATGGGCCGCACGTGAGGCTGTGAGCCACACACGTGCGGCAGTGGTTCCCGCACGTGCGGCAGTAGGGTCCCGCACGTGCCTTTTTTCCAGTAGCCTCAGTCCCAAATCCCCTGTTTTCCATACGTGCGGCTGTGAGCCCCGCACGTGCGGCGATTTTACCCTGTTATGCAGTCCGAAATTCAAGCAACCTTTCAACTTGGCAAACTCAATACAAAGCATAAAATAAGGAAAATTAATGCAATACAATGGCTTAACATCATAGTAACATGGGTTACAAGTGTATAATGCCACAAGAATCATAAGTCACAAGTTCAATTAAGTTAACCCTTTTCAATTTTACAACACAACTCAATTCCCTTAAACATACAAACAATGCACATGCATAAACATGTAATTCAACATGAGAATTCAAGGGATTTGTCATAATTCCTCCATATAATCCAAAGTACCTCCAAACAACTAAAGGCTAAGAATGTTTTCCAATGAAACAATTGATATGCACTTGATCTCAAGACAAACTCTAGCTTGCATGGAAGTATTCTAACTACATTTAAGAAGAAGGTAAAGAGAGGTTATTTAAGATGATTCATACATACCTTGGTTCAATCTCTACAAACCCTCTCAACTCCCTAATCTTCTCCCTTGAAGAACTTCTCCTCTTCCTCTCTAACTCTCTTCCAGGAGATATTTATGAAAATGGCTTCCAAGTCAAATGTTTAAAGAACATAGATATATATAAAAGGCGAATAAAGACAAAATCCAATCAGTTTAATCATTCCAAATCAAATTTTTATAGAAAATCATATTATGCTCTAAAAATTGTGTTGATCTCAAATATAAAGTTAATTTCAGATTATCAAGCCTCTAAGGCTTTCAATTTCAGTTCTGAACATCGTAGTTGTAACAGGTACTTCTCTTCTTAAATAGATATGAATTTATAAACATAGGATTCACTCAATCAAGCTTAATTCCACATGGAATTTCACAATAAGCATATAAATGCACATGATAAGGAATTGGAAGCACAGCAGAAAACATGTACGAGGGGTCGGGTTATTACACTCTCCCCCCCTTAAGTAAGTTTGGTCCCTAAAACTTGTTTTACCTTAGGATAGGAACAGAAGCGGATACTGGTGTTGCATTTCCTCTTCTTTCTCCCAAGTAGCTTCAGTTCTGTAGTGTTCTTGCCATTCAATTTTCACCATCGGAATCTCTCGATTCTGTAATTGTTTCACTTACCGATCCAGAAGCCGAATTGGTTTCTCTTCATACGTCAACTTATCATCCAGAACAATTTGGTGGTAATCAATGATATGAGACGGATCCGGAAGATACCCTCAAAGCATAGATACATGGAATACATTATGTACTTGACTCAGAGTAGGTGGAAAAGCGACTCGGTAAGCTACCGAGCCTACCTTTTCCTGCCCCTGGAATGGACCAATATATCGGGGTGTTAATTTCCCTTTTTTTTTTCCGAATCTCGGATGTCCTTTCATTGGGGTGACTTTGACAAAGACATGACTATCTACCTCAAATTCCAAATTTCTTCGTCGGTTATCCGCATAACTCTTCTGCCTACTTTGAGCAGTTTTCAATCGTTCTCGAATAGTTTTAATCTTTTCTGTTGTCAACTGAACAATTTCAGGCCCTAACAATGCCCTGTCCCTAACTTCAGTCCAACACACAGGGGAGCGGCATAGTCTGCCATACAGAGCCTCATAGGGTTCCATTCCAACACTCGAATGGTAACCATTATTGTACGCAAACTCTACCAACGGTAGATGAGTTTCCCAACTTCCCTGAAAATCCAGAACACACATTCGGAGCATATCTTCTAATGTCTGTATCGTTCTCTCGGATTGTCCGTCAGTCTGAGGGTAGAAGGCTGTGCTAAACTTTAATTCTGTACCCATTGCTTCCTGTAGACTTTGCCAGAATCTCGAAACAAATTTTGGATCCCCGTCTGACACAATTGAGACCGAAACACCATGGAGCCTTACAATTTCATTCACATAAATCGCAGCAAGTTTATCTGCATTATACTGAGTCTTCACATGTAGGAAGTGTGTGGACTTAGTTAATCGGTCCACAATGACCCATACAGAATTCATACCCCGAGGAGTTCATGGTAACCCTACAACAAAATTCATGGTCAGATGTTCCCACTTCCATTCCGAGATTGGAAGGGGTTGCAATAATCTTGCTGGTCTCTGATGCTCTGACTTTACTTGATGACATTGCAAACATTTGGAGACAAAATCCGCGATTTCCTTTTTCATACCTGGCCACCAAAAATTTTGTTTTAAATCCCGATACATTTTAGTACTTCCAAGATGTAATGAAAATCTCGAGGCATGAGCTTCTTCCATCAATTTTCGCTTGACTTCTGATACATTGGGAACACATAATCTGCCTTGAAATTTGAGCATTGAACTCACCAAATTGAATCCCGATTTTGGTTTTGTCTCTAACTCATCACATATCCCCTTCAAAGTTTCATCCTCCATTTGACGTAGTTTAATTTCTTCAATTAATGTTGGTTGGGCCATCGCTGCTGCTACTATGGCCTTCCGTTCATACACCACAAGGTCTATATTCATTTTATCCAATTCAACCAATAACTCTCTTTGTTCCGTAAGTAAATTTGCCAAATTCCCCGTGCCTTTCCGGCTTAGTGCATCTGTGACTGTATTGGCTTTACCAGGATGGTAATGGATCTGCAAATCATAATCCTTAATAAGTTCCAACCATCATCGCTGTCGCATATTCAACTCTTTCTACGAAAAAAGGTACTTGAGGCTCTTATGATCGGTGTAGACTTCACAGGTAGTACCATACAGATAGTGCCGCCATATCTTCAAAGCAAAAATTACTGCGGCTAACTCAAGGTCATGTGTGAGATAATTCTTTTCATGGGGTTTAAGTTGATGTGAAGCATAAGCAATAACCCTTCCATTTTGCATAAGCACACAACCTAATCCCTTATGGGAAGTATCATTATAGATCACAAATCCTTCAGTACCAGATGGTAAGGCAAGAACTGGAGCTGTAGTTAACTTCCTTTTTAATTCTCGGAAGGCAAATTCCCGTTGTTCTGACCATTCAAATGCAACTCCTTTTTGAGTTAGTTGAGTAAGTGGTACAGGAATTTTGGAGAAATCTTGAACAAACCTCCTGTAATACCCGGCTAATCCTACAAAATTACGCACCTCAGTCACATTGGTAGCACTTGGCCAATTTATAATTGCCTCGATTTTGTGCGAATCCACAGATACACTTTCCTTCGTTATCACATGCCCCAAGAATGCTATTTCATGTAGCCAGAATCCACATTTCTTCAGCTTTGCATACAACTTCTTTTCTCGAAGTGTTTGAAGAATTACACGAAGATGATTCTCATGAGCTTCCGCATTCCTCGAGTAAATGAGGATGTCATCAATAAATACCACCACAAACTCATCCAGGTAAGGCTTAAAGACACGATTCATCAAATCCATAAACGCTGCTGGTGTGTTAGTAACTCCAAAGGGCATAACCAGAAATTCGTAATGACCGTATCGGGTTCGAAAAGCTGTCTTCTCCACACCCATCAATTTTGACCTTTAGTTGATGGTATCTGGACCGTAAATCAATTTTAGAAAAGACCTGTGCCCCTTGTAGCTGGTCAAACAAATCATCAATCCGCGACAATGGGTACTTATTCTTGATCGTTACTTTATTAAGTTCCCTGTAATCTATACATAATCGGAGCGTTCTGTCTTTCTTTTTCACAAACAGAACTGGTGCACCCCAAGGAGAGACACTTGGGCGAATGAACCCCTTATCAAGTAAATCTTGCAACTGAACCTTTAATTCCTTCATTTCAACTGGTGACATTCTATACGGAGTCTTAGAAATGGGTTGAGTTCCCGGCGCCACTTCAATTGTAAACTCGATTTCACAGTCTACTAACTCCCCCGGTAATTCTTTCGGAAAGACATCGGGAAATTCACAAACAACTGGAATCATGTCAGTACTCCCATTCATCACTTGCCCCTCCAAAACACTGCATAAATACCCTTGGCACCCTTTCTGAATTAATTTACAAGCCTTTGCTGCAGAAATCAAATAAGGTGGAGAAGTCACTCCACGTCCCTGAAAGATAGATTCTGATTGTCCCGGAGGATGGAAACTGATTTGCTTAGTCAAACAGTCAATAGTTGCACCATATTCACTCAGTTAGTCCATACCTAGAATAATATCGAAGTGAGTCATGTCAAGAGGCAATAAGTTGGCATATACCCGGATATCCCCAATTAGAAGTTCACAAGCAAAATATACAGAAGTACAGATCATAGAATCCCCCAAAGGTGAGGACACAGATAGCACATAGGATAATACTTCTTCAAATCTATCTAAATTTTGAGCAATTAATTTTGACACAAAGGAATGGGTAAAGCCAGAATCAAACAATACATGAGCAGAGTGACTGTGAACAATAAATGTACCTGACACCACTGTAGCAGCATTTTGCATGTCTCCTGGAACCAATGCAAACACCTTCCCTTGTCTTGCAGTGTCTTTGTTGTTAACAGGCTTGACAGCTGACTTGGTGTTAGGGGCTGGTGTAGACCCTGCTGAGCTTGTAGCAACCCTATTGCCATTTTGTTGATTCCTTTAAAGACAATCCTTTACCAAATGACCCATTTTGCTACACCTAAAACATGCTCCAGACAACCGATAGCAAGTCCCACGGTACTTCTTTCCACAGTTTGAACAAACAGGAGTTGATTCTGGAGTAAGGGTGGAAGTACTAGAAGTCCTTGAGTTTTGTTTCTTGCTAGGTGGAGTGGTTGCCCCCTTTGACAATTGTGTGTTCTGCCTCTTTCCTTTCCATTCAGAGATCCGATTCTGAGCAGCAATGTTTCCCTCTACTATAACAGCCCTCTCCAACACATCAACATAGGTGCGTAACTTCAACATGTTGACTCTGTCAAGGATAGCATTCTGTATTCCCCCCTCAAATTTTCGTGCTTTCTTATAGTCTGTATCCACCATATGAGGTGCAAACCGAGCTAGTTTTGCGAATTGGGCTTCATATTCCACAACGGTCTTGTTTCGTTACCTGAGAGTTTCAAATTCTGTTACCTTCTTATCTTGGATACTTTGGGGAAAGTACTTGTCATAAAATAGCTCCAAAAATCTGTCCCATGTTAATCCTTGGTGCACAGTTCTTGTAAGCATCCACCACCTCCGTGCTTTGTCTTCAAGAGTGAAGGCAGCAAGTTACACTTTTTGGGCTTCGGTACAAGGAAAAACTTTGAACAACTTTTCTATCCCCAACACCCACGCTTCAGCTTTCATTGGTTCTATTTCCCCCTTTGAATGATGGCGGCTTCATCTTTTTAAATTCCCTCGTGAGTGTAATAGTCCGGTCCTTAGCATGGAAATTGTCAAGACCCAAACCTGCCCCCATGGGTTAAGGACATAGCCGGCCAGTAATCACAAGGTTACCTACGGCCTTAAACCAAATCAGATACGTTTTAACAGAGTTAAGGGGGGCCAAACGGAAGCAATTTCAAAATTTTATCCATAGAGCTGTGCTTACATGGCATGCATAACAATCTACTTGCATACATGTTAATAACTCACATCAAAACAGGTAATAACACAAGTTCTGTATATACAGGATCATCCAAGTCTTAGTCAGCCTAACCAAAACTTATATACAAAGATAGACCAACGCTTTCGCCAACATGACAAAATATAACAAAATAGCAAAAGGGCGAAAATGAGTCTCGTGTGTGAGACGTTTCGGCTGACTCTTCAAAACCTTGGCTGTTTCACACAACTTCACTGAGGTTGGGTTTGGACCTCCCTTGGCTCACCTACAGACACATGAATGAGCGTAAGCGAAAGCCCAGTGAATAATATCAAATAAAGAAGATACACGAACAGTATTTAGAACGACATGCACCAAACGGCCTTGGGCCCAATTCATATTTTTATCTAGTATGTATATATATATAAGTCAAGTAACTGCAGTTCCAAACACATCAAACGGCCTCGGGCCCAATTCATTCATGTCAAACGGCCTTCGGCCCTTTTATCTTTCATTTATGTCAAACGGCCTTCGGCTCATCCATTCTTTCATTCATGCTAGACTGGCCTTTGGCCCATTCATTCTTTCATTCATGTCAGACTTTCATTCGTGTCAGACTGGCCTTTGGCCCATTCATTCTTTCATTCATGTCAGACTAGCCTTTGACCCATTCATTCTTTCATTCATGTCAAACTTTCATTCATGTCAGACTGGCCTTTGGCCCATTCATTTGTATCTAACGGCCTTTGGCCCAACCAAATGGCATAGCAAACATTTGTCCACAATCCAAATTAACATACTTATAAGACTTGTAAGGAAATAAGCAATTGGACAAATAACATACTTCAAAATATCTTTACTAAGATATTACTCACAGTATTCTGCCGGTGGATTCACTCTTGAGCTCGACCCTACACATTACATAACACATATGGGTCACAAACGGTTCAATCCGTTCTTAATTCATATAGCCCTCTTAGGCTTCTCTCTTATTCTTTTAATTCATTCATAATGCTCAATGCATGCCTAAGAGTACTTAGAAGTGAAAGAGAACGGAAAATGAAACACTGAACACATTTACAAAATTTCAGAAACAAGGGTCCCCGCTTGAGCGTGAACTTGCCAGCTCGAGCGGACCCATTCAGTCTGCAAAAGTACTGGTTGCCTCATTTTTATGCTCGAGCGCGAAGTCGGGCGCTCGAGCTGAGAGTCTCACTACATGGCTCCCTGCTCGAGCGGACATCCATGTCTGCAAAACTTCTGGGAGCTCGTATTTCCCACTCGAGCGGCGGTTCCCCTGTTCGAGTGGACTTCATGAATTCTGGGTTTTCCAAAACTGTTCTTAAGCTTCAAACATGCATTCAAGTTGGTATTTTTTTGCATTTTATAGCCCATATTCTCATATACGTATGCTAACATGATACAAACTCTGAATTACAACATTAAGAAGCTCAATCCCATGAATCAAATACATGCATGCTTCGAATTACACCAAACTCCTTTCTACATAACAAATTCATGCATTCAAAACTCATACTCTTATGAATTGTACATGCATGTGAGATATAACTTCCATTTTCAACTTAAATGGTGTAAATGGTGATCACAAGCATGAACTTTAACCAAAATTCTATATGGATCATACTTCCCATGCTTAACTATACAAATTCATGGCAATTATACACATGCATGCATCTCATGACTTCAAACTCATTAAATACAACACAATTCTTGTTCTTGATCACCATTCAACTTTGAATTCACAAAATTACAATATTAAACTCATGAATTCACAACCAATTACTCACCTAGAAGCTCAATCTTCCCAATTTATGGTCAAATCTTAAGTTGGTCTTCAAGTTACTCTAGTTTCTTGCTCAAATCTTCCATTTCCTTCACCCTCTCTCTTTAGTCGACCCTCTCTCTCTCTCTCTCTCTCTCTCTCTCTAAGGGATAAAATCTGATTTTGATCTCAACAAATGAGTATAAATGCACATTGGTCCCCCCTTTTAAAAGCTTCCATAATCACAATTACTTAATACTAATTATTTGAGCACCAATTCATCAATTTAATTTATTTAACTTGATCCGAATCAATTTTCAATTAAATTTCACCGTAGGCTCAAAAAATTATGCTAATCACAATGGCGTAGTCAACTTTGGCTTCTGTGGCCGATAAGGCCTTCAATTTAAATTTCAAAGCAGATAATCAAACAGATTTTCCTATGGTGAACAGATAGAAATTCAAAACCACATATATCCATACAAATGACACACAAAATCGTATCAAACACATAACCACAATCATAATTAAGATTAATTAGCATAATACGGACCAGGGTTATCACAGAAATCTTGTGCCACAGGCGGAGGCACCGATGGCGGTGACGGTTGTGGTTATTGCTGTTGCTGTTGCTGCCGTAAAGTCTCCGCCATTTCCATAATCATTCTTTCCATTCTGGCTAACCGTGCAAAAGTGGCATCTTCTGGGTCTTCCATTCTTGTTCTCACCATATTCTACATAACAACCAATTACAATAGGCACAAAAGATATACAACGGACATAGATCTAATCATTGGAGTTAGCAAATGGTGCATATACAATTAACGTTGCCATCAAGCTTTTCATGTGCTTTCGGAATGTTATGCATGATGCCTAAGTCATTTCTAGACATCCTAAAGCTCAATGGATTCGTGTGTGAGATAGCAACTCGTGCTCTGATACTACTTGTCACACCCCAAACCAGCCCCAAAAAGTTTGGGCATGATCACTTTAGAAACGGACACTTAGTTCGATATACACAACATATGGGACCTGAACGGAAGCACTTAATAACATAAGATAATATCCATTGAGCTACCACTAATATGCCAGGATCTCAAACATTGCGTCAGGTAGATAAACATACAGTGAACATACACTTGGGATGCAGTTATGTACACACATACACAGACCCAGCCCCATGATTAGGCGTGTTACAAAAGCATTTATACATATTAATTACATTAAACAAAAGATTAAGGACCAAACTAGGGGTTATTAAGGGAACCCCACAAAAAGCACAAGCTTCTCTACATTGCTTAACCAAAAGGAATGTTCAAGGCTGAACTAAGACCGACCTCCAGGTTGATTGCCTACAGAAACAGACATAACACAAGGTGAGCCAGGCTCAGTGAATAATAGTACTTAAACAATTCAACGATTAAACTTGAATTATAGTTTACATAAGTGCAGAGGATATACACTTAAGCTTATTTTGTAAATAATTTCAAAACGGCCTTGGGCCCAGATTTTATACAGAGCGGCTTTAAGCCTAGCAACATATAGAACGGCCCTAGGCCTAACAGGTTTTACAGATTGGCCTTAGGCCCGACAAATTTCACATATTGGCCTTAGGCCCAACAGATGTTACAGATGGGCCTTTGGCCCAGCAGACTTTACAAATTGGCCTCTGGCCCAGATATGAACAAAGCAGAGTGTTTCTAGAGTTGTACAAATGTATACAAATTTTCCAATTGTTGATAAAGGCGAGCATAGTCAATTTTCGAATAACAGAGCGTTAATAATAATTATTAACAATGAGTAAATGTGCTACTATAATACTATTACTCACAGTGTTGTGGTGAAGCGGCAGTTCCTTCCAGTATATGCCTTACATACACGCGCAGTTCAGAAATTAATTCATTTCCAATTTAAACAATATCTGATTCGTTCCGTTTCAAACGAATTTACAAACATTAAAGAGGCATCAAATACAGATTTTAATAACATCAGAGGGTTAAACAGGTAAAACAGAGCAGACAAAAATTTCTAGCACGGGCCGCACGTACGGCTGTGAGCCACGCACGTGCGGCTGTGGTTCCCGCACATGCGGCAGTAGGGTCCCGCACGTGTCTTTTTTCTAGTAGCCTCAGTCCCAAATCCCCTGTTTTCTGCACGTCCGGCTGTTAGCCCTGCACGTGCGGCGATTTTACCCTGTTATGCAGTCCGAAATTCAAGCAACCTTTCAACTTGGCAAACTCAATACAAAGCATAAAATAAGGGAAATTAATGCAATACAATGGCTTAACATCATAGTAACATGGGTTACAAGTGTATAATGCCCCAAGAATCATATGTCACAAGTTCAATTAAGTTAACCCTTTTCAATTTTACAACACAACTCAATTCCTTTAAACATACAAACAATACACATGCATAAACATGTAATTTCAACATGAGAATTCAAGGGATTTGTCATAATTCCTCCATATAATCCAAAGTACCTCCAAACAACTAAAGGCTAAGAATGTTTTCCAATGAAACAATTGATATGCACTTGATCTCAAGACAAACTCTAGCTTGCATGGAAGTATTCTTACTACATTTAAGAAGAGGGTAAAGAGAGGTTATTTAAGATGATTCATACATACCTTGGTTCAATCTCTACAAACCCTCTCAACTCCCTAATCTTCTCCCTTGAAGAACTTCTCCTCTTCCTCTCTAACTCTCTTCCAGAAGATACTTATGAAAATGGCTTCCAAGTCAAATGTTTAAAGAACATAGATATATATAAAAGGTGAATAAAGACAAAATCCAATCAGTTTAATCATTTCAAATCAAATTTTTACAGAAAATCATATTATGCTCTAAAAATTGTGTTGATCTCAAATATAAAGTTAATTTCAGATTATCAAGCTTCTAAGGCTTTCAATTTCAGTTTTGAACATCGCAGTTGTAACAGGTACTTCTCTTCTTAAACAGATATGAATTTATAAACATAGGATTCACTCAATTAAGCTTAATTCCACATGAAATTTCATAATAAGCATATAAATGCACAGGATAAGGAACTGGAAGCACACCAGAAAACATGTACGAGGGTCGGGTTATTATATGTTGCGTCTATTAACAAAGTTAGATTATGAATACTAAATTGTAACAATTTATTATGTTGGGGACATATTGACAATATTTACACAATGGGATCAAAATAAAATACTTTTATGTATTGAAAACTATATTAATACTACTTAAATATTGAGAATTAAAATGATACAAGACTCATATTTTAAAAATCAATTCATTATTTAGAAATTTTTTAATACCAATTTGAGTTTTCCAATCATTCTATTCCAATCCCCTTTTTTTAGCCACCACCGATTCACCACCTGCAAATTTTCCCCATATGATGTTTAAGACCATCTCCAACCCTTCACCAAACCTGGCATCAAATTTAAAATTTGGTGAAAAAAGCACTTTTTGGAGCTCCAACGGTTTCACCAAATTGATATCAAATCGAGAATTCACCAAACGTTTCACCAGAATGAGAACAGGCTCCGCATTTCACCAAAATACTATGCATGACCGTTGGGAGAGACCAACCGGTCGACCAACCGGTCAACCACCAAAAGGTTCAAACAGTTCCAAAAAAAGGTTCAAACAGTTAAAAAAAAAAAAAAAAAATTTGCCTTACCAGTCGACCAACCGGCCGACCACTAAAAGGTTCAAAAAGTTCAAAAAAAAAAAATCAAAAAAAAATTTTTTTAGCTTAACCGGTCGACCAACCGGTTGTCCCGATGCAGATTTGATAAAAATTTGATGAAAATGAACCATTGGAGCACTCGGTATCAGATTGAGAAAAAAGTCATTTTTTCACTCAGATTTGATGAAAATTTTGGTAAACCATTGGAGATGCTCTAAGAGGGCTACTAAATATCAAAATATTTCACCAAAACATTTCTCTTCCTATGTGGCTTTTCACATGACAAGATGGCTCCATCATTTTTTAAAATGATAGGCTTCACATATGCACATGATATTTATTACATGGATATACACAGGAAGTAAAGTAAACACCATCCTTCGTCTCCTTTTATTTTTATTTTTATTTTTATTTTATTTCTAATACTTCAATACATTTTCTGTGCATGTGACACATTCAACACATTCAACCCCATTTACACAATTGCACAAACAATAACACTATAGCCCATGACTTGTATAGGGTAGAAAAGGGAATCCCATACTTCCCTTTCCCAAACAGCCCTTTAAAAAAAGCCCAAAACAATAACACCACCCACACACTACACATGAACTCTCCTATGCTTGACCCATTTCCATCACCACTCTTTGATCAAAACCCTAATAGTTCGATGGCCAACGCGGTCAGGTTCACTAGCAGAATTGTGGTGCCGAGGATGAAAATGGGGGACTCATCGAATGTGAATCTTCCAGAATTAGCATCATTGTCATTGGCATTAGTTGATGTGGCTTTTTGTGTTACTTCAAACACTGTGTTTGATATTCCTAGTAGCTTTAGTACAACACTTAAAAATCCGAAAAACCATGCAGTCATGGCGTTTAGCCTCCATATTCTTTGGTTGTTCCACCATGCATGAGCTGATAGGCCACTGCGAAGGTATTCAGAGAGGGTGTACAGGTTGTAGATTACAACAATAGCAACAGGTATCAATATGGTTGGTTCTTTCACCTGCATAGACAAATATTAAGTTGTTACAGTAACATTTTTAAGTAAAAAAGTGTTTTTCTATATTTGATTGTGACCTTAAAATTAATGTGTCAGTGGATATAGCAAGTGGTGGCGGTAGTGTGACAGTGTAGGTGGTGGAGGTGGTGGTGGTAGTATGGTGGCTCTGCCAAGACTTGAGTCCCACATTAGCTTTTATTTGTTGATGTACGGTAACAATTGCCAAAAAATGCATACAATACTTTTCGTAAAATATATTTTTGTGAAAATAAATTGAAGTCTTTGGTTACATCAAGTTAATGCATTCATCAACAAATGGATATGAATCATTATCCATGAAAGATATGTTTTTGAAAAATATTTTTTTGTCAAAATAGATGGAATGTTTGATGAAGTTGATGGTAGAGTTTGAAATCCAATGCCTACAAGGAAAAAGGGGGGGAAAAAAAAAAAGGGTGCAATAGGGGCAATTGGATTGACCTGAGAACTGCAGTTACTTAGGTCTCGTTTGACAAGTAATTTTTTTAGTCAAAAAGTCAAAAAGCTACTAAAAAAATCAAAAAGCCAACAACTCATACCAAAAAGTCAAAGATTCCTTTTTCTTTCTATTTTTTGCACATCTTTTTGTAAAAAGTTAAAAAGTCATCCCAAACATACAAATTTTTTTTACATTATATTTTAGCTAAAAAACCAAAAAGTTACTAAAAAAGTCTGTTTCCAAACGAGTTGAATTAACTATTTTGGGTCAATTAAAAAATTAGACCAACCAAACTCATAAAGATCAAATTAGTTGAAATTATTGATTTTTCAATTTGCTTGCTCACCCCTAGTTAATAGAATTGATTAATCATGTAAAATCGGAAGGTGGTGATTAGTCCTCACCTTGGGCATGAAATGTGAGTTGGTGATGATACAATAGGCTGGAAAAATAGCATAACACAGCTCTGGAATGGATCGTAGGCCCCATAGTATAAGCCACATGTAGGCCATACATTGGCGTATTTGGAGCTTGTCTTGGAGGGTAGGAACAAGTGGGTTTTTGATTGAGAACCAGATTTCAAGGAGCCCAGTAGACCATCTCTTCTGCTGGGTCATTGATCCAGGCCCACCGGGGGGTGCACACCCTAGAAATGCAGGTGGGTCAGGTGAACAATAGGCTGATCTCCAACCCCACCCATGGATAACAAGTCCAGTGAGGACATCTTCTGTTGTAAATCCATAAATCCAACCCACCTGGACAATACTACCCATAAGCAACTAAAGCATGATTTTTTATTTCATAAATTCCGTTTGGTTTTAGTTTTTTCTCTTTGTGTGTGCGCTTTTTTTGAAAAATAATAATAGAAAACAAATTAAAAATATAATCAAACAGTCTCACATATTCAATTTGGGTGGAGTTCAGTCACACATAGTTCTGATTTTCACCGGATAATGACATTCTTTATCCTGTCATTTTCTTGTGTAACACATTGATAGGCGGATCCAAATCAATTTGTTTCCTAGTTCTTGCTATAGCATGAAAGTTTTATTTTCTTTTCATTCTTTTTAAAAGTTATCTATCTAATAGTAGGGGGACACATGACCATGTCCAAAAAAGAATAAACAAAACGGTCTTATATACAATTTAACACAACACGTCTTTCAGACTACACATACTAAATATTTTCTCCATTTTGAGGCAAGAATGCTTTTGTGTTTACTCATTATGTGATCTTAACCATTAAAAAAATGGGTGAAAACATGAAAAGCTAATTATTTTTTTTTTTTTTAAGAAATTGATTTCGTAAATGAGGTGCTCCTTTATGAGAAGTGAAATTCGAATTTCAGTCTCATTGTTAGTTGAAAATGACTTCTAAAATTTTGATTACTTTTTTTTGTCTATTAGATGAAAGTAGCTAAGCAATTGTTTGATTGTTTGCTTATCTGTTTTGCAATTTTGAAATTGTTTAAAGATTTCAAAGAACTCGTTTCTCTTTTTAATAAGTCATAACAAAATATTTATTTTTAACTAGTGTCGTGGCAACTATACACTTTTAAAATTAAGGTGATAGTACATGTCAAGATAAATTGTGACCTAGTTGACAACATAATCCTGTGTATGTGAAATAAAAGAATTTTGGAATAAATTTCTTCAAATTACAAAATATTTATTAAATGTGAAATAATTTTATCCTGAACAAAATAGTATTACCATCATTAATTTATGAATCAAACATTATAATAGAATGAGACATATTCCCTCCAGTCCATAATAGAATATATGTTTAATTTCTACAAATTTTTGTTTAGTCAAATTTAATGGTACATGTAAACTTATAGCCTTGCCACATTTTGTTTTGTTGTACTTCTACATAAGGAAAAAGATGAAGAAAATAAATTACTTGCACAAAAACAGATCATAAAATGAATTACAGAATACTCGTAATGAGTGAATTTCAACATAAAATATTCTTATAAATATTTTGTGATCTTTTTATGTGCACATAAAAGTCATGAAAGATGAATGGTAGTCTACTCACCTCTTTACCCCAGCTAGTACCATATTCATAGCCACAACTTGCAACTTGGTAGGCTGCCTCAATACAACTTGAAATATTGTCAGGACTAATACTACTTGTCTTCATGCCTGATAATATCTTAGCAGCTGATTTGGTGAATTCCATTGATCTTCCGAAAGTCTTGAGCAAAGCCTCATTGCTTAATTTCCCTAATAGTAAGAAATCAAATTTATTTGTTAAATAGGCACATAAAAAGAAGAAAAATACTAAAATGCATTGTAATTTATAAATAAGAAAAAGTTGGGGGACTTACTAGTAATTTCATTGTCATCAAGTGATAAACCATAGATTACTTTACGCTTATGAAAACATCCTGTTCCTCCATAGAAGGGTCCTTGAATCCCTACTATTCCAGCCAAGTACTGTTTCAAACATTAAACAATAACTTGTTAATACACAAAAATAAAATACAGTATGCGTATAGAAAGCATATTGTATGGACAAAAAATTATTTTTAGTAACGATTATATTAGAACTTATTTTGAATATAACTTGATAGAAATTTGATAAGAATACAACTCAGCTAGTGCAAGAAGAAGACAAAGTTAGTTGTGTAGCACTACATCAAGCCTCAGCAAACAAGATCAAGCCTCAACTATCATAACTAACTTCTAACTGATTAGTGTTAAAGAAGTTAAGTATGTAACTTCTCTTAGTTAGGTTAACCGAGGTCCAGTTAACTGTTGTAACAAACTTCTGTATAAAGTATAATAGTTGAGTATGAATAAATAAGTTGAATAGATTCAAAATATTCTTTAAAATTATCCAACTATTAGGAGGTATTGATAGCTTAGTCTTAGTGTTATACGCTGGTAATTGGTGATAATCTATATGCTTTTGTTTCTAATTTTTTTAATAAAATATTATCAATCTATTGACAATTTTCATATGATTTTATTATATATTTTTTTTAAAAATAAATAAATAAACAACCTCTTTTTTAAATTATGGTTAGTTTTTTAAAAAACAATTATGATGAAATTGTGTAATTATAATAATTTGACAGGGTTGTTTATACTGAGACTCCCTCAACTATTAAAAAATATCACTTTATCCCCTCATTTATTATTTTACCAACAATTTTTATTTTTATTTTTAAGTATGTATAAAAGCTCCATTTTTAAGGTTCAACTTGAGCCCACAAAAAATCAAAATTGGACCTGTATATATGGTAAGAAACAGTGTTGGACAAACATCAAGCTGACCCATCCAATCTGCCCAACACAAACGAATTAATGTTGGGCTAACAATTTCAGACAATCGAGTTTTGATCGGGTAACGAACATACAAGTTTTAATACGTGAAATCCAATTGACCTCATGAAATTAAGAATTCCAATAAACTTATTTGGTTTGGTTTTTCAGAATTTAGTTTTTAGAAAGTTGAAATTTTTTATTTTTCATGTTTTTATTTATTTTTTTACTGAATTTTTTAATATTTTAAGTAATTTTTTTTTTAAGATTCATCTAACATAAATACACTTAAATAGTATAATATTAGTAAAAAAAAAAATCTTTAAAAAATTCACTAAATATCAAAAATTATAAAAATTTAGTATATTTTCATATTCTTATGTATTTATTTATTTTTAAAAATATTTTTTTGGTAGATATTTTACTTTTTAGATACATCTAAATAAGGTATATCTAAAAAGGTAAAAAAAATTATTTAAAATTTTAAAAATATTCACTAAAAATAAAAAAATAAAATTAAAAAATTAAAAAACTCAATTTTTAGAAAATTAAAATCAAATACAGTGAATATATTTACATATTATTGATGTATTATAGTAATTTTTTGTTCAATAAACAAAGTATTAAACCTTGAAAGTGATGGTTTTCACAATAGAACCTTTATTTTCTTATTGTTCATTTTTTTATTTTTTTATTTTTTTGTAAAATTAGAATTTGTTCAATCTATCAATCCCATCCATATCCACCTGTCAATCTCTAATCCGTTCAATCAATTTCAAAATGATAGATGGTCCAATAGAATTTTCTCAACCCAAATCTCATTCTATCGGATATAACATATACTTGGTAAGAAATAGACTTACTTGGTAGAAAACTACCAATTGGTTGCCAAAAGGGTCGTCTTTTAATCCATCATAGAAGACTTGAGGAGACTGAACAAATGCCAAGTCATCCCTTTGATTGTTGAATCCACCAAGAAATAAACACATTGCGTGGAAAACAATTCGTGGATCCTTTGCGTACATGTCACAATCCACATTAAGCACGAATGGAGCATTTGTCATCACTCCTGATACTCTTGTCTGTTCCATCATTGTAAAATTATTTGCATAAATAACAATATACAAATCAGACCAATAATTTAATAACATAAGACAAATAATTAAGACAAAGTATATATAGTAGTTCTATAGAAGTTCATTAATTGTGGAGAAGAATAAAGTTCTTACGAGAACATTCATAGCACCAGCCTTGAAATGATGATGATGTTTTGGACGTTTCTCTCTGGACATATAGACCAGAGGAGGTATTCCATTCGATTGTACTTCCTTGTTCTCCCATATAACCTTCAAACATAACATAAATTTAAAATCTCCTTACGTAGCCAATAAAACAAAGAGCAATGATTGAGATTCCTACTCTCACAAGATCTCACAAATCTGGATCACTCATAATGTGGATCCCATAGATGCATGAGAAGACTCCACACATACATAGAGGGCCAGAATCACTTTAAAGGTGTAGGGGTCATCCCAAAGGAGCTGTCAAACATTTTCTATAAAAAAAAAAATATATATATATATATATTTATTATGATTATTATTATTTTATAATTTTTGACTAGGTTAAAAGTCATATCTTTTATATTTTCAATATTAAATAAATGTAGGTATGTGGAAAAAAAAAAAAAAAAAAACTTTTAATTTATTTTTTTGTTGCATAAATTACACATTTTACCCCTACAATTTGACTCAAATTTAACTTTGGTTCCTATTATATCAATTTGAAGAAAAATTTTCTGGTGTGCAATGCACACCGTATATAATTCTATCACAAAATTACATAAGTTTTTAAGAACTTATATAAGTGATCTCACAAAAATGTATAAGTTGAATATACAAATATGCTTAAGTCTATTCAATTTATATATTTTTGTGAGATTACGTAGGTAAATTTGTAAAAACTTACGTAATTTTATGGTAAGGTTACATATGATGTACATTGCACACCAAAGCATTATCTCAATTTCGATAATTTGGTCTCTACACTTTAAGTTCAATGTCAATTTGGTAGACACCCTTCCCAAATTGTTAGAAAATGAATCAAACTAAGTAACAAGAATATAAGCTGATTAATTCTACATAACAAACAAGTAATATTCACTTGGGGGCTGCCTAAAAGACAAATAAATTATTGGATTCATGAAATACCTTAATTATAGTGGGGTGGTTTTTGCGCTGTATATTTGAGAAATCTGCAAAATCACCTGCAAGTTCACAAGGTATGGACCTTTGGGCTGCTTCTTCAATTTTTTTGCTAAGCTTTTCATATTCATCCTACAAAAGAGACGAGACATGAAGACATAGATTGAGCTTATTTCATAATTATATCGTTAATTTGATATACATTATTGAGATTTTTTTTTATTTGATAAAATATTTAGTCTTCAACTTTAACTCAAGGGATTTAACTTAGTAGGAGGAGAAGGTAATTTAAGGGCTTACCACCCAAGAGGTCACATATTTGAATCCTATGAAAGTCAAACATCTCAAATTTTTAGCCACTGGAGGTTTGTCCAGTCGTCAACTTTAAGACCCTAGAATTAATCGAGGTATGCGTAAGTTGATTGAGACACCCAATTATCCAAAAAAAAAAAACAGTCTTCAACTTGTTTTGCTTCACTCTCTTTGTAATTTTTTTAAATAAACTTTTATGTTAAAAAATATGCTTGTATTTATGTAATTAAGAAACCTCTCCATCTATTGTCAGTTGGGTATTATATCCGATGTTTTCAATGGTGTTAAAATTAGGTATTTTGTGTTATCTCTCAAGTTAAAATTAGGTATTCGGCCTAGAGTCTGTTTCTCTCGTTTTATTCCTCTGTCTGTCGTTTTCACATGCAAATGAATGTTAAAAACTTATTTTACATTGCCTACATTATTTATCTATCATTGTGAACTCTTCTATTTGGCTTATATATATTATATATAGATAAATTACATTAACTTCCTCTTCAATTTAATGAAAATACAGTAAATTTTACAATTTAAACATGGATAAAATCTATTTTATCTTATATGACTTGGTAGCACTTTTTTTTGTTTCTTTTAAAAATAGACATATGCTCCTGGTTTTGGACTAAAATGCAATCATTAACACCATTAACTATATATGTGAAATGACTATAATACCCTTAAATCCTATATTTTTTGTTATTTTCTTTCTCTCTCATTTCTCATTCACATAATTTATAATGTTCAATATTAATTCAATTAAATCACAATTAATTACAAATTTTAATTATTTTTTGTAATTCTTAAATTTTTATTATTTATATTTTAGATCACAATTAATCCAAAATATTTAACTATTTGATGTAATTACTAATTTTTAATCTAATTTTAATTTAATTATATTTTAGATCATAATTAATTCTAAATTCTTAATTATTTATTATAATTTCTAACATGTTAATCTAATTTTAATTTAATTACATTTTACATCAATTCTTAATTATCGTTTATTTTATATTTTATTTAATTGTAATTTAAATCAATCCTTAATTATATTTTATATTTTACATCAATTCTTAATTTTTTTTATTTATTTTAATTAAAATATTAATCTAATTTTTGGTTTAAAACAACGGGGTTTAAATTGTCCTTTTGTTCTATTAATTTCATTCTAATTTTTCAACAAACAAAATTCGCTCTAAAAAATAGTGTGTGCAACATATCTTCCATTATTTTGATGGAAAAGCTAATGGTAACATTTTATTTCAAAACCACGTGAGGGTTTTCTAGCTATATTTAGACAATAGGGAAGTAAAGTGTTTCAGCCCAAACCATAAGTGGATAAAATAAATTTAACCCTTTTAACATAATTACATTAACCTCCATTTTAATAAAGCTAAAATAATTGAAACTAATGCAGCTGATGTTAAAACACAATGATAAATAAAATATATCTATTTCAGTGTAAAACATATGAGAATATTATTTTTTTCATTCATAAGACTAACAAAATATTAATAAAAAGTGATTAAATGTTATGAGAATTATTAGAACTTAAAAGAAATTGAGGAGATATAAGTGTCATTTACCCTTATTAGGGTAAACTACTAATAGGTTCTAATAAGATTTAATTTTTATCAAGTTCTATTGAAAACAAGTGCTAGTAAAATCATCGCTAAAAATAATTTTTTGTGATATTTTTTACATATGTCGCTAAAAATTGACAATTAGTAATATTTTTTTGTCACGATTTTTATAAAATGTCACTGAAACTTACCATTAGTGACTCTTTTGTGATGAATTTTTTAAAATGTCACTGAAAGTTGAAACTTAGTAACATTTTTTGTGATAATTTGCTTTTAACTATCGCTAAAACTTATAATTAGTGATTTTTTTTTTGTGACAAAATTTTCAAACTATCGTTAAAAATTGATAATTAGTAACGGCTTTTGATAGCATTTTATGAAAAATGCAATTAATTCTCGTATAATTTATTGGACAATAAATTTACCTATTAGGACCTATACATAAGTTTCTATTATTGTTTTGAGAAGTGACTTGAGCTTGAATTACCTTCATCCTTTTCCATTCTTGTTTGAACTGCAGCAAAACATCTTGAGATGATGTGGACTCAATAGTGAAGTATCTAAATGGGCTCTGATTTGAATGTTGTACTTCTTATAAAATGGAACCCAAATCTTAGCAAATTTGGAAGCTTCAACAAGAGAATAGAAGGTGATAGGAGAAGCACCATCATTGGACACATAGCAAGCTAACTTATCAGATGGATAATCAACTGCTAACAAAGATAGTGCAGTATTTACTGTAAGGATAGGGGGTTCTAGGACAGGGTCTGCTGTTGTAACAAACATGTCCACTGGAGGGAGGTCAAGCTTCCTGCTTAACCCAATAAATAAATAAAGAATAAAGCTTAAGACCCTCACCCCCAGTGACACCCCCCCTCCCCGCGCCGTGCCACGTGGCACCGCGTGATTGGAAGGGAAAAAAAAAATTTGGCCTACTGGGGGTCCCTAGCACCGTTGATAAATAAATAAACAAAAAATGAAAGACTTCACATTAAATTATTTTAGAACATATAAATATTATGTACCAAGGAAAAACATATGAAGAAAAAAATTGAATATATGGTGTAAATTTAAACATGGTGCTCTAATTTTTTTATTTTATTTTTTCTTATAGAAATAAGTTCATTTAAGCTCTGAACTCGTTACAATATCTACTTTCAAACTTTCAATCCTAATTTGTTTAAGTCTACTTGTGGGGATATATTTTATGAGTACCAACACGTGGCTAAGGTGACGCCGACGTGTCAGCCGAGGTGCCACGTGTCCTGGTCATGACGCCGAGTTGATCTCGGCAAGGCCGAGGTTATCTCTGAAGATATCGGAATCCGAGATAATCGGATAAGGCACAGAGAGTCCTAGAATGGGGGAAGACTTCAGTTGGGTAAGGATAAGACTCTTAGGGAGTTTATCCCAATCCTGCCGGGAGTCCAAGATTATCAGTAATCCTGAGTCCATTAGAGCTAGGCTTCTATTGGATTTAGGACTGGGTTAACTATAAAAGAGAGGCACCCCCGATGGGTCTAAGGTACGCAAGTTATATTCTGAACAGTGAGATTAGCACTATTGATTATCTTTGAGAGATATACTGACTTGATCGTCAGAGTGCTCCCGGGTGGACGAACCACCGTCGGAATCTTCTCTTTCTGTTGCAGGTCTGTCAGGTGTCATCTATTCTGCCAGTGTTCTCCAGCTGAGTACTGAGTTGGCAGTGTGGTCAGAAAAGCACTCACACATTTTGGCGCCGTCTGTGGGAAAGAAAGGAGAATAGATGGCCAGCAATAGACAGAAGGAAAAGATTGGGGACGACACTCCTGCTGGGAGTGGCAGGCCTATCGACCTTGACATCGAAGGAGACAACCGCAACACAGAAACTCGTGACCAGAATCACAGCAACAAAGACGTCGGCCAGGATGGCGATGCACCAAGGAAGCCAGATCGAAGTGGGTACTACAAAGAGGATGACCTCCAGGTATGGAAGGATAGATGCCTGCGGAGGGCCGAAGAGGTTAAAGAGATGGTGAACAAGTTGGCAGACCTGCAATCGGTCGTCAACTTCATGATGCAAAACAATGTCATGCAGCCACCATTCCCGCTGCATGACACGCCAATTCCAGCGGCCAATACCCAGAAGGGAGGACAGAAAACTATCCTAATAGCCCCTCAGCATACCAGGAGCAAAAGACACTCTCACCAACCTTCCAGGGAGGTCGGACGAGGAGAGTCAAGAAGGGAAAAATCACGGAGGACGCATCGCACAAAGGAGGCAGACCCCAAAGGACATCGGCATGTTCAAGGGCAAGCGCTGTGCTTTGACACAACTCATAGAGAAGGGTCAAAGAGGGCTCACAACGAAGTTGAGAGCAGTGCACTTAAAAGACTGAAATCAGGAGATAGCTGAGCTCCTAGGCGAACAAAGGAGGACTTGAGAGATTACCTCAAAAGGAAGCAACAGAATGACTATGCCGAGGTAAATTCCCCAAATAAGCCGAGGACACCATTCTTGGTGGAGTTGGATAGGTTTGAGGCGCCGAAGAGATTCAGTATGCCAAGGTTCCAAATATACGATGGTAAGTCAGACCCCAACTTCCACGTTGGATTATACTTGAACTCAATGGCATTGTATAGTGGGAATAAGCCGTTGCTCTGCAAAGTGTTCCCCTCATCCTTCGGGGAGTTTGCATCAGATTGGTTCCACAAACTACCAAAAGGAAGCGTGAAGACTTGGGAAGGCCTGACCGAGATTTTTGTAGCCAGGTTTGTGACAAACAAACTGCAGCCATTGCGTGTGAACGCATTGATGGCTTTGAAGATTAGTAAGGATGAAGGCCTTAGGGCCTATGCAAAAAGATACTGTGAGGTGTTTAACCGAATACTAGAATGTAATCAAGAGGTGGCGGTCGTATATTTCAAAAACGGCCTAAAAGACAACTGCCCGCTACGAAAGTCTTTGGCAAAGACACTGCCAAAAAGCATGGAATAGCTCATGGCCAGAATTGAAAAATACGCCAGAACCGAGGAAGATACATCGGGGACTAAGGAGACCAAGCATGAAAAAGGAAACGGCTCGCCAAAGTGAGGCCGAGGTAACAATGGATCCAGCAAGCAAGAGACAGAGCTAAGGGCTGCCCAGGCAGTGACAACTGTGTTCTGAATCCCAATCCACAAAGTCCTGGATCGAATTCGGAATCAACCTTATTTCAGAACACCAGTGAGGGCACCCGGAGAATTTATGGAAAGAAATCTTGGCAAGCATTGTGCCTACCATAATGAAGATGGGCATATGGCTCAGGGCTACAGAGCCCTGAAAGCACACTTAGAAGACCTGGTGAGGCAGGGTCATCTGAGAGACCTTGTCGATGAAGCCAGGACAAGAGAAATGTAGGCAAGATTGCCTCAGGCACCAGCGGCCCCGCCCCCCCTCCCCCCAGCACAGCAACCTCAAGCAGGAGAACCTCGGGTAATTAATGTAATTCACTCGAAGGTCAAAGAGAACGAAATAAGGGGAGAGACTCAGAAGGTGAAGCACCTGAAGCATATCTACCAAGTCGGGGAGAAGAGACATCGGGCAGAGGAGTGCTAAGGACCAGTAATATCCTTTTCTGAAGCCAACCTTGAGATAGTGCAGCATCCGCATAATGATGCCTTGGTAGTATCCCTCTAGGTTGGGGAATGCCAAGTAAAGCGCATCCTGATTGACCAAGGTAGCTCTTGTGACATCATGTACATCCGATGTTACAAGGAGCTTGGCCTTCACCCAGACAATATGGAGCAGTCCAATAGCCCAATGGTCGGGTTCAATGGAACGCTGACATGGCCACTGGGAACAACCAGCTTGGAGGTGCAGGCAAGCACCAGGAAAATAACAACAGAGTTCACCGTAATCGACACACCCTCCCCTTACAATATCATTTTGGGAAGACCATGGTTGTATGCAATAAGGGCTGTTCCCTCAACATTGCATCAATTATTGCGATTCCCAACAGAGCATGGGATTGAAGAGGTCAGAGGAGACCAACTGCAGGCAAAAAATTGCTCCATGGCAGCAATGAAATCCACCTGCAGCATTCGAGAACCAGAGAAGGCAGAGATCGAAGACGAGGACCTGGAGGTCCTAGAGGATGTCGGCAAAGAGCCAGCCGAGAAGAATGAAGAAGCACTGAAGAAGATCCTCGTCCAGGAGGGGGATGAAGAACGCTTCTTTCTTCTCGGCTCGAGTTTAGCCGAAGAAGAGGAAAAAGAGTTTGAAGTTTTTTTAAGAGCAAATATTGAGGTGTTCGCATGGACTCCTTACGAAATGCCAGGCATTGACTATGAGGTCACTTGCCATAAGCTGAACATTGACAGGTCGGCCAAACCTGTAATCCAACGAGCAAGAAGACCGACGTTGGTACACGTCGAAGTAGTGGAAGAGGAAGTAGACAAACTTCTCAAGGCCAGGGCCATTCGAGAGTTAAATTACCCGACATGGCTATCAAACACAGTAGTGGTGAAGAAGAAGAACGGTAAATGGAGAGTCTGCGTAGACTTTACCAGTTTAAACAAGGCCTGTCCCAAAGACAGCTTCCCTCTACCCAAGATTGACCAGCTAGTGGATGCCACCTCGGGGCATGGAAGGATGAGCTTCCTGGATGCCTGCAGGGGGTATCACCAGATAGCTATGGACCCTGCAGACGAAGAGAAGACTGCGTTTATCACTCCCAAAGGGCTGTACTGCTACAGAGTGATGCCCTTCGGGCTGAAAAAAGCAGGAGCCACTTACCAAAGACTGGTAACCAAGATGTTCAAACACCTGATTGGCCGAACGGTGGAAGTTTACATTGATGACATGGTCATAAAGACCAAGGCAGCTAAAGGTCATCTGGCCGACCTAAAAACAGTCTTTGACATCCTAAAAACATATCAGCTCCGACTCAATGCAGCCAAGTGTGCATTTGGAGTGGGATCTGATAAGTTTTTGGGATATGTGGTGACCAGAAGGGGCATTGAAGCTAGCCCAGATCAGATTAAAGCCATCATTGAGTTGAAGAGCCCGACGTCGGCAAAACAGGTACAAATGTTAACCGGAAGGGCCGCAGCCCTGAATAGGTTCATCAGCAGAAGCTCAGACAAGTGCAGACCTTTCTTTAACTTCGTAAAGAAAGCCACAGACTTCCTGTGGACCGAAGAATGCGAAGCTGCCTTGGCCGACCTAAAGAAGTATCTAACCACAGCCCCAATTCTTTCAAATCCAGAACCTGCAGAGGAGCTGTTTTTATACTTAGCAGTTTCAGAGCATGCGATAAGCGTAGTGGTAGTCTGAGAAGAGAAAGGAGAACAAAGGGTTGTTTACTATGTAAGCAAAACCCTGGCCGATGCAGAAACGAGGTATCTACCCTTAGAAAAGTTAGCACTGGCCTTAGTAATGGCTTCAAAGAAGCTGAATCATTACTTCCAGGCCTATAAAATTGTGGTGCTAACTGAACACCCCTTGAAGTCCATACTGCAACAAGGAGACTTGACAGAAAGAATAGCCAGATAGGCAATCACCTTGGGCCAGTATGACCTGGAGTACAGACCCAGAACAGCAGTCAAAGGCCAAGTTTTGGCCGACTTTGTGGCAGAGTTCACGCCAGAATCCATCGAACATAGGGCTCTGTTGAGCCAAGATGAACGATGTCCAAACAAGCAAGGAGGAGCCCAGCCAAATGTAGCAGAACAAAGGAAAAAGGAAAAACTCAGACCCTGCAGCATTTACGTCGGCCACTCCTTTCGACTGTTTGTCGATGGGAGCTCAAACTGACAAGGAGCGAGGGTAAGAGTAGTACTGGTATCTCTAGACAAAGAGATATTGGAACACTCCATTCGATTGGGGTTCAAGGCCTTAAACAATGAAGCAGAGTATGAAGCATTGATTGCAGGACTAAAGCTGGCAGTAGCAGTAGAAGCAGATGAAGTGATAGTCTTCTGTGACTCCCAACTCATAGTCAACCAAACAACGGGCGAGTTTGCAGCCCGAGATGAAAAGATGTCAGCCTACACTAAGGAAGTCAACAGGGTAGTGGCCTTGTTTCAGAATTGCCGACTACATCAGGTTAGCCGAGTTGATAACAGTCACGCCGATGCGTTGGCTAACCTAGCTAGCGCAATACAACCTGGAAAAGCGAAGACAATAATGGTTGACTACTTGTCAGGCCCGAGCATCGAACCACTAACCATAGAGCATGAAGCAATGTGTGTGGACATGGGACCAAGCTGGATAGATGCAATTGTTACATTCCTGAAAGAAGGAAAGCTGCCAGATGATCACAAGGAGGCACATAAGATCAGACTGAAATCGGCAAGATTTAGTCTAACAGCTGAAGGACATCTCTACAGAAGATCTTTCACTGGACCACTTTTAAGGTGTGTGCACCCTTCACAAGTGGAAGATTTTTTATATGAAATACATGAAGGAATTTGTGGAAGCCACACCGGGGGTAGATCACTAGCCGACAGGGCCATTACCCAGGGGTATTGGTGGCCCTACATACAGAAAGACGCAGAAGCCTATGTCAAGAAGTGTGAAAAGTGCCAAAGGTTTGCACCTCTGATACACCAACCAGCAGCAGACCTGAACCCAGTATCCAGTCCTTGGCCGTTTGCCCAATGAGGAATGGATCTTGTCGGCCAACTACCCCAAGCAACTGGGCAAAGGAAATACCTGCTGGTAGCAACAGATTACTTCACCAAGTAGATAGAAGCTGAGCCCTTAGCCAAGATCCGAGATGTGGACGTTAAGAGCTTCATATGGAAGAACATAATCACAAGATTTGGGATCCCAAGAGCAATAGTCGCCGACAACGGAACACAATTTGACAGTAAGCTAATCAAGAGCTTCTGCGCAAAGTTCAAGATCAAGAACTACTTTTCAACCCCAAGCTTTCCTCAAAGCAATGGACAAGCAGAAGCATCCAACAAAGTTATCTTGGATGGAAAAAAGAAGAGGCTACAGGCAGCAAAGGGAAAGTGGGTAGATGAACTACCAAGTGTACTCTCGGCATATCGGACTACACCAAGAAGATCAACGGGGGAATCCCCCTTTGCTATGGCCTATGGCACATAAGCTGTCATTCCACTGGAAATCGGCATCCTTGGAATCAGAACCCAGGGAGTAGAAAACGGGACTAATGATGTACTCTTAGCCCGAGATCTGGACCTACTAGAAGAAAGAAGAGAGAGAGCTACAATTCAGCTGGCAGCATACCAGCAGCAGCTTGCCAAAGCTTACAATAAAAAAGTTAACCCAAGGGAATTCCAAGTTGGCGACCTAGTCTTGAGAAAAGTCGTCGGCAGCAAGAAGGATCCCAAAGAGGGGAAACTTGGCCCAAATTAGGAAGGACCCTACAGAATCATCTCGGTACTAGGCAACGGGGCATATTGGCTTACAGATAGTGCAGGCAAAGAGTTGCCTAGACCTTGGAACACTTGCAATTTGAAATTTTTCTATCACTAGAATTTCTTTGTTCTTTTGTCATTTGCCGAAGTAAATAAATAAAGTTTTAGCTTTTTTATATATATACACTTGTAACTAATAAAGATACATAGCGTTGTTTTTGGAATGCATGTATAATGAGAACCCAAGTGGAACTTAGGTTCACATCAGGGGGCAAAGAAAAGAGATATGATGTTTAACACTTGTTAAAACTTGAGAAAAGTTTACAAGTTCAAGTTAAACCGATATGATGTTTAACACTTGTTGAAACTTGAGAAAAGTTTACAAGTTGAAGTTAAACCGATATGATGTTTAACACTTGTTGAAACTTGAGAAAAGTTTACAAGTTCAAGTTAAACTGAGATGATGTTTAACACTTGTTGAAACTTGAGAAAAGTTTGCAAGTTCAAGTTAAACTGAGATGATGTTTAATACTTTTTGAAACTTGAGAAAAGTTTACAAGTTCAAGTTATACCGAGATGATGTTTAACACTTGTTGAAACTTGAGAAAAGTTTACAAGTTGAAGTTAAATCGAGATAATGTTTTACACTTGTTGAATCTTACGAAAAGTTTACAAGTTAAAGTTAAACCAAGGGAGTATTAAGCTAAGTACTTATGTACTTACCGATGTAAACTAAGGTGTTTCACCCCGAGAAGATTGCACAAGTCTACGGTGCTTCTTGAAGACATGAAATTATTCTAAGTATGAAAGTCATACAAGAAGCAATAAAGGGAAGACAAACATGCAAACATTCAAGAAAGAAGGAAGTTGTATTCACTAAAAGGCACGTCGGCCATATGAAAAGCTTACATCGTCTCAAAAACAAAGAAGTACAAAGTACAAAGCACAGAAGGAAGAGAAAAACATAAAAACTAAGATTCCTCAGCATCAGTAGTAGGTTGGGTCTGGATCTCGGAAGACTGCTGGGAAGACATCTTGGCCGCCTTCTTGCCGCAAGCTCAGCATCAATCTCTTGAAGTGTCTGATCAAGGCTCTTGTCGGCGGGAGGCAAGTCCAATGATGCCTGCTCAGGGGTAGCCTCCTTGGGAACCGTCTCAACCCCCTCATCTTGAGTCAAGTCTAGGACTTGCTCATTTTGAGGAAGAGACTTGGCCCCAGCAACGACTTTCGACTTCCTCACCAAAACCTCCTCCTCGGACTCAGAGTCGTCGTCGGCAGATTGGGTTGGAGTTGGGGGGAATGGTAAAGGAAGGACATCAGCATTCCTAAGGGGGGAGTCCTCGGGGACATCAAGCTTTTTGAGCAAGGTCATCCAGCCAAGGGAGAAACACCTGTTGTATGCCTGCTTCACCTGCTTTTCGTAGTCTGCCGTGACGTCGGCCACCCTCTCAGCATATGAAACCCTCTCGTCGGCGGCCTTGACTTCGGCTTCTTTGGTGGCCAAGGCGTCTTGAAGCTCCTTTTGGGCCTTGGCCATCTTATCCTCGGCCTCTTTTAGCTGGGCTTGAAAGACTTTGTTTATCACCTCAGCAGCACCAACTTTTTCTTCAGCATCATCTTTAGCTTTGATGGCAGCCTCGGCCTGGTCTTCCAACTTCTTCATTTTTTATTGTAGACTTTTGTTGGTCTTTTGCAGACTGGCAACTTCCCTCTTCTTCTCGACCAGCTTCTCCCGGTTCTCGAAAGATTGAACTGAGAAAGAATAGGCATGATGGATTCCTGAGAAAGAATACAACAAAGCAGAAGTTATTACAAAATTTTTCTAAGTACAGGAAAGAAATAAAAGTGACCAAATAAAGTCACTCACTTGAACAGAGCGCTGAAGCATCAAGGCATAGTTCTCATATTCGCTCAACTCGGCATTTCGGTCAAGATCGCCGGGGAGAAGTAAAGCGGTACTGAGGGCAACACCGACATTTATGTCATCAGCACTATCACTGGCCATAACCGGCTTATCTTCCAAAGTGATTTTGGGGGCCCAGGGGGCATCGTGTTTTTGGGACCCCGAGGTGGTTGTAGAGGATGACCTCGGCCTTTTTACTCTGGGGGATTCTGATGGTTGTGCTTCAGCAGACCTCTTCTCAGGGATGGAGGTGGTTTTATCGCTCTCAGCTAGTTTGGAGATCGGCAAGGTGTCCTCAGTATCAACCCGAGTCACCTTTGCCTTTGGCTGAGCCTTTTTTATTCTTTTTTGCTTTGGTGGAGGCTAGGTTTGTGTTGGCCGAGTGTCAACATCAGAAGGGATACTGGCCAAGAGGTCTTTTGTGACAGCTTTTTGGCGGCCCATTTCGGAAGAAAAAATGGTTCGTCGCCGGCATTGTCGCTGGGATATCGGGATCAGATATGGAGCCGAGGTTGACGGCTGCTCGGCTGGATCAGAAGTTGATCCTTGATCTTGCCGAGATGTGGATGTGACTTGTGGAGTTGTGGCAAAAGGTGGAGAAAGGCTTTTCTTCTTCTTTTTTGGGACGTCAGGAAGAGCCGATTTATAAGTGGAGATGAAATTGAGAAGTAGAGGGGCCTTCCGCTTGTGGACTGGCCAAATCCAAGAGTTTCCTCAAGTCTTTGTTGGGAAAGAAAGACTGACAGAAACCCTTTGGTGGCTGAGGAAGAGCTGCAAGAAAAAAAAAAAAAAAAAAAAAACAGACATTAGAAACGGACAAAGTACTGAAGACTTTAAAAACAAGTCAATATGAACACAGGGCTCTTACCATTGCCCTCTACAAAAACTGAACGAGGAAGAGGGTAGAGATGGAGGTCCTTGTCTGGAGCAAATTCCAGTTCCCCGAGGTAATAAAGTAATCATCTCCAGCTCCCTTGTTGGAGTCTGGGAGGTCGGCTACGATTTTGTATTCTGTGGATCTCGGCTTGAGGTAGTAAACATAGCCCGTGTCTTTTTTGAGGCCACACATGTTATAGCAATACTAGATGTCGGCTAAGGTAATCCTAGCATTTTCTTGTTTGGCCAGGGCTATGATACCATTAATAACTCGATAGGAATTGATGGCGAGTTGCATCGGGTTCAACTTGTAGTAGTGAAGTATCTCACGAAAAAGGGTGTTGAGTGGGAGCCGAAGTCCGCACTCAATGAAGGCTACCACAGGGAAGGGCATAGAATCAGTTGTAGGCATGATGGAGTCATCCTCCCCAGCCAACCTCAAATGGACGTCGGCAGGGATGGAAAACTCTCGCCTAAAGTATTCTAATTTTGTCGGGGTATCTACCCTATGCTTCCACATACCCATAATGTCGGCTTAAGTGGAGGTATCAGATTTCCAGAAGAAGTATTTTTGGAGGGTTTAAAGACCTCGGCTAAAAACCTAAAAGTGTACTATGGTAAGGGTTTGTACGGATCTAGGAGGAATTGTTTTCAAGTTTTTTCTAAAATTCGTGGGTTCTACAAATAAATCCCAAAACCTATGTCTATGGAAACCAAGATTGAAGGCACGAAATCTGGAAAAACAGAAAAGCAAGAATACGCTTCAGGATCAAGAACAAAGATGGACTGTCAAGAACAGTGGCAAAAGTGCAGAAGAGTTATGAGCAGTGCGTGTATTCAGAACATGGGCAAAAAGCAAAATCGTGAAGTAAACACACTCAGATGCATGATTCATAGATCAAAAGCTTGAGTAAAGCAGTAATGACGATTAATAATGAAGCAGAATTTCTTAGAGAGCAAAAAGGAATGAAACCAGAAGGAATGGAAGCTTGCCAGAAAGAGAAAAGCCGGAATGGGATTTGCCGAAGTCTGATGACGGTTGTAGAGGCGGAAGGACGGTGGAAATCACGCCGGAGGCGGTAAACGGAGTGAATTGCAGAACTGTGGAAGCTTGAAAAATGGAAGACTTGAAAGAGCTAGAAGAAGAGAGAAAGCTTCAAGAACAATGTAAAGTGAAGAGACGGAAGGGGGAAACAAGTTTTTGTTAAAACTTGAAA
This sequence comes from Camellia granthamiana, assembly GCA_036172215.1. Taxonomy (NCBI): domain Eukaryota; kingdom Viridiplantae; phylum Streptophyta; class Magnoliopsida; order Ericales; family Theaceae; genus Camellia; species Camellia granthamiana. Next base: position 52,542,325 of record CM069907.1, on the reverse strand, counting down.
ACGGCGGCAAAAAAGCAATCAATTCGCCTAGAACGACGGATTAGTCAAACGGCGCACGCAGGCGCGAGACAGCTTCCAGACGCGTAGCAGGTACAATCCAGTAAAGAAAGGGCACGTAGCTAAACGGTTGAGTGAATATGTATGACCGCTCATACGCGTGAAGGGGTTCTTGGAATTCTTGATCTTTCAAGAAAACAAGTCGGCTGATATAAATGATCTCGGCTGAGACACCTAAGCCGACGTACTTTTCAGGAGTACTGATATAGGTTCCATCACCTCAGATGCTGGGGTAATAGAACCTAGGGGGCAGTTGTGGGGATATATTTTATGAGTACCAACACATGGCCAAGGTGACGCCGACATGTCAGCCGAGGTGCCACGTGTCCTGGTCATGACGGCGAGGTGATCTCGGCAAGACCGAGGTTATCTCCAAAGATATCGGAATCCAAGATAATCAGATAAGGCACAGAAAGTCCTAGAATGGGGGAAGACTTCAGTTGGATAAGGATAAGACTCTTAGGGAGTTTATCCCAATCCTGCCGGGAGTCCAAGATTATCAGTAATCCTGAGTCCATTAGAGCTAGGCTTCTATTGGATTTAGGACTGGTTAACTATAAAAGAGAGGCACCCCCGATGGGTCTAAGGTACGCAAGTTATATTCTGAACAGTGAAATTAGCACTATTGATTATCTTTGAGAGATATACTGACTTGATTGTCGGAGTGCCCCCGGGTGAACGAACCACCGCCAGAATCTTCTCTTTTTGTTGCAAGTCTGCCAGGTGTCATCTATTCTGCCAATGTTCTCCAGCTGAGTACTGAGTTGGCAGTGTGGTAAAAAATACTCATATATAGATTATTAAATAAAAATATATAATAGATATATGAGGCATTATTGAAAAGTGAATTGACCAGGCACTAGATTATCAGATATTTTTTTCTTACTACATATCATAGTCAGTTCATTTACAAACACATAAAATAATCATAGAATCAGATACAATATTTTCAAATGTCTATAGAACCCATAAAAATGTGAGACTATGTTGCTCAGTTTTGTAATCGATTTATATGTTTCTTGACTCTTTTTTTTTTTTTTTTTAGCATAGGTGAATTTATAAAAATAAATAAATCGATTAAAAAATTACTACAAACTGGACCAGGGAATACAAATAATAGTGCACCACATAAGATAAGAAATATGTTGGTAAGCTATAGATATACCGTTGCACGAGACGTTCTGGGTATGTTTTGTAATCAACTTGGTTCCATTTGCTGTTGAGAATGAGAACCCAAGTGAAAGCGAAACATGACTTGCACAAAAAGGCTAAGATCCAAATGAACCCATGATCTTTGAGAGAGAGTAAACGATAGAGTAGGAGAGAGAAGAGGAGGGAAATGATGATGAGTTCAACAGCTCTTAGTATGTTGTTTCTACGACTGATTCTTTCATGGAGAGGTAAAGAGATAGGTTTGGCCATTTTGAAGAGGAATATGAGGTGTACTTACCTTCCAAGAGGACTAGCTTTGTTTGTAATTGGGTGTGTTTGATCCTCTGGTTATGGTTATTTATAGGGGATTTATGTGGTAACTTTGATCCATGGAGTGTAAGAGCTTTTGTTAGAAATTGGGTCAGATTTAGAACCTATATCTGATTGGGTTGTTCATGGTGGTATGACCCAAGATCCATAAAGAGACCCAGTTAGAGTGAATTTGGATTAACTTATCCTAGGGATAAGTATGATTAACCCACTTTCTCATATGTTGAGGAAATATAATTGTGGGTAGTTATGACACTCCCATATAAAAATAAATATAGAGTAAACTACCAATAGGTCCTAATAGTTGGACTTAATTCTCATCAAGTCCTATTGAAAATAAGTCTTGGTAAAATTGTCGCTAAAAATAATTTTTTTGTGACAATTTTTTATATATGTCACTAAAAATTGACAATTAGTGAGTTTTTTTTGTCATGATTTTCACAAATTGTTGCCAAAATTTATAATTAGTGACGTTTTTTATGGCAAAATTTTCCCATAGGACCTATTAGACAATAAGTCCATTTATTAGGACCTATACGTAAGTACCCCAATAATATATGTAAAGTGCTGCTATTAGCACCTGCCTTTCTTCTTTGGACCACTCATCTCTTTTATTTTTTTTAATTTCAATTTTGTTCAAATATGAAGTTACACTTTTACCCTCATTCGTACTATTCTAACCCTAATTTTCCAAACCCTAACCTCTCTCAGCTTCGGCTACCACCTCTACTTGTCGCCAGCGAGCACCTCACTACCATCTGTAGCCACCCAGCCCCTCACCGTCAGTCAGAGCCACCCAGCCCCTCACTACCAGTCTAATCTTACCAGCTACCTCCTCCCGTCAGCTCCTCTTTCTCACCACCTTGATTGGTGGGTTCTCTGTACTACTTCCTCAATTTCTTCTTCCTCACATTCTTCACTTCCCAATTCACCGATGTCCGAATCATTACCAGCATCAATACTCTCTAGGCTCCATATGATCTCTTAAAACCTCCATTTACATTTGATTTTTGAAGAACACAAAAAGATGGGATATGAAATTAGTCTTTTTTTATTCGAGATTTGTCAAAGAAGGTGAGGATTAAAGATGAAATAAAGTGTATAGACATTGTGGATGATGACGACGAAGAAGCCATGGACGAGTGATATGCAAATATAGGTGAATCATCAAGTCTGTGACTTATAAGTTGCACACTGTTGATTTATAAGAAAGATGACAAGAGTAGAGCTTTTATTTATTATTATTTTTTGTTAAATCTATAGATTAAAATGGATATCTTTTTTTTTTTTTTTTTTTGGGTGAAATTAAAATGGATATCATGAAACCTGTCTATCAAAATCTTCAGTTTTCTTTCTCGGTCTTCTGAATTGATTGTGTTCTGCAATTGTTGAGTTGGTTTGGGTTGGGTTTGGGGGATTAGGCTTTGGAAACGGAGAGGGTGGAGGTCGCCGATGAGGGTGGAGGTAGCCGGAAAGAAGGTCATCGACGGTGAAGAGTTGTTGACGATGGAAAGGATTGACAGAAGAAGAAGAGTTGGGGTCCAAAGAAGAGGGGTATAGTTGGTGTTAAGGTGGGGTTTCAAAGAAAAGATGAGAGGGTTTCAATTATGTGAGTGGGGGTTAAAAGAAGTGGGGGGTCCAAAGGAAATAGGTAGAGCCATTTAGCAGCACTCTATATGTATTATATGGTGAGAGTTGAATTTTAGGATAAACTACTAATAGGTCCTAATAGTTGGATTTAATTCCCATCAAGTCCTATTGAAAAGTCTTGGTAAAATTGCCACTAAAAATAATTTTTTTGTGACAATTAATATATCGCTAAAAATTGACAATTAGTAACTCTTTTTTTTTTTTTTTGTCATGATTTTTATAAATTGTCGCTAAAACTTACAATTAGTGACTTTTTTATGACAAATTTTTCCCATAGGACCTATTAGACAATAAGTCCACTTATTATGACCTATACGTAAGTACCCCTTGATTTTAACCGTATCAGGGTAGTCTCCTGTAATCTTCTCTATTTGTCCTTCTCTCTCCACAGAAACAAATAATAGCCTTTGTACCGTGAAGGGTGTGGGTAATTCTCTAGTAGTTCTACTTCATTGTTGGTAATTGTTCGAAGACATCAATGGAGGCACGTGATTCACCCATATGATCTATGGATTTGATTTGAACGTAAAAGGTATGTCCAAATCTGTTTATTTCCACTGTGTATCATAGCCATTGTTGGGTGTTTTCATGTTATTTATGTATGAATATATGTATAGATATGATTTGTACATAAAAATTGATGTTTTTTGAACCATCGCACTACAAAAAAATTAGGATTTTACGGCTTCACATCAACGACATACAGTAAATACAAGCTATGGTTTCTCACATTTATGACTTACTTTTTTTATATGTTGTAAATAATTTCTCAACCACGACGTGTCTATTGCATTGATCGTAAATACTAATAACGATAATTTTTTTATGGCTTGCAATGTTAGCCATAAATAATAAAACTTTCCATGACGTGCACATGGCATTCTGTTAATACATCACCTATACATGACACACGTATACCAGCTGTTAAAAATATTGAACATTCCACAATGTACAAAAAGTCTGCCGTTAAAATTTTCACTTTCCACGACGCACAAAAATCCAACCGTTTAAAATATTGCTCTTTTCACGACACACAATTACTGTTATGAAATGTACGATCGAAAAAAAAAAAAAAAAAAGTAGATCAACAACATACAAGCAGTGCAAGCCGTAGTTTTTGACTTTTAAAACTTTCTTTTTTTGCATGTTTTAAATAATATCATAACCACGACATGTCTATTGTGAAAGCTGTTAATGCTAATAATGGTGATTTTTTTACGGCTTGCAATGTTAGCTATATATAATATAATTTTCTATGGCATGTATATAGTATGTTGTTAATACATCTACTATATACGGCACATGTATGCCAGTCGTTAAATATATTTCACTTTTCATGACACAATTTATGTCGTTAATGGTATGATCAAAAACAAAAAAAAAAAAAAACCAAAATAAAATATATTTTGGCACCAATCACTAGAACTTTTTTTTTTTTAAAATCAAATACAAACTCTTCGGCTTCCTTGAAAATAGTATAAGTCGCAAAACTGAAAAAGAGGGGGTTCGAAAGGGAGACTTCGGCAGCAACAAGATTTCAACCTGGAAACGGTGCTCTCTCTTCGGCGGTGAGACTACTTGGGCGACGGCGGCGGTCAATGGTTCAAAAGGGATGGGTTTTGTTCTATTCTCTTCGATCTGAAAAAATATTAGTTCTTTTCTTGGGGTATGTTCAGATTCCACTCTCCTTTCTCTCTTTCTCTCTTTCTCTCTCTCCCTCTCTCTCACACACACACACATACAAACACACACATTCAATCCATATTTGTTTGATTATTTGGTATTTTTAACTGCAATTTCGATTACGGGTTTTTAGAATTTCGATCGACGAAATAATGCTATGGGTTGTTGGATTTATTTGAATGTTGGGTTTGTTTGGGTGTGTAAATTAAGACTCTAGTTCATCAACTGTTTCAAATGCTGCAATAGAGCCTAATCGAACCTGCATGAAAATGAAATTAATGGTTACAAATCAATATATACATACCTTTTAGACGAATCCCAAGCCTGTGTAAATGGCCATGGATGAGTCGGTTCTTTAACATCCCATGAGAATCCATGGGTTTTAGTAAAGAAAAATCCTAGATTGGTTACACTCTGTTTGGATTGATAGTTTTTGGGGAGAAAAGAAAAGAAAGGATGGGAAAAGAAAAATCTCAATCAAATGTTTGCATAATTAAGGGGTTTTTTTTTTTTTTTTAAACACAATTAAGGGTTGGTTTGTGAATTAATTTTTAGTAATATTTTAATTTTTTACGAAATAATATGTAAAAAAAAAAAAAAAAAAAAAAGAAAGAAAGAAGAAGAAGAAGAAGTTAATCAAGTTAATTTTTTGTATCAATTTTTAAACTACAACTCCATTTGTTCAACTTTGTGGGCTTTTTTACTACAAATTTTTGTTGTTTGTTTTAGTTAAATAAATTTATGAGTTCTTGGGATTTTAATCGATTGATTAGTTTTTCACTCCCTTTTTCAGTTTTTGATCTTTTTAATTGTAAATTTTAGCTGTTTCAGTTGAATAAACTTATCGTGGGATTTTGATCGATTCATTACTTGTGTTCGGCCAAAAATATTTCAAGTTTCATTCAATTTAGTTCATCTTATATTGATTCATACTAGTTAGGCATCTTCTTTGTATATTTTTTATTTTTGTTTTTGATTTTGTTTTTAGTGTTGTTTGATTTTGTATTGCATTCCTTACTGAGTGAACTGGGTTGATGAGGATTGAACTAATTCAACTTAGTTACTAGAATTGACAAACAATCTATAAACTGAGTGAACTGGGTTGATGATAGTTCACTCAGTAGATGAAAGGAACCCAGTTCACTTAGTAAGGGTTGATGATAGTTACTGGAATTAACAAACAATCTGTAAAAGTTCTATTCTTTTTTAGCTGACAATAGATGAAAGGAACATCAAGTGAACATGAGACAATGGGTTGTCATTTTTAATTGAGTCACCTAATGAGATTTAGGTTTAACACAATACTGAGTCAAATTATTACTGGTGTTTTTTTTTTCAAAACTGCTTCAATTATGAGTGGTTTATTCTATCTTTGAATTTCTATAAATTTGCAATAGTTAAACAATGATGGGCTTTGTATCCTATCTTCAGTGCTTACCTTAAAGGGTCTATAATCCTCAATACTGTGATTATAAATATTACTATTGTTGTATATATATATTTGTTATTGCTTCCTACTAAACATTCTTCTAATCCTCCACTCATGTCTTGGATTGATAATCAAAACCATAATTTATTTTCTTTCTGGACAGTATAGATTTAATTTTGATAGCATTGTTGTGCTATTTGTAAAATATAGATCTATATATATATATATATATGTATAAAAAGTAATTCAAATGTGATGCTGGATGATCTTACATTATGGATAAATCCAGTGCACAAAACTACCACTAAAGTAAGGTCGGGATACAACCTTACCCCCCCCCCCCCCCCAATTATGGATTCGCAAATCAAATATTCTTTGCTGGATGGGCAGAATTTATAAAATTAAGTATGTGCTGTTCAGTTTGGTTGGACACCCATTTGAGTGAAAGAAGTAGAGATCTTTTATTGACAATTATTTCAAGAAGTGTGAGATCTCACAAATTTCAGTCTAGAATTCAATTGGCATATTCTTAAAATCTATAAATAACAGAGTTATTAAAATTGCTTTTGACTTTCAATAAAAACTATCCCAAAGAAACATTTTTATTTATGAGGTTGTGGATAAGAAAAAGAGAACATAGGAAAATACCCAATCTATATTAGTTTGAGATTCTAGGTACCACAACCTACTGTTTCAGTCAACCAAAAACACCATGTAAGACCATTAGAAAGCAATAACATCATCTCCATAGAAACACAAACTCACTGAAAGCATTTAAAATTGGGCTCAGTTAGGAATTATAACTCTTGAAATTCCATTCTTTGGTTGCATGTGAGTTGAGGTTTGACTCCCTTACACTAACTCTGTCTAGTTTAGGGGTGTAAATCTGACCCTGCTCGGCCTGAGCCCAGGTGGCCCACTCGGGCTCTGCCCCAGCTCAGCCCATGTTAGGCCTCGCGGGCTCCTGCCAAAATTTGGGTCAGTCCGGGCCAGGCCAAAAATTCGGCCTAGGCCTAGGGGTATTCGGGCCTTGGGCGAGCCGGTCTGGTGGGCCTGGGCCTGGCCTCGAGCTTGGGTCGAGCTTAGGCAGGCCTGACCATTAATTTTTTTTTTGTAAATTTTTTCTACTAAAATTTTATTATTTTCCACTAAAAACTGCACTGGGTCTCGGGCAGGCCGGACTTTGGGTCAGGCCTTGAGTGGGCCTTAAGCAGGCCGATGGGCTGGGCCATGGGCGGGGCTGAGCTTCAAAATGATGGCTTAGGCCCAGGCACAAGGGCTCAGGCTGGGCCCGGGCCTAAACGAGCTGGGCCCATCCCAGGGCCGCGGGTGGGCTTTGGGCTGCCCACGGGCCGCAGACCATTTTTACACTCCTATATGGGTTCATTGTCTCAACTTCATGTCTTATATTTAATGTATTGGATTCTATGTGACCTGAGATATATGGCAAAATTGCATACTGGGTTGTAGTGGATTGAAGCTAAAGTCTGGTTATGCTTTTTAAGGTGCTTGATAATTTAAAATAAATAAAAATAAAAATAAAAATAATCATAATCAAACACAAAAAGTTATAACCAAATATCTCAAAATAATGTCGTAACTACATTAAAGAAAAAAATAGTGTAACTAAGAATAGAAATGGTATGGGTTGTGTATAATAGAATTCTCCAAATATATGGGTTATCTCTCAATTTTGTTGTAGTAGTTGATTTGAATAGATTATGTGAGTGTGAGTGTGAGTGTGAGTGTGGGTGGGTATTCTTATTTTGTTGTTTTTTCTTTGTGTTCTCTACAACTATTTTTTGGGCTTGCACATTTTGTGGAGCTAACATATGGGTCTCTCTCAATTTTGTTGCTGTAGATAGATTTGAACGGATATCATACCTATCTTTATGAAATTTTTACATCTTTTTATGGTTAAAAACAGTATAATTAATCTGAGGTTTTAAGGGGCAAAATCGTAAATTCCAATCTTTTTTTATTTTTAGAATTGGATTTATCTGTAGTAGAATCTTTTTGTTACCGATTTCATTGCTTTGATGCTTTTGTGGTCCCACTTTCCTAAGTACCTAAAAAAAAAAAAAGGATGCTTTTGTGGTCCTATTAATAGGCAAAAAATCACTATTTTATTGGGTTGTTCATCCATATTTTTGGAATATATCATATTCAATATCTTTGTTGTCACGACTCAACCCCAGGGGCTTAGGACTGAAATCGCAACTTACTAATTTATTCTAATCGTAGCAATTTAAACTGCGCAAGCGGAGGCAGACGGAAATAAAATAATTAAACATAAAGTTACTTCATTCTACTTAAAAAAAAAAAAATACATCCATGGGCTTTTATTATTTGATTATGCAGCGACCGGCCATTAGAAAAACGACAGGAAGAAAAGAAAAAAAAAAAAAAAACAAATTAACGAATCCGCATCAATTTCTTGCACAGATTCCACTACACGAGGTTATGGGTCTTCCCTATATCTCATCACCTGAAAGGGTAACAGTTATAAGCACACAGCAGAATGAGAAATATTATGCCAAGAGTATAGGGAATACAAAATAACCATGGATAGTTAGTTAAGCCAAAACATTTACATAACTCAATTTGGTAAACAAATCATTTAAGTGGCAGAAACCGAAATATAGAAATTATATAAATAAATAACCATAACCACGGTATAGAACATAACAGAACAGAGGTCACAGAAGTGATAGTCAGAACAGAGGTTAATGGATCCATGACAAACAAAGGACCACAAAGTGGTCAAACAGAGGTCAATGGTTATTTAAGTCCCCCAAGGCGTAGGACTCCCGTGGTGGTACTTACAAAACATAATTGTTTATAAGGTCATAGTCAAATATATACTAAAATTTAAACAAACATATCCATGGATTTCATTTTAAACAAATAGAGTATAGAAAATAACCCATGTAATTGAAATATTAATATAATTTACAAAACACAACTTGTATAAAATAAATTATGGTAAGTCAAAACATACGTAAAATATACTATGGTGACTCAAGGTATAATATAACTCACCTTAATATTGACCCTTAGCATTTACTTTCCACTATCACAAACCTTCTAACTTTAATTTCCTAGTTCTAATATCTCTTTCGTGTTCTCTCTTTTTTTCTTCACTGATCTTTGAGCAACTCCTCCTTATTTATAGGGAGGCAAATCATGCCATCGACCAACACGTGGCCACACCAAATCTTCCTTAGATTGATCCGATCTTCCCTTAGATTGATCCTTATCCTGTTAACCTTTACGTTAATTATACTTTGGCCCAAATTTTTTTTTTAAATAATTATATACCACTTGTTTGATAAAAACAAACAAACTAAATCCTAATTAAATTACGCTTTACCACATACCAAAATTAATTATTTATTTTACTACCATACCCACTATTATTATTATTATTGGTTGTGGTATTAATTAAATATTTAGGGTGTCACATTTCTCTCCTCCTTAATAGAAGTTTGTCGTCAAACTTGACGTACCTTAATTTTCGAAGAGGTGTGGGTATTTGGCTCGTATTTGACTTTCCGTTTCCTACGTAGCTTCTTCAATACGATAATTTCGCCATAAAACTTTTACCAACGGTATCGTCTTGTTTCAGAGAACTTGATCACGACGATCGAGAATCTGCATTGGTTACTCTTCATAAAAGAGGTCCTCTTGAACTTTCAAGTTCTCATAGTCGACAACATGTTTTGGATCTCGGAGGTACCGTCGGAGCATCGAAACGTGGAACACGTACTGAATGTTGGATAGTTCAGGCAGTAGTGCAAGGCGATATGTTACAGGACCTATCCTTTCCAGTATCTCGAATGGCCCGATGTAACGTGGGTTTAACTTTCTTCGCTTTCCAAATCGGATAACTCTTCTTGTTGGTGAGATCTTAAGGAACACATGATCTCCTATTTGAAATTCCAAGTCTCGTCTCTGTGTATCTGCATAACTTTTCTAACAGCTCTGAGCAGTGCAAGTTCGTTATTGGATGAGTTGGATTTTCTTACTTGTGACTTGCACGTTCTCAGGGCCTAATAGTTTCCTATCTCCGACTTCCACCCAATATAGAGGTGATCGACATCTCCTTCCATACAGGGCTTCGTTTGGTGCCATTTGAATGCTTGCTTGATAGCTGTTGTTATAAGCGAATTCCACTAAAGGTACGTGTTCATCCCAGTTACCTTTAAGGTCCAACACGCATACACGTAACATGTCTTCCAACGTCTGGATTGTTCTTTCGGATTTCCCATTGGTTTGTGGATGATAAGCCGTGCTAAACTTCAATGTAGTCCCCAAAGCCTCTTGCAATTTGTTCTAGAAGTGAGACACGAAGCAGGGGTCTCAGTCAGACACGATTGAAACTGGGGTACCATACAAACGAATAATTTCCTTGATGTATAAAGTGGCAAACTTATTAAGAGTGTGCATGATTTTGATTGGCAGAAAATGCGCCGACTTCATCAATCGGTCTGCTATAACCCATATTGCATTGTTCTTCGAAAATGACTGTGGTAGCCCGATCACAAAGTCCATAGTAATGTGCTCTCATTTCCATTCAGGAATAGGAAGTGGTTGCAGCAGTCCTGCAAGTCTCTAATGTTCTGCTTTAACACGCTGACAATGCAGACATTTGGAGACATGGCTTGCTATGTCTCTTTTCATTTCTGTCCACTAGTAGTGTTCATTTAGATCATGGTACATCTTTGTGTTGCTAGGATGGAATGCAAATCTCGAGCTATGAGCTTCCACCAATATCTTCTTCTTGAGTTCCGGAATATCGGGTACACAAATTCGATTCCGAAATTTTAGTATCCCATTGCTTATAGTGAAATCAAGATCAGGCGTACTCCTTTGCTCATCGTACTTTTCCTTCGAAAGTGTATCTTCACATTGTCGTGCTCTAATATCTTCAATCAAGGTAGGTTCCACGATTATATTGGCGAGCAGTCCATTGATCTTGTGAAAAATGAAAGTACATGCCAGACCTCTAGTTGTCTTTTGGCTTAGTGCGTCTGTCACCACGTTAGCTTTGCCTGGATGGTGATGGATCTCTATATCATACTCTTTCATAAATTCTAGCCACCGAACAGATATTTAAGACTCTTGTGATTAATGTAAATCTCGCAGGTTGCACCGTAGAGATAATGACGCCAGATTTTGAGGGCAAAGATCACCGCAGCCAATTCCAAATCATGAGTCGGGTAGTTTTTCTCGTGAGTCTTTAATTGTCGCGACGCATAAGCAATGACTTTTCCGTTTTACATGAGAACGCAACCTAAATCATTGTATGAGGCATCATTATAAATTACGAACCCATCTACTCCTGTAGGGAGTGCTAGTATAGGAGGTGACACAAGTCGATTTTTTAATTCTTGGAAGCAACGCTCTTGTTTGTTAGTCCATTCAGAGGGTGTGTTTTTTTGAGTTAGCCGGGTCAAAGGTGATGTTATTTTTGAGAAATCTTGCACGAAGCGTCGGTAATAACCAGCTAGACCCAAGAAACTTTGAATTTCTGACACATTAGTAGGTTGTGGCCAATTCACGATTGTTGCAACTTTTTGGGGGTCAACCGAGATGCCATCTTTGTTAATGACGTGATCGAGAAAGTGTACACTAGTGATCCAAAATTCGCATTTCTTCAACTTGGCATAAAGTTTGTGGTCACGCAGTGTTTGTAGAACCGTTCACAAGTGCTTCTCATGGTCTTTCGGTGACTTGGAGTACATGAGAATGTCGTGGATAAAGACGATGACGAACTCATCAAGATAGGGTTTGAACACTCGGTTCATGAGGTCCAGCTGGGGCATTTGTGACGCCAAAAGGCATGACAAGAAACTCATAGTGCCCGTAATAGGTTCTGAAAGCAGTCTTTTCGATGCTTTCCGTTTTGACTTTTAGTTGATGGTAGCCAGAACGTAAGTCGATTTTGGAGAATACCTAAGCGCCTTAAAGTTGATCGAACAGGTCATCGATTCGCGGCAAAGGGTATCGATTCTTGATGGTGACCTTGTTCAGCTCTCGATAATCGATACATAATCTCATCGTGCTATCCTTTTTCTTCACGAACAATACTGGAGCTCCCCAGGGTGAGGTACTAGGTCGAATGAAACCTTTGTCTAAGAGTTCCTGGAGTTAAGTCTTCAGCTCTTTCAATTCTGTTATTGACATGCAATAAAGAGCTTTTGATATTGGTTGCGTGCCAGGTTGGGTTTCAATGGTGAATTCGATTTCCCAATCAACCGGGACACTAGGTACATCTTCAAGAAAGACATTCAGAAATTCTCGAACTATGGGGATTGCATCCACAGTGGGGGCCTCTTTTTGTGTGTCAATCACATAACAGATATAACTACAACAACCCTTTTTTAGAAGTCGTTGGGCTGTCATGGAAGATATAATACCTGGAGGGTTAGAAACTCCAGTCCCATCAAAGACAAGCTCTAGTTGGTTTGGTAACCTGAGGGAGACCTTTTTAACTTTACAATCAATAAAGGCGTGGTTGGCAAGCAGCCAATCCATACCTAAGATCACATCAAAGTTTCTAATGCGGAGGGGAATCAAGTCTACGTATAAGGTTTTGCCTTCTAAGGATATAGTACATGATCTGTACACCTCAGTACTATAGGCAGACTTACCAGAAGGAAAAGACACAGACAATATATATCCGAATGGTTCGGGTGTTGATGCCAACTTGGCAGCAAAGAGTGGTGCAACAAAAGAATGAGTTGACCTAGAGTCAATAAGGACGTAAGCTAAATGGCCATAGACAGAAAGTATACCTGACACAACGTTTTCGATAACTTTTGGTTTTCCAAGTACCAAGGCGAAAGCCCTTCCTTGGCGTTTTTGGTCTTTTCTCTCTCCTCCAGGTCCTGCGGGTTTTCGAACTAGGCCAGAGGGGTTGGCTGTAGGATTGGTCAGCTTTGGACAATCCCTCAACAAGTGGCCAACTTGACCGCATTTAAAATATGCTCCCGTGTCTCGATGGCATTGTCTCCAACGAACCTTCCCACAAGTAGGACAAATTGGAATAGTGCCACCTTGGGGGCTGGTAGGACCTTGATGGCCTGAACTGGTTGTGCCTGTATTCACCTTCTTAGGAGGCGCAACATCGAGTCTTCTGTTGTCTCTTTCCCAGAATTGCTTCTTTTGGCTTGGTTCCCTAGAACGCGAGGCTTTAATCCCCTTTTCTGCAATGTACACCTAGTCTACCACTTCTGCATAGGTTGGTAGTTTCAAGACCTCGAGCCTATCTTTAATTTCAGCATCCAATCCTACTTCGAATTTTCTTTCTTTTCGAGTTTCGGTGGGGATGACGTATGTCGCAAACCGAGTGAGTTGTGTGGCTTGCTCTCGTATTCAGCCACCGTCATGGTTCCTTACTTTAGATGCATGAATTCTGATGTCTTATATTCCTGTAATGAATCTAGCAAGTATTTTGCGTAGAATGCTTTCAAGAATCTTGCCCAAGTCACAATTTATTCTTTCTCCAGAGTAAGAAGCCACCATTCCTGTGTATTATTTTTGAAAGTGAAAGTGGCGAAAGTTACCTTATGTCTTTCAGTGCAGGGTAAGACACGAAAAATCTTTTCCATGTCTTTAACCCAGGCGTCCGCTATCATTTTGTCTGGACCGCCGGTAAATGTGGTGGGTTTTAGATCCTGGAACTGTTTTATGGTAACCAACTCTTCTCGCCGTTCCGGCATTCCATTGTTGATGTTAGTCTGCGAGGCTTTCAAAAAGCTAGTAATCGCTTTTTCCATGATTCTTTTCATCGATTCAGTGCCATTGACTGATGACTCACTTTCGTTACCATTATTGGCCATTCTACAAGTAATAAACAAACATTATATTCATAACGCAACATATATATTGCATATCTAAAATACCATCTTTACTATTTTTGCAAATATAATATTACATCTTTGTTCCAAACATCAAAAAACATGTTAGTGTCTCATCCCTGTAATACAAAAACAAAAGAGGGATCAAAACTCATCATGGTTAGCTTACAAAAGTTTTTTTCTACTAAATCTAGGGTAGTGGGTCAAACGGGTCAAACAACCATAGGAAGTAGTATTGCATGAAAAGCTCAAATTCTCATCCTAATTGGAACACACCAAAACATATCCACGCTGCCTTGACTGTGAAAATAGGGATGGACTATATGTATCCCAAAAATGTTCGGTCAACAATCCAGCCGGGTGTCTCGATATATGAAAGGTCATTACTAAAGTCAACATTTTGAATATTAATAATCTCCAGCGGGTCAGGAACAATGGTAACAATGTAGTCCTTGGGGTATATATTTCCCCTTCTTGCCACAAATTCTGGGGGCAAAGGGCTTATGATGTAGTGCAGGCGATCATGTCCTGAGGCAACGCTGAGGACACGAGTGGGTCCAAGAAAACGTCCGCGTGTATAGGCACGGCTCTGCCTCCATAGTAAATGTGGGACATCGTAGGGTCAGCCTATACATAGATTGGCTGACCCATTAATTGGGCAAGGCCTGGATGCAGTCCTCTAATTATATCCTCTGAATCTCCCCATCCTTCAGGTGAGGCAGGGGCAGGGTGCTTTTCTAAAATCTCATCTAAATTAATAGCCCCGAGCTCATCCCAAAGCGCATCATCAAGGTTAATCTTGGACATTCCTACATCACTAGAAGAAACATGAGATTTTACACAGAAGGACTAACGTTGCAGATAAATATTTATTTATTTATTTTTATTATGTTTATCTAGCTATATAGTTTTATTTATAGATTTATTTATAACTTTTCGAACTTTCTGATCAAATTAAAATAGCTTTTTTTTTTTTTTTGAATGAATCATTGCTTTGATACCACCTTTGTCACGTCCCAACCCCAGGGGCTTAGGACTGGAATCGCAACTTACTAATTTATTCTAATCGTAGCAATTTAAACTGCGTAAGTGGAGGCAAAAGGAAATAAAATAATTAAACATAAAATTACTTCATTCTACCAAAAAAAAAAAAAAATCCATGGGCTTTTATTATTTAATTATGCAGCGACCGGCCATCAGAAAAACGACAGGAAGAAAAGAAAAGAAAAGCAAATTAATGGATCCGCATCAATTTCTTGCACAGATTCCACTACACGAGGTTATAGGTCTTCCCTACATCTCATCACCTGAAAGGGTAACAGTTATAAGCACACAGCAGAATGAGAAATATTATGCCAAGAGTATAGGGAATACAAAATAACCATGGATAGTTAGTTAAGCCAAAACATTTACATAACTCAATTTGGTAAATAAATCATTTAAGTAGAGAAATTATATAAATAAATAACCATAACCACGATACAGAACATAATAGAACAGAGGTCACAGAAGTGACAGTCAGAACAGAGGTGACAGTCAGAACAGAGGTCAATGGATTCATGACACAGAGAGGACCACAAAGTGGTCAAACAGAGGCCAATAGTTATTTAAGTCCTCCAAAGCGTGGGACTCCCGTGGTGGTACTTACAAAACATAATTGTTTATAAGGTCATAGTCAAATATATACTAAAATTTAAACAAATATATCCATGGGTTTCATTTTAAACAAATAGAGTTCATAAAATAACCCACATAATTGAAATATTAATATAATTTACAAAACATAACTTGTATAAAATAAATTATGGTAAGTCAAAACATACGTAAAATATACTATGGTGACTCAATGTATAATATGACTCACCTTAATATTGACTCTTAGCCATTACTTTCCACTATCACAAACCTTCCTACTATAATTTCCTAGTTCTAATATCTCTTTCATGTTCTCTCTTTTTTTCTTCATTGATCTTTGAGCAACTCCTCCCTATTTATAGGGAGGGAAATCATGCCATCGACCAACACGTGGCCACACCAAATCTTCCTTAAATTGATCCGATCTTCCCTTAGATTGATCCTTATCCTATTAACCTTTACATTAATTATACTTTGGCCCAGTTTTTTTTTTAAATAATTATATACCACTCGTTTGATAAAAGCAAACAAACTAAATCCTAATTAAATTACGCTTTGCTACATACCAAAATTAATTATTTATTTTATTACCATATCCACTATTATTATTATTATGATTGGTTGTGGTATTAATTAAATATTTAGGATGTCACATTTGTAGTTGCTTATTTGTTGCCATTGTTGATATAGCATAGCATTGTTGTTAATAAATGTTATATATTGTAGAAAAAGATTGAAGAGCTTCACAAGCCTTTTACAGAAGAAGGCCCAATGTCTATAAAAAAAATGATGCAATTGTTCATGCGTTTGGTCTAGAACACCGTGGTAGTGTACGGGGCTTGGATTTGGAGCATTGCCATTGAAAGTTGATGCGTAAGTGCACCAAAATCAAAATGTGTGTTAGACTTATTTATTTTGATGATTTATTTAATTATGTTTTAATTTATTTAAAAGAGAAAAATAGAATCCAAAATTTATTTTGATGATTTATTTAATTATATTTTAATCAAAATTTATTTTGATGATTTATCTGAAAGAGAAAAATAGAATCAAAATTTATTTTGTCCCATTATTTCTCATCTAAACATTTATCCTAAATGTTGTTAGAATGTATTTAGTATTTGATTAAATCAGGAGTTCAAACAGCCCAAAACAAAGGTTCAAACAACCCAGCACAGTAGCAGTTCAAAAGGTTCAAAAGGTTCAAGTGGAAGATTTAGTAATGATGAAAGTACAACGGCTATAAACGGCTATAAAGGTTCAAAAGGCTAAAACGTTCAAAAGGTTCAAGTGGAAGATATTCAAATTAGTAATGATTGAAGTACAATGGTTGTAAATTCAAATGACTACAACAGCTATAAACGGCTATAAATTCAAATGAATACAATGGCTATAAATGGTTATAATTTTCATTATATATACCAAAGCCTCTAATGTAAACAAGTTACAAAAAATCTGAAAATATTCTTTGATCTATAAACACTCACATCTATTCTCAGAAATTATACACTGAGCCTTATAGTTTTAAACCCATTTTTCCTGTGTGAGATTTATAGAAAAATCTAAGTTTCATTTTATATATCTATCTTTGAGAGATATTTATTGTAAGCTTTCTTTGAAAGTAAAAATACTATTTCATCTTATAAAAGTGTTGCAAACACTGTGTTCTTGAAATCTTGAGAGTGATTGTGAATCATTTAAGATTTGCAAGGGTTTGGGCTTGTGAAGTCTCTGTAAAATCCGTGGAGGATTGTTCCATTTATAAAGAGGTTGCTAGCACCCCTGTGAAGTTAGAAGATAGTGGAAAATCTCAAGTGAAGCTTGAAGAGTGGATGTAGGCTTGGTTGAAGCCGAACCACTATAAATCTGTTTGTCTCCTCTTCTCTAATCTCTTTACTTTCCTACTACTACTATACCTATCTAATATTCATGTGTTAATCATTTGATTTACCCTATATGTTAGTTATACTTCATTGTTATTTTGCTTGATCATTTACTGCTAAATTCATCATTGTGCTTGTTAATAATTTGTTATACTAATAGTTAGTTTTATTGGGGTATTATTAATTTTAATTTGTAGAAACCTAATTCACCCCCCTCTTAGGTTGCTTTTTGTATAACAATGTGTGAAAACAAAATCAACAAATGTTGCTCTTACAACAAAAACTCCAAGATATAAGAGCTGAAATTTTAAAAAGGAAAGAAGCAAAATAAGATAAAAAGATTAAGAATGCATGTGACAATAAATGTTATATCTATTGATGTTTCATATTAGTTTTTAAACTTTTGCAAATAAAACTTGTAGGAACTAAGCGAAGATGCAACAGGTAGGAAATATTCTCATGGAAAAACCTAGGTAAACTTGCCTTGAATCATTTGAGAGAAAGTCTTTTTATGAAAAATAGCTTTCATGTCATTTTAGTTTAAAAATAAAAAATTTGTGTTGATATGTGTTGAGTGCATATGAATTTAACAAGATTTCAAGAAATCAATCTCTTTCATTCATACATGTAATGCTTTTGCTTCTTTCAAGCTTTTGTACTATGTTGTTTTATCTTGATATATAGCTAGCTTTTAGATACAACAATATTTCACAAAGTTTTTAAAAAAATTAATTAAAACTTGTAGGAGCTAAACAAAGAGGCAAAGGGGCAAATGGCAAGAAACATTTTCATGGAGAAACCCAAGTAAACTTGTACGATTTTGTTGTTGTTTTCAACTAGCAATTTTAGGCTAGTATAATTGGAATTTGGATTGTTTTATTTGGGAAAAAAAAGCTATAAAAAAAGAAAGACTAGAAGTGGATGAGAGAAAGAAAGAGAGAAAGATAGAGAGAGTGTAGGTAACATGGTTCCAATTTATATAATTAATGAGCTATTGTGATGGTTTGCATTCTTCACCTTCAGGCCAATATGATATATTAATTATATGATCTGTCTACTTGCTCACGAAGCTGTTATTGTAGAACTTGATAGCCCACTATTTGGGTATGTTGGTGCATGTTGCCTAAGCTATGTTGCCACACTGTCATTACCCTTATTGCTAGGTTACCAAAAGCATATTTGTAATTGTAGTTTATGTCTCTGTTTTAAGTGGCCCACCATAATTGTACTATTCCAAGATCCCTGTGAACCCTCAAGTGAGTTGTTCCCAAATGTAATCTTGAATTTTGAAATGGAATAAAATTATTTTACTTTTTGAAGCTTGAAACAATGTTTTGGTAGTTGATTGATGTTTTGTGAAAGTTGTTTGTAATATTTGTTAGATTGTACAAAACAAGTTAAATAGAATATATTGAATTAAAAAAAAAAATACTGCATATTTTACGATAGGCATAATAGGTCGTTATATTACATATTTTACAACATGTAATGAGAGTTGTGGCTTGCCTCAGAAATTAATGACGTGCAAAAATAGTTGTAGAAAACTCAAACACGAAGCACAAGATCCGCTGTTAAAGGATTTTTAACGGCATGCAAAAGTAGTTGTAGAAAAATCAAACACGACGTACAAAATCTGCTATTAAAGGGTTTTTAACGGCGTACTATAGAATGTCGTTGAAATGAATGACTTTCCATGACTGGTCATAACACGGCTTTACATCGCGCGTCGTAGAATCGTTTCCACGACGTGTATTTGGTGCCGTTAAAACCCTTTTTTGTTATAATGATCTTTGATCATCCTAAATTTTTTTATATGTTGTAGTCCATATAATATAGAGCATATTTGTAAAATTTTGAAACAAGCAGACGATATATTTAATTTTCGTAACTTTGACTGCAAGCTGGTTTTACATGATTTGTTTTCATGTTGTGAAAAATAAATATTTGAAATCATAAACCCTAATTTGTTTTCATGTTGTGGTACCTAGACCTTCAAAACGGTATATTATGGGTCTGATTCTGACTTACGGATTAAGAGAAATCATAAACCCTAATTTGGATTCGTTTTTATATTTTTTGTGGTTTATTGTGGACGATGGATTGTAGAGAATCTGCACTCCCACTCTCATTAGAGAGAGAGTGGATTACACTCCCTATTTTAGATTTGTCAAAATAAAAAATCGAGACCACCATTGAATTCCTCTAGAAAAATCGAGTCAAACACTACCAAAATCAATTCGAAATGAAGTTTGGGAAGTGGCGCGTGGTCCCCACGCGTTGAAAGCTGCTGCCACATGTTTCCAAGTGCTGACATGTGTGTTGAGGCGCTGATGCAAGTGATGATGTCATCTACTTAGGTAAGTGCTAATGCAAGCGTTATTAGGGCTCTGTTTGTTTTCTTTTAATTTAAAAATTACGTTAATTTGTTTCTATATTATTCATTATAATTCTTATTGAATCATGGATTATACCGTTAGACTCATGATTCATTTTTCTACAATATATTAAATGTTCAAAAAATTTTAAAAAATAAAATATTTTTGATTAATGAATAACTCAATATTTTTACACGAGGCCGAGCGGTTTTTTTGTTATCTCAGGATGCGTGACGTGTGACCCTAGGCGGGTTTCATCTCGGGACGTGCGAAGCACTAGCCCAAGCAGTTTTCTTGTTATCTCAGGATGCGTGACGCACGACCTAGGGCGAGTTTCATCTCGGGATGTGCAAAGCATGAGCCCGAGCGGTTTTCTTGTTATCTCAGGACACGTGACGCGCAGCCTTGGGAAGGTTTCATCGCAAGATGTGCGAAGCACGA
The DNA here is from genome assembly GCA_036172215.1 of Camellia granthamiana. NCBI lineage: Eukaryota > Viridiplantae > Streptophyta > Magnoliopsida > Ericales > Theaceae > Camellia > Camellia granthamiana. The sequence continues at coordinate 52,521,825 of CM069907.1, read as the reverse complement.
GCTAGAGAGGTTTTTTTGTTATCTCAGGACGCGTGACACGCGGTCCTAGACAAGTTTTATCTTGGGATGTGCGAAGCACGAGCCTGAGCGATTTTCGTGTTGTATCTCGGGACACGTGAAACGCGGGCCCAAGCTGGTTCTCTTGTTTCTCGGGACGCGTGAAACGTGAGTCCGAGTGGTTTTTTTTTTCTTGTTTCTCGAGACGCGTAAAGCGTGAGCCCGAGCGAGTCCTCTTGTATCTCGGGATACGTGAAGCGCAAGCTAGGGTAGTTTTTCTTATTTCTCAAGACGTGTGAAACAAGACCCTGAGTAATTTTTGTTCCTCTGGTTCTCGGGACGCGTGAAACGTGACCTTGAGTGGTTTCTCTTGTTTCTCGGGACGTGTGAAACACGACCCTGAGCGGTTTTCTCAATTTCTCAGGGTGCGTGAAACGCAACCCTGAGTGGTGTTTTATTTCCTCGCCTCTTATTTTGACGTGGTTATAGTGTGTTTTATCATTTGTATGGAAACATGTGTTGATTTTAAGCTTGAAACTACTCATTCATATGTTGTTATTTTACTTATTGTATTCATTCTTGCTTATCACATTTGTTATTGCCTATTACATCATCTTGCATAATCATGAGTTTTCAAAATAGTCGGCTTCGCGAAGCGTGTGAGTCCGGCTTTCAAAGTTACATTATGTATATCATTTGCATTTTGCCCTAGAACTACGCTGGTTTGATTCCTTGCAAAGGGATACATATTTATTTCTGTCTTGATTATTTGTCCAAGTCTTACGGCCTTGTCAAAATGGGTCATCTTCGGGCTTTGACATTCACTCACGTCATTTCATGACTTCGAGTTCTGTCAAAGAGGGGTAACTATAGACACCCCATTTTTGACAGCCTTTACGACTTGGACACCATTCCATGCACACCCGATGATGAGTTTATATTGGTGCTGTTTGGTGTAGCTGTTAAAACAGATTATAGCTTATAGCTTAATAGATTATAGATTATGACTTTAATCAGAAGCTGTTAACCTGTTTGGTATAGCTGTTGGATTATAGATTTAAGTTGCTGAGTAGTGTTTGTTAAATAAGCTGTGAAGTAGCTTTTTCAATTAATTTTTATTTTTTATTATTCACTATTTATCTACATTTTTTATAAAAAAATAATAATAATATTTTATAGTCCATTTGGGTCTTTTTCTATTTTTAAAAAAATAAAAAATAAAAAAATGTAAGAGTATAAGCGTGAATTAATATGTCAACAGCAGAAGCTGATAATCAGAAGCAAGGGGTGAGCAGCTTCTCAGAATCAGCTTTTTTGACTTAAAATAAGCTGTTAGAATCAGAAGCTGTTTGAAATAAGTTTAACCAAACAGTCCAAAATAACTTTTTAAAAGCCAGAAGCTATAAGCTGGCTCAAAAAAGCCCTACCAAACACCCCCATTCTTGCCAAGTGCTCGAAGTCCTCAGCGGAATGCCATAACTTTGAGCCCTTCAAACCCTGTACCTTTGTTGTCCCAATTTTGGACCAAGCCTAGCTTTTCCAGCCTTCAGCCTCTGGTGGCCTGCCGGCCACCCCTTTTGGGCTACCGGCCACTGATGTGGCCTGTCGGCCACCAATGCATTTTCCAGATATTTTATGCCAGTTGTGTCAACTGTTTGCACAGATGCATGCATCTATCCCCACGTGTAGGGCTGGATCTCCTTGAGGGAATTTGATGTTTTCTATATATAGGAGCCCCCTCTCTTATGTTTTAAGGTTAGAAAATTTTGAGATCAAAAATTTTCCTCTCTCTCTACAATTCTCTCTCTCTCTACCAAATCTCTACACTTTTGCCTACAATTTCTCAACCTTTGCCTATACACCCTTAACCGAATCTTCTCATCTTTGAGTTGAGGTACTCTTAAGCTTGGTTTGAGCTCTTGAGGGTGTTATTTGCTTGGTTTTGTTGCTTGAATTGCTTCTTCTCTTCAAGAGGTATAAGGCTTTGCCTCTTTGCTTACTTTCTCTACTATTTTTCCTACTATTTTTCCATTGTTTTGGGTTGTCAAAACTTTGTATATTTTTGGCTGAAGCTTGAGTTTAAGGCCATTAAAGGTTATGGGGTGGTTCACCCTTCTTTATACCTTGTTTTAGAGGCCTTTACCTTTGTATTTCCCACCATTTTACTATCTTTTTCCAAACTTTTAAACACTGATTTTCAAGCTTTTTCAGTGGCCAAAATCATGTTTTGAAGTCCAAATTTGAACGGGTTAGCCTCCCCTCATTGTGTCTTGTTCACTAGCTTAGCTTGTGCCATGTTTTAGCATGTTAATCTAGCTATTTTTGGCTCAATTCCAACATGTTTTAGGATTTATTTTAGACTGTTTTAGCACTGTTTTGGGCTGTCAGTTGCATTTGAGCTTTATTTTGCATGCTTGTAGGTAATTGTCCTCATGAGTTTGGCGTTCTAGGCCTTAGACACCTTCTCCTTTGAGTTGATAACATTTATTTATGCTTTTCTCACTCATTTTCAACACTAATAATCTTTGCAACCTCCCTCCTTTCTTGACTTTTTGTTTTGCTTTAAAAGTGGTTCGAACTACTTGTTTGTTGAAAGCATGAGATTGAGGTGTCATGCTTAACGGTTTAATCCCTTAGGGGATTCATTACCAACGGTATGATGTCTCTTTCATGCCTAAAACAACTTTTGGTTTGAGTCTTTTTTCTATTAGAGGACTTAATCTCACCCTTTGGACTTAATTGATTAAAGGATGGATGGTAATTTTAAAATGGAGTAACTAAAATTTAGAACTAAAATGGTGAAAGATAATAATTTGGTTGTGTTTAATCGGACGTTAATTGAACACATGGAAACTTGAACCATTTCATACTTGCTAGTGATGAAATGATTCAAGTTTCCAAGGTCACCACTTCCCTTGATCATTTATGAAAGGGAGGAGGTTTGTGTCTTGTTTTGCATTTATTGAACTTGCGCACTTGGTTTCATATGCCATCATGCAATGAAATTACATCTATTGATGGTTTGTTAACCAAACTTGTTACTCCTTGGATTTGTTCAATGAAAAGGAGGGATAAGTGGTGCAAACAAACCCTTGAAATATCTTGTATATGCTCTGTTTGTCCTCTATTGCAGTAAGATGAACCTGTGCATCAGTGGCCGATAGGCCATTTTCATGGCCAGCAAGTGGCTGGCAGAAGGCCGACCGACCATCACTGGTGGTCGGCAACCTTCATCATTGGCTGGCCTGCCACTGATGAAAAATTGAGCAGTGTGTTTCTGAGGCAGAGCAGAGTTATTTTGGAAATGGGCAACAGTGTTGGTATTCAACTGTGCAAATAGAGGCATTCAGAAGCAAAATAGTGGCTTTTCGGGTAGAAATCGAGTATGCGCATGAACATCCCTCATTTTTCGAGGCGTAGTAGTTAGTTGTTTAGTTTAATTACTTATTTTAATTGTACTTGCATTGTAATTATTTAATTAATTAGTTAAGTAGTTTAGCTAGTTTCATTTGTGTTGTAATAATTAGCTTAATTAGTTTAGCTCTAATTAGTTAGTTAATTAGTTTAGTTTATTCATTTGGACTTTCCTTCGTAAGAGCGTAATGTAATAATGTGTATGTCTTCCAACCCCACGTCTTTCTCCCTTTTATTTACTTGCTTATGATGGTTAGTTTAGGGACATTAAGTTTTGTTTAGCATTCTCCATATTTGTATCCATTTGTATTGCATGCACCGAGGCTCGGTTCATCATTCTACTTACATTGTTAGTTCAAAATACTTCTTTGAATACGTGCTTAGACCGCATGTTATTAAATTGTTTCATATGCCATGTTTAGTAGTTGAGCCTATTAATAACATTCTTTATATGTGTCGCATTAGTCATATCGTATAGTTAGGAATCCTGTATTTTTTTCTAATTTATTTCTCTTTTGGCTTGAAGTACTAGGTGAGCCTTTACTCGCTCTAGCATAATTGCATGGGTGTTGATGCTGCCATGTTTAGTATGCTTGCCATGAGACTAATTGCTTAAATGCTATAACTGCTTGAATGCTTGTGGATGAAAGCTTGTTGCTTAAATTGGAATAATTTGAATAAATGTTCATAAACGATCACTTTTTCAAGTAGTACATATTTCAAAACAATTTTCAAAACAACTATGAATCAAGTGTTCCAATTCTTGCAAGTTAGTCTCTACTTGTGTGTGTGCACATCACATAGCAATGCAAGCCTAATAAATCAGAATAAGAGCATATAATGTTGAGAAAAATCATATCATGATTAGTAGAGGCTAATCTTTGATCGAGCGAGCGGGGGTACTCAAATGCATTCATGACCTTCCCTTATCATACCTGTTACAGTTAGAATGTAACTCATTTAAAATCAACTTTGCAATTACTTGTTGATAGTGATTTATTTCATATTTGTTGCAGGGCCCATATTTTACACTTGATTGATAAAAAAGTTATGCATGTATACGAGACTTTTGTACTGGTAGTAAAAAATAGAGTTGTTATTATTATGTTTTATGCTAATCGAATTTAGGAATATGAGAAAATTTGTCAACGAGAAGGTATGCCATTTAAAAAATTAATTTTAAATATAGATAGCATGTGGAATTCAAAGTATAATATATTAAAAAGAGTTTGTAAACAAAGAAAATCAATATATTTATTTTTTTACAACAACATCAATAAGAGGAGTACTGATTCTCATATAACTTAATTGGTGCCAAGTTTTTTGAGGTAAAGATTTTCTAAAACTTTTTGATACTGTAACAAGATTATTTTCTTATATATATATACATATTCCTATTTCACCATTTGGCTATTAAGCCCAAACTCTAATATCTTTAGGCTAAAAAGACACAATTTGTCCAAAACAATTATTATCTGTTAAAATCAACCTATCTATTTATCTGTTGAAATTCACCAAACTAATCATCTGTTGAAATATGACACATGTCACTCATTCAATTACCTATCTGTTGAATCACACATTTTTGTATCTTACCACCACCGCCACTTGCTGCCGCCAGTGACTTTTCTGACAACATTTTCAGTGACCTTTTTCGGCGCTAGCGACTTTTTCCGATACCGGCAACTTTTTTGGCGTATCCTTATCATCGAATAAGATTTTACCTTTGATCTAATGACTTATACCCCTTTAAAATGGGGTTTTCACCAATTTTCTTTATTAAAAAAAAGAAGAAAAAAAGCAATGGAATCTAGTGTTGTGCTCGTTTTCTAGGTCTATCTTTTGGTATTTTAAGTGATTTTTGAAAGTCTATTATGGCTCCTTAAACTTGGGGGTATATGTTTCATCCCGCTAGACAGTCAATGGCTTATTATACTATTATAAGGGATGCATGGTTCACAACAACAAAATACACCTTTGGCAATTAAAATTGGTGACCAAAAAAAATTCAGTCGCTAAAAGTTGTGGAATTGACGATCAAAATTTTTTTTTAGTCGGCAAAAGTACAATATTTAGCAACTAATTTTTTTTAGTTTGGATATATTGATTATTGGAGACTAAAAAAAATGTAGTTGCTAAAAATACCAAAATTGGCAACAGAAAAATTATTTTGGTCGCCGCATATTGAGTTTTTGATACTAAAACCATTTAGTCGTCGAATGTAAAATAAAAAATTATTTTTTATCTTCGGTGACCAAAAATTTGGTCGCCAAAAATATATTTTCAGCAACTAAAAATTTTTTTTGTCGCCAAATAATTAGTTTTGGCTACTAAAATTATTTAGTCGCTGAATGAAAAATAAATAATTACTTTTTATCTTTGGTGACTAAAAATTTAATTGTTAAAAATTTATTTTTAACAACTAAAATCATTTTGGTCCCCAAATAACTAAAATATTTAAAGAGAAATATTTCAAATTTTGGGAGGATTAATGAAATTAATTAACATTTGCCGACCAAAACAAAAACCAATTTGGTCGCCAAAGGTGTGAAAGTTCTAGACAAAATAGACGGATCTCTGTTTAGACAAAACAGATTGTCTCTCCCTCTCTCTAACCCAAACAAACCAAACCTCTCTCTAACCCAAACAAACCAAACAAAAATGGAGAAATCAGAAGGAGAATACTTGTTCAAGATAGTGGTGATTGGGGACTCAGCGGTGGGAAAATCGAACTTGCTCTCGCGATTTGCGAGAGACGAGTTCGATTTGCACTCAAAAGCCACAGTGGGAGTAGAGTTTCAGACCCAGGTGATGGAGCTTGATGGCAAGGAGATCAAAGCCCAGGTCTGGGACACCGCCGGCCAAGAGCGCTTCCGCGCTGTCACCTTCGCCTACTACAGAGGCGCTGTTGGTGCTCTCATCATCTACGATATCACTTGCCGGACTACTTTCGATAGCATCAAGCGGTGGCTCGATGAACTCAAGAGTAAGTCGATTATATTTTAATCGATCTATTTATTAGTTGTTCTGTTTTGTGGGTTTGATGCTTGTTATTGAAGCTGTTGCTGTGAATCTGAATTTGTGTTTGAATAACCATTTTGGGTGTTTTAATGATTTTGAAATTGAAAACCCAAGTATGCTTTTGTCCTTTGGGAGAGAAGTTTGATAATACCTCTGCTATGTTGACTTATGAGAGATTTTGGCAGAAGAAGGTGCCTCTAAATAAAACTCTTTTTGGCAATTATGAAGTGATGTACATTAATTATCCAGGTAGCAATCTCAGATCTTTGAGTTTTTGTCTATGTTATATGTTATGTGATAATGCTGTTGAGAGTCTGAAAAAGTTAATTAACAGGGCTTCCTTCTTCGCCACCATTTGAGGGTTCCATGGGTAATGGTCCAAGCAGAAGTGCTGGAAGTCAGCAATTCCCTATTACTGCAGATTTTGTTGACAAGGACCCGAAGATGAACTCTAAAACTATTTTCATCATTGCTTTATCTGCATTGGTAATCTTGGTGGTTTGCTGTGGAGCAATTTCTACCATCTTAAAATGTAGGAAGGTTGGTAGACCATCAAATGCTGTTGGTCCTGTCTTTACACCAGCTGCTAATAAGAGACCTGGTAAGTTTGTGTGTTTGTTCTTACTTGTTAGAAATGATACACAGAATTGGATATAATTGCAGCCATGTTCATAAAATGGTTTGGAACGTAGGCTAGTAATGCACATCAAGTCATTGGCTCGATGCTTTTATGTCTTCCTGCTTAGCTCTATAGGAGCCCATGTCTATCTTCCTCATTTTTACTTCAATAATGCTTTTTTCCTTATTTTCTTTATAATGAGTAGTTTCCATGAAAAAATTCAGTGGATTTCCTTATTTTCTTTTTTTCCTTATCTTCCTCATTGTTTATTGCTTAACATGAATAGCGACAAGGTTTGATGGTTGTGGTGTGCCACCAGAGCTGATTTCATTCATAAAAGTTTCTACTTTTCTACCTCATATGTTCTGCGAACTTTGCCTCACTAGATTCTGATAGTTACTAGTTTTAATGAATTACAAATCTTAGTGAACCATTTTTCAGTCTTGCTCACAATCTTATATTTTCATAGTTTTTGAAAATGTGGGAGTCTAATTCCTTCTGAGAAAAAGGAGTTGTACATCATTGAAATTGAGTGAATTATTCCTATACCTGTATGCTGTTTGCGCACAAAAATCATTTTGTGACTTCCTGTTACTCTTGTGATTGGCTCAATTGCATCTTGTAAATTGCTGAGTCGGAAAAGCATGTTATGTTGGATAACCATTCTGTTTGATGAGATGGATTATCAAGTCAAATAAAATGAATATATATGTATTTTTACTCATTGATAATCATTTCTATGACATTATATTATATAAGTAATAGTGTAATGAGTCCTTTATTTATTTATTTTCCTTTTGTCGTATTGGCTTGCCCCAAATTTAGCAATCCAACGGGCAAATATTTACTCTATTTCTATTTCATTTGTAGGGTTAGCTATTTGTTCTCGTTGATGACAAATTAACTTGTGTATAAAATTAGTTCAGAGCTACACTTGTACCTTAAATATCCTTAGAGCCCAAGGTCTCATGACTGTCATCAACCTGTTTAACTAGAAGTAATCAACTACCTTTGGCATGCTTGAATTGGAGCTGATGTAGAAACATTACAATGAGTTTTTTGTCTTTATAATATTGGCTTTACCATATTTTATCTTTTTCTATTTTATACATAGATTAAAATTCATGCATTACATTTAGTTTTCTATTTTGTAAAGCATAATGAACCTTGCAACATTATGGGTAACTTTTGTCCTTTTAACAAGTTTGAACTCTACAAATTTCTCAGGATCTAAGTACCCTATTAACACATGATTACAATAATCAGTTTGCAAACAAACAAGACTTAATCACCACTAGCCACATGATGACTAAAATAAAAATAATTATAATGATCATTAGGATATAACATCGTCGGCTATTAATTAAATTATAATGATTGTAATGGCCATCTACTATTTGCAGTCCTTCTCAAAATGATTGGAACCAGTTGCAAAGAAGGGAAGACACCAAAGACAAAATTCAATGTTCAATTTCATTTTACACAAGTCGTGAAAAAAAAAAGGGAAGATCAATTGAGTTTGGTATCGACAAGTGTGAGGGGATAAAGACATTGACCTCAAATTCCTGTCTGTAATGAAAACCTGTCTATAATTTTTTTTTTTTTTTGGTTGATAATGGCTTATTATTTATTTTCCTTGTAGGTGGTTTATTGGCTGTAGGTAGCAACTTGGCCTAGGTATACTTACAGCAAAATAAATTCAAATCCTTGGAAGAGCTTTATTATGCAGCAGGTTATTTATTTTGGTGTACAAAGAGCATTTATTTTGTATATGGAAGACATTTATTTTTGTACAATCCTCTGTTTTGAAAATTCAGTGTTTTTGTATGTAATATTTAATTTAGATGGATTATACTTGGTTGATATGGATTTGTATGATATTTGGAATATGATGTTACAAGTTAAAGTTTTTGGATAGTTGATAATGAAATGTGTATTATTGATAATGGATTTAGATTATAATTTATAGATGTACTATTCTGTATATGTAGAAGTTACATGTTGCATTGATAATGGAATGTATATAATGTAGAAATTAATAAAAAAATATTCAATGCGTGCATTTTAAAAAAAATTAATAAATAGAGCTTTTGGTGACTAAACATTTAGTAGCCAAAAAATAAAAAGGGAATTTGTTGGCGACTAAACAGTTAGTAGCCAAAAAAAATGAAAGTTTTTGGCAACTAAAAAATTAGTAGCTAAAAAGGAGTATCATAATTTTGGCGATTAAAAAATTAGTAACCAAAAAGGAGTAACATGTTTTTAGTGACTAAAAAATTGGTAGCTAAAAAACTGAAGATGAATTTTTTTTTTTCTTTTTGGCAACTAAATATGTTGTTTTGGGCGACTAAATTTTTAGTCGCTAATTGGCGATTTTCGGCGACTAAAAAAAATTAGTCGCCAATTCTTTTGCCGACAATTAGCCAACGACCAAACGGACGATCAAAAAATTTAGTCGGTAAAAATCTTTGGTGACTGAAAAATTGATTTTTGGTGATTAAAAATTTAGTCGCCAAAAGTGTAATTTGTTGTAGTGGTTAATGATTCTGATCACTTATGCCTTTAACAGACCCCACTTTAGGGTTGTATTAGGTTGTCATTTGTAAGCATTTTTGCCTTGTAAATGCATATCTAATTGTAATGAAATGGCCTTGTTTTGATAATGTTTGTGTAATGTGAATTTTACCTGTATAGTTTGTTTGCGTTGTATGTCACTTATGTTGTCCTAGTTTGGTTTGGCTGACTAGTTTAAAAGTGTCAAGCCAGTGCTACACACATCAGTTTGTTGTTTCCGTTCATCGGGCATGTGAGTGACACACATGGCCAAGCCCACGGAATGTCGTATAACTTTTCCCTTAAAATAGCTTGATTTGGGTGGTGTACTCCAAATTTTCTCGTAGTGATTGATGCAAAGAAATGGATCACACATTAGCCCAAAAATTTGTACACTATGGTCAAGAAATTTGACATCCACTAGCATGCCATAGTTCAGCAAAAGATAGGACAAGTCCAAATGGGACGAATGGTGTGTGTATTATAGAATTTCTTAATTTTCAATAACATTTTCATTGAGAAATTACACAACTTGAAAATTTCATGCTTTTAGCATTTTCCTTTTTGGTAACCAAAAGTTGTACTTCAAAGGTTCACTTCTATTATTTCAAAATTTCAATTCATATTTCTCAAGTTTCAGGTCCAAAGTATCAAATTGAACCCATTGAGCTTTCATTGGAAAAAGCTAAATGCACAGAAAAAGTGCACAAAACAAAATATAAGGGTATGAACTTAGACCCATTTACACAATTGCACAAACAATAATGCCAAAGCCCCTGACTTGTATATGGTGGATGAGGGAATGCCATACTTCCCTTTCCCAAATAGCCCTCTCAAAAATGCCCAAAAGCATAGCACCACCCACATACTACATATGAACTCCCCTATCCCCGACCCATTTCCATCCCCACCCACCAATCGGAACCTTAACAATCCAATAGCCAACGCAGTCAAGTTCACCAGCAGAATGGTGGTACCGAGGACGAAACTTGGGGAGTCATCGAATGTGAACCTTCCGGCATTGGCATTGTTGTCATCGACATTAGTTGATTGATCTTTTTGTGTTACTTCAAATACGGTGTCTGATAGTCCTAAGAGTTTCAACAGAACACTTAAGACTCCAAATGACCACGCTATCATGGTATTTAGCCTCCAAATTCTCTGGTTATTCCACCATGCGCGGGTTGAAAGGCCAATGCGAAGGTACTCAGAGAGAGTGTAGAGGTTGTAGATGGCAAAAAGGGCAATGGGTATAAATATGACTGGTTCTCCAACCTACATGGACAAATATTAAGCTGTTACAATAACAACAAAACTAGTGTGCATCAATAGATGGATCTAAATCATCTGATCATCGACTAAATATATTCAAGTATATTCAAACATAATATCTAGGATTTGGAATCCAATGCGCATGAGGGAAAATTGAAAAAAAATAAAATAAATTTGGTTGCAATAGGACAAACCTGTTTATACACACTACAACAAATTAAGATTTTAGAAATACAAATTTAGGAACAAAATTACTTCTTAAAAACAAAATATTCTAGTTGTCAAGAAAGTGTCATTATTGTATTTTTAGCAAACGAAATTGAACATCTAGTCATGAATTAGTATCCTTTTGGGACCAAAATGTTATCTTGCATTTATTATAGACATTTTCAAAATTTTGTTGCTAAAAATCTTTTATTTGACTTTCTCAGAACCGCCTTTTGGCGAGTTTGGCGACAACCTTTGCGACGATCAGAATTTGTCTCACAATATTTATTGCAACTAAATAATCAGAATTTGTCTCACAATATTTATTGCAACTAAATTTTCACTTTTTCGAAGAAAAAAAAAAGTTATTAAAACTCTTGAATATTGTAGCCACATCTCATTGAGAGATACAATTCTTAATGTGAGTGATGAAAACAAAAGGGAAAAAGCAATCACATGCAAGGACCAATTAGGAGTAGGGGTGTGCAAACACGAATTTGATTGAGGTTAATCTGAGAACCAAACTAACCTAGTTGGATTGACCATTTTAGGACTTATAATCAAACAATACCTCTTCAAAAACTGAACTAACCAAACTCATAGACATCGACTTAGTCCTATTTAAGGGTTTTTGGGTTCATTTGCTCAATTATACTTTTGAGTCCACATGAAAGTAAAATCAGATGGTGGTGGTTTGTCCTCACCTTGGGCATGAAATGTGAGTCAGTGATGAGACAGTAGGCCGACAGAGCCGCGTAACAAAGCTCAGGAATGGATCGGAGGCCCCATAGTACAACCCACGTGTAAACCAAGCATTGGCGGAACTGGAGCTTCCCATTGAGGATAAGAATAAAAGGGTTTTTTGGGGTGAACAAGATTTCAAGGAGCCCAGTAGCCCATCTCTTCTGTTGGATCATAGTTGCAGGTCCACCTGGGGGTGCACACCCAAGAAATGCAGGTGGGTTAGGTGAACAAAAGGTAGATTTCCAGCCCCTCCCATGAATGGTAAGTCCAGTAAGGACATCTTCTGTTGTAGATCCATACATCCAGCCAACCTGGACAAAAGTAGCCATTATTATTGGTAACCAAAGCAAAAATGATTCTATTTGATAAATGTGTTGGGATTCAATTTCAAATTTGACTCTCATCACGAGTCCGGTCTTGATGATCTGAACAGTTTATTTTATAAAATATTAGAGCAATACTAGGTATCATGAAAAAACTTTCATGAAAATGATCATAAAAGATTTATGACCCTTGGATTACACTTAAAACAAAGCACCACACACTAATCAAGGTAATCCAAGGATCATAATTCTTTCATGATCATTTTCAGGAAAGTTTTTTCATGATCCCTAGCTTTTCTCAAAATATTATGTGTATATCATCTATAAAATAAATTAAGTTTGATTCAATAATTATAGTATTTTCATTTTATTGTGTTTGTTTCCAAAAAAAAATGAAGGTCTATTTAAAAATATATAAATGTCGTTTATTTTTGGGTTGACAAGGTTACGATTATTGAATCATTCTAAAATTTTTCATGAATAATATATACTGAGGGATCGACAAAATAACTGGTACGAATGTTCTAAACATGAGCCATTGTGGGCCTCATAGGCCCTTCAATTCAAGTTAACGTCAAGTTCATGTTTAAACTTAAGACTAGGCCTACCTTCATGAATCTATGTTTTAAAAGCATGGTATTTTTGTGTCAAGGTGATATAAGGGATGGAGATCCTCTTAAATTTAAAATATGAACTTGACAGTCATGTTAGGGGCCATGGGACCCATTATAGTTCTTGCTTTGATAAACAAAACTGTTTATTTTGTATAGCCTTTTCTGTATGTCAATTCTTTAAATAAAAAATTAAAAATTAAAAAATTAAAAATTGATGGTATATTTTTAAAAATATATTTGTCGTTTGTTTTTTTGAAGACAAATGCGATGAAATAAAAAAGTTACGATTATCGTATAAAATCTAATTTTTTTTCATGAATGATATACATGAAAGTCTCTATAAATAGAACAGTTCAAATTATTAAAATGAGACTCCTAGTGAGCGTCACGGACTCTTACATGATAATTAAGTTCAAATTTGGACTTGAGAGAATCTCAATCCCATGTAAAATGTGTGGAGAGTTGGGCTGCCTATACCCAAACTCGGCCCGAAGGATATTATATGTGTATTGAGGGTGAGGAATGCATTTATTTTTTAGACTATGTTGAGTTGTATTTTCGTTTCCTTTGTTTTTATTTTTTATGTTTCAAAAATATATAAAAAAATAAAAATAAAAATCTTGAAAATACCCATTATTTTCATATTGTGTTTATTTTTGTTTGAAAATAGTTTTTAGAAATTCAAAAGTAACCTTATCTTGTTTCCTAAAAAATGGGATGTTTTCTAAATTTAAAAAAAAAAAAAAAAAATTCTAAATACAACTTTTGGCAAAAAAAAAATTCAAATTATTTAATTTTTTTTTTCAAAAAATAATAACCAAAAAAAAAAATTTGAAAACACTACCAACAAACCATTATATTTAGGACAAATTACAAACACCCCTCTCGAGATTTGATAAAAATACAGATTCTCCCCTGAGGTTTGAGAAATTACAAATTGTCGCCTGAGAGTCAAATTTTCATAACAAATTAGGAGAAATTAGGGGGGAATCTGTATGAAAATGAAAATCTCAGGGAGCAATTAGTTATGGAAATATAAACCTCAGAGGGGATGTAATTTCTCAAACTTCAGGGGGGAATCTTTATTTTTATCAAACCTCGAGGGGGGTGTTTGTAATTTGCTCTTATATTTAACATGGGCTAAGTTGGATCACACCTGGGTCGAGAATTGTGACACTCCTTTTGTGTCATATTTCTTTTGTGACAACAAATTGTTAGGAGGATTTAAGATGAATTATCTTGCTAGTTCTTGTTCCATATATTGAGGGAATTGCCACATTTTCTTTGACAGTTTAAATTTTTGAATGAATTAATGGTCAACGATTTAACATGGTGTTAGAGTAGACCGATTATAGAAGATATGTGCAAAAAACATATTTATTTGATAAGTATGACTTATCACATGATTGTATATCCAATTAATATGGTCCTAAAACACATGACGTTATTCAAAAAAACATAAATAAAATAGTTATTGTGCTTATGTTATTGGAATAGCACATGACATGTTCCGCTAGGTCGAAAACTACAAAATATTCTCATTTTGTTAGGTAAAAATTTAAGCTTTGGGTGAATATTATGCCTCATACAAGATGAAGGGGTTGATTTGGGTACTCTTTATCTAACGTGAAGTTGATTTGTTTTTTTTTAATAAAAAAAAAAGGGTTAATTATATATTATGACTTCTTTAGCAATTAGTAAATATCCTTTTACTCTCTTCTTTTATAAATTTGTATATATTGACTTTCTTATCTATAAAAATTGTACAAATATCCTTATTTTAGAAGAGATTTGGAGGGGATTTGTAGGAGATAAAAGAAAAAAAATTACTTGTAAGAGTTAAAATATATGAATTCAAAAATAAAAGGAATAAAATATTTTACTAATAATAAATTGATCTACTGTAAAACTTGATGTGACTAGTTCAAAAAAAAAAAAAACTGTCGTAAAATATGTTTAGAAAGTGACAACATAAAGTTTGGAAGCCACTCTTAAAATTTTGGCTTAGTTTTTGTCAGTTAATTAACGTTTCGTAATATTTACGTTTTTAGTTTATATTTATAAAAATTTTATAAATTAATTTTTGTTTATTTTTAAAAAAACATAAACTACAAACGTGTTTGATTTGAACAAAATGTTTAAAAATTTTTAAAAATATAAATTAAAAAATATGTTTATTCAAGCCTAAAATATTTATATTTATATTTTATTATTTATAACAATGAAATCATACATATTACAATTAAAAAAACTTGAGCTTACGTTTTTTTTTCAAATTTATAAACTGAAATAACCATTTATAAACTCAAAAAATTATCAAATAAATTTTTATGATAATTTTTAAAATTTTTATAAATATAAATTAAAAATTAAAAACGAAATGATCACTAAACACGTACTGGGCAATTGTTTGATGCTGCATGTATTTTGTTGTTTTGCTTTAATATTTTTCAAAGTTTCCAAATAAATTGTCATTCAACAAGTTATGACAAGATATTCACCGAAAATCATTTTTAACTAGTGTCGTGGCAAGTTGCACACTTCCAAAATTAAGGTCAAATTTGGTTGGCTATGATATTCACCGAAAATCATTTTTAACTAGTGTCGCGGCCAGTTGTACACTTCCAAAATTAAGGTCATATTTGGTTGGCTTTGATATAATATAAATTATGTTAAAGTGACCCACTCAGACAAAATGATCTTGAATAGGACCATTACAATCATATTGGAGATTCTCTCTCATATTTAATGGTTATAAATCAAAAATAAAAATTTAACATTATTTTAAATTAAAAAAAAAAAGTCATTTTATGTATTAAAGTGATTTTTCATAACCGTTGGATGATATAATAGAGAACATTACAATCCATCTTATCTACTTTTTGGGCATGTTTGATTGGGGGATTAGAGTATGAGATTGAGATTATTAATTCGTGAGTCCAATTATTCTATGTTTGTTTTAACATTTTGATTTAGGATTATTAATCCAATAGATAATTAATCCAACAAATTTGTAGGATTATTAGTAATGGGGTAGGGGTGGAATTATTAATCCAATGGATATTAATCCAATTGGATAGTGAATACCACATTAATTTAATAGGATTATTAATACTTCATTATTAATCTTGTGAATCAAACATGACCTTTATGTATGACTCAAATTAGGCCTCGTTTGGAAAGTGAGTTGACTTTTTAATTTTTTGACTTTTCTAGTTATTTTAGCTTGAGATTAAAAAACCTGATTTGGGAAGAACTTTAGGCTTTTTTGACTTTTTAAATTTTTTTGTAAGAAAAAGAATATAATTATTATGGGTTAGATGTGATTTTTTGTTTTATCAGATTAAAAAATCTATTTTATTTTTTGTGACTAAAATAACCAAAAAAGTCCTAACTTTTACTTCCCAAATTAAGCCTAAATATATGTTTAACTTGTACATATTTCTATTAGGCAAACTTAATGATATATGTAAACTTCTAACTTGCCGCATTTTTATTTTGGAGAAATATTTGGGACCCCATTTTTTAGAGGTTCTATGACCTCTAGTTTGATCTTAATTTTTGATGTGTGTGTGAGGTCCACTCACATATATGTGGGCCTCACATTATGAGTGATTGAGCTGAGAGTGGAGATTATAAAAGTGATATATATGTAGGAGTCTCTGCCACAATTGTTTATTTTGAATACTGTTTTCTCTCCACTCCACTAATTGAACCATCTAGTTCAATCAGTGAGATTCTTCACGTGCCCCACATCAATGATGTATTTTATTTTTTATTATTTTTTTTTGTCTTTAGAATTTATTGTGTAGTTTATTTATAAAAATAAAAAAGCTAAATATATTTTGTTTTAAATAAATATGATATAAGAGCAATGATACATTCCTCTAATTTTGAAACTCTAATTAAGTTCTAATGATGTGACAGAAAATAAAAAAATAAAATAAAATGAAACCAAAACCAAAACATTACATCGTAATAGGGTCCACTCTCATTAGAGCTCCTAATCATTTTTCTATGATATAATTATATAACTGCGATTATCAAATCAATATGATTTTTTCACGACTGATTTGCACACTAAAATCGACGAGCTAGATTGAATGGTCCAGTCCATGATTTCTTGTACTTTGTATTTATGGAAAAAAAAAGATGAAATGAGAGTACTAACCTCTCTACCCCAACTACTACCATACTCGTAGTCACAACCAGCAACTTGGTAGGCTGTCTCAGTGCAACTTGAAATATTATTAGGACCAATACTACTTGTTTTCATGCCTGACAATATCTTAGCAGCTGATTTGGTGAATTCCATTGATCTTCCAAAAGTCTTGAGCAAAGCCTCAGTGCTTAATTTTCCTAATAATAAGAAATCAAATTTATTTGCTAAGTAGGCACATAAAAAAGAAGAAAAATACTAGAATGTGTTGTAATTTATTATAAATAACAAAAAGTTGGGGGACTTACTAGTAATTTCATTGTCATCAGGAGATAAGCCATAGATTACTTTACGCCTATGAAAACATCCAGTTCCTCCATAGAAGGGTCCTTGAATCCCTACTATTCCATGTCCCACATACTGTTTTTAACAAAATGTGAATTGTTAGTAGTCATTCAGTACGAGTTCTAGCTATTATTGTTAATTAGGGCCTATTTGGTATATCTTCATTTTTTGCTTTATTTTTTATTTTTTTTAAAACTACGAAAAAAAAGCTTGTTTGACAAACTATTTTTGAATTATTATTATTATTTTTTAAATTCAACAGACGTTTAAGAAAAACAACAAAAAAATTGTTTTCCAGAATAACTTTTGCACAAAAAATATATAAAAAAACACTTTGGTGTTTTCAAGATTTTATATTGCTTTTATTTTTTTCAAAATTAAAAACAAAAAACAATACCGAGCAAGATTGTACAATTTAACCAATTGCAACTAGCCGAATTGGCTAGAAACATACACCTCACTAGAAGATCAAAACTTCAAATTTTTTTTGACATGATAGTCTCTTTTACAACAAATAACAGTTTTAGGAATCAAACTTTTTTCTTCTTAAAAGTAAAAATTTTATTGAAAAAAATATTTGAGAAATAATTCCTATCGTCGCAATAATAGTCATTCCCAAAAGTTTATTTTTTTTAAAAAAAATAGACTTCTAGCAACCATTTTTTGAAAATGTCACTAATTAAAACACTTTTAGGGGCAAAATAATTTAGTCCAAAAAAAGGATATTTTTTGGGACAAAAAATTTTAGTTTTAAAAGAATAGTAATTCATCATTAAATATTCATATTCGTCGCTAAAAATACAATAATTACACTTTTGACAATAAAAAGTATTTTGTCTCTAAATAATATACTTAAAAAAAGGAAAAAATAATAAATTATGCATGTATAAGGTTAAAAAATTGTATTCACAATTGACTTACTTCGTACAAAACCACCATTTGATTGCCAAAAGGATCGTCCTTTAATCCATCATAGAAGATTTGAGGAGATTGAACAAATGCACAGTCCCTTTCATTGGTAACTCCCAACAGTAAACACATTGCATGAACCACTATTTGAGGATTATTAACGTACATATCACAGTCTAAGTTCAGCATGAATGGTGCATTTGTTATCATTCCTGATACTCTTGTCTGTTCGTATCATTGTACAATTATTTGCATAAATAACAATATATATAGGGAGAGGGACATGTTTAAGAAGAAATAATGGATTGACCAATTTGATAAAAATAATTACAAATATATGGAGGGCAACTCTTTTTGTATGTAAAAGTTGCACCCCACAATGATCCTCACATTTGGTCAATATTTGCCCTATGCTTAAAGAATGAAGAGAAAATTCCGATCAGACTATTTAACCGAAAATATTTATAAAAGCAGTAAATATTGGTCGAATTTTAAATCACGGTAAAACTTAAAAAATAATTACAAATTAATAGTAAAATTTATCAATATTAATAATTAAAATTATAAAAATTTCATATATTTGTAATAATTTTTTCAAATTACCATTGAGGGGTAATTTCCCAGTAAAATTTGTACTCTAAAAGGATTCTCACCTTTTGGTTAATATTTTTCTAATCTCATACTGATTGGTCGTTTTGCCAAGGATGAAAGATGCTTTGGTTCATGGGCAAATTGTTAGGTGTCTGAGTATAAATTATTGATCATAAAAATTATAATTTAATCATATTTATGTTTAAGAAAAATAAGGATGTTATATCCATATAATTTTCTCTCTCCAAACTTCTTGGCAAGTTCTATATCAGTTATTATATGTTAGAAAATGAGCCAAATTTTAAAATTGTACTTGTCATGCCATTCAAGGAGATTGGGAGATGAAATTGTGTGAATAAATTATTTTTATAAGAAAAAAAAGATGGATTGATCATTAAAGTGAGTGGGCATGGAAGTCCCCATTAGCTTATTTGGTTTCCAAATTTGGATTCACTTTTAAAAATAAATAAAAAAAATTAAATTTTTTATTTTTCGTATTTTTTTTTTGTTTTTATTAATTTTTTTAATATTTTAAGTAATTTTTTTAATTTTTAGATATATTTAACATAAATACACTTAACAAATATAATATTTATAAAAAAAATCTTTAAAAAATTCACTAGATACCAAAAATATAAAAATTTTGTACATTTTTCGTATTCTTATATATTTATTGATTTTTTAAAATATTTTTTTTACAAATATTTTAATTTTTAGATATATCTAAGTAAAATAGATTTAAAAAATAAAAGAATTACTTAAAATTTTAAAAATATTCACTAAAAATAAAAAATAAAAAAATCAATTTTTAAAAAATTCAATTCAAAAAATTAAAGCATCACTGCATAATTTTTAGAACATTGTTGTCGCGAGAAACTTCTTATACCAGAATATTCATAGCGCCGGCCTTGAAATGATGCGGTTGCTTTGGACGCTTCTCTCTGGATATGTAGATAACATGGGGCACTCCATTGGATACTCCTTCCTCGTTCTCCCATATAACCTTGAAATTAATACTATATATTTAGAATTTTTATTTAAAATTTTACATCAAAATATTAAAGAAAAATTATATTGGTGTTTCTTATATTTTGTTTCTTATGTTATTTTAGTTTCTATACTTTTAATTGATTAAATCTTGACTCTTAATTTTAAATTTTTTGTTAATTTGGTACAATTGATAATGTCGTTATTGTTTTTGACAGAAAATAATCATTGAATTAGTTGAAGTCAACTCACTGAATTGAGTAAATTATATTTTTGCTCTTAAAAATATAACGCATGTTACTTATGTGTATATTTTCCATATAAAAATATTAACAGTTGTAATTAATTGAACCAAATTGAAATAAAAGCATAAATTCAAGATCAACATCAAGTCAACTGAAATTACATAGATCAAAGTACAAGAATTACTGTCATAATTTGTCCAAATATTCATGTGTAATTCAAATTTTTTTTATGATAAGTTATATCATTGGTCCCTCTAGTTTGAATGAAATTTCACTTTGACCCTCGTAATTTCATTTTGAATAATTTAGTCTTCACACTTTCAATTTTGTTGCAATATAGTTCCTCCTCTGTTATGCATTGTTAAGATTTTGAAGAGAAAAAAAAAAAAATCACGTGCAAAACTAAATGAATCAAAATCGAATTTAAAACAAATTGTAGAGATCACCGATGTAATAAATATATTTTACTAGCATCCTTATAGTTTAGTTTGAATTTCACTTTGATTACTCTAATTTTACATATAGATTTTTTCCATTTCCAATTCTAACGGTAAGTGACGAAAAGATCATATTGTAACAAACTTAAAAGTATAAGAATCAAATTATTCAAATTAAACCTATAAAAACTAAATTGATATTTCAGTTAAACTATAGGACTAATTATATGTAATTTACCTTTCATTTATAATGTACTAATATTGGAGTGCTGAAATACCTTGATTATAGTGGGGTGGTTTTTGCGTTGTATATTTGAGAAATCAGCAAAGTCGCCCGTGAGTTCACAAGGCTGGGACCTTCTGGAAGCGTCTTCAATTTTTTGGCTAAGCTTTTCATATTCACCCTACAAACATATGTATGAAGACAAACATTGTTTTTGTACATTTTTGTCAGTCATGAATCATCTGCAACAACTTTTATCTCTATCACAATAAACAAATTTGATTCACAAAAAAAGTAAGGAAAATAAATCAACCATGGGTGTTTTATTTATTTATTTTTTTTATTTTGAGAGATCATATCGAATGATTCTAAAAATTATTTGAAAATTAGTTGTACTTAAAGAAGTTGTCAAACTATGAATTAAGATTACATCCAGACTTAAAAAAATTATTTGAAAATTATTTGTACTCAAGAAGCTGCCAACTTATGAGATTAGGAATACATCCAGACTTAGGCCTTGACGACTAAAGTTAACCCCTTTCGGTCCATATCAGTATGAAAATTTTGTACAATTTTTTACTTGTACATCATTACTCAATAAAATTGTCACATTATTACACAAAAAATCTACCACAAACTGCAATAAATACCCCTAGTTCAAAATTATATAATATAGTTGAGTTAGAATGAGCACCAAAATTGCACAAAAATTACTATTTGACTGTTACAATTGCACAATTATTCAACACAAATATATAGTTTGAAGAACTTTTATTTATCTTGTAAGGGTAAAATAATAAATTTCATCATTCAAAATCATCAATTTATGTAAGTCTCCGTTTGGGAAGAGTTATTTGGGACTTTTTTACTATTTTAGCTACAAAAGACAAAATAAGCTATTTTAGTCACAAAAAACAAAACACCACATCCAACCTATAATCATTACACTCTTCTTTCACAAAAAAAATCAAAAAAGTCAAAAAGCCCTTCTCAAATCAAACTTTTTAACCCAGGCTAAAAAAGCCAAAAAGCCAACCCACTTCCCAAACCACACCTAAATGTTGCAATTAAAAGAAACAATCGAATTACCTTCATCTTTTTCCATTCTTGTTGGAACTCTAGTGAAACATCTTGAGGTGATATGGATTCAACAGAGAAGAATCGAAAGGGAGCTCTGATTTGAACGTTGTACTTCTTACAAAATGGAACCCAAATCTTTGCAAATTTGGAAGCTTCAACAAGAGAGTAGAAGGTGAGAGGTGAAGCCCCATCATCAGATACATAGCAAGCCAACTTATCAGCTGGATAATCAACAGCTAACAGAGATAGTACAGTGTTCACTGTGAGGATAGGGGGTTCCAGGACAGAATCTGCTGTTGTAACAAACATGTCCACAGGAGGTAGCTCAAGCTTCCTATTTAACCAAAAAGGAAATTGAAAAA
The DNA here is from genome assembly GCA_036172215.1 of Camellia granthamiana. NCBI lineage: Eukaryota > Viridiplantae > Streptophyta > Magnoliopsida > Ericales > Theaceae > Camellia > Camellia granthamiana. Next base: position 52,499,723 of record CM069907.1, on the reverse strand, counting down.
TATTACATACTTTTTTCTTCTCTTTTTTGTAAAAAATAAAAAAATAAATAAAAAAAGGTGCATAAATTTGAACATATGTAGTGTAGATTTAAACTTCTTGTAATTTAGAACACAATTGAGAATGTATTTGATCAGCACATTTTCTGTCTTTCAAAATTTTTTTTTTGAGAAAAATCTCCTTTCCAGTTGTCTAGGAGAAACGTTTATTCAATTCGGGCGGCCCACTAATACTCATATTTCCATGATTTCCGTCATTAATTTTTTTAGGAATTTCTTTTTATTTATTTATTCTGTTGTTGTTGTCGTTGTGTGTATGTGTATAGAGTATTTATGAAAAAAATAAGTTAATTAATCTTGTGATTAACAAATATTTCTTCATATTTGTAATTAAAAAAATAAATAAATAGTATAATTTTAAAAATAAATTATTAATTTTTTAAAAAATAAAAAAATTAAATTACGTCATTACAATTATTAAATTAAATTGACCTTTCTAAGAATGACTCACAAAAAATTCATCAAAGAACGAGTCATACACAGACCCAGGAAACTGGATAGAAAGTTGTTTTTATTTTATTTATTTTTTTGGTGATTTTTATCTTTTATTTTTTATTTTTTAAAATACATGTATATGTTTATGTACTGAAAAATGAGATATAAGTTTATGTTTTAGACCAATTTTATAAATCTAATAATGTATAAATAAAAAAATTAATTGATATTTAAAAAAAGATATGAGAGAGAATAGACCATAACATTTGAAAAATGAGTTTAATTTTTTGGCATAACTAGCATCATGAGTACGTAATAGATAGAGATGGTGAAGAACTAGAAATAACAGCGGCACAAGAGAAAGATATTGGTATGATATATGTATATGTACCGTTGCAAGAGACGTTTTGGGTAAGTCATGTATTCAACTTGGTTCCATTTGGTGCTAATAACGAGAACCCAAGTGAAAGTAAACCATGACTCGCACGTAGAGATGGCAATGGGGACCCGGCCCGACGGGGACCCGACCCCGAATTAAGTGGTGATTCCCCGAAAAATATCCCCGTGGGGACGGGGACGGTATTCAAAATTTCATCCCCGATGATATACGGGCCGGGGACGGGGACACAGATTTCAGCCCCGATCCCCGGCCCGACCCCGGCCCCGATCCCCGCCCCGTTTTCCCCGACAGAAAATTACTGTTTTGCCCTTATATATATATATAACATATATAGGGTTTGGTTTAAAACCAAACCGCAGCCTCTTTCTCCTCCCTTCTATCTCTCACTCTCTCACTCTCTCTCTCTCTCTCTCTCGGTAAAACCCTCCCCCCTCCGATGTCCTCTCTCCGATGTCCCTCCGATCTCCATCACGCCTCACGCCGATCTCCCTCCTTCCGAAGACTTCATCACGTCCTTCCGATCTGAGGTCTGGATGCTAGATCGATCTCCATCATGCCTCGTCTCTCTTCTCCGACTCCGATCGATCTCCATCTGCCGCAGATCTGAACAAGAACAACACAGATGATGAAGATGATGATAGATATGTTTTTATTTTTTTATTTTTTTAAGATGATGATAGATATGCTTGTGTGTGTGTGTGTTTGATGATGAAGATGATGATAGATCTATCTCGATCTGTCTATCTATCTTGATGTTGATGATGAAAATATGTTATTGTTGATGATTTATGATCTGTCTAGCTATCTTGATGTTATTGTTGTTGCCGTTGATGTTGATGATGAAAATGTTCTATCTATCTCGATCTGATTTATGAGCTGCGGGGATTTTCCGGGGTCGGGGAAACCCGATCCCCGTTAGGGGACGGGGGTGGGGGGGATGATGGGTTCCCCGTCGGGGATCGGGGACGGGGACGGGGAATTCTGTAACTTCGGGGATCGGGGACGGGGAGGGTGATCCCCGGCCCCGGCCCGCCCCGTTGCCATTCCTACTCGCACAATAGAGCCAAAACCCAAGTGAACCCATGATCTTTGAGGGAGAGAAGACGATAGAGTAGGAGAGAGAAGAGAAGGAAGAGGATGATGAGTTCAATAGCTCTGGGTATGTTGTTTCTTCGACTGATTCGGTCATAGAGAGGTGCCGAGAGGGGAGGGTTGGCCATTGCGAGGAATAAGTGGATATGTGTTCAAGCTTCAATGGTTGTTGTTTAAGGCTATTTATAGACGGGAAGATTGGTTGTGATTTTAAAAAGGATAAATCATAAATATATTTTTGAGATTTGATTAAAATATGAATGATGTTGTTTTGAAAATTATATTCCAGTTCTTAAAATTTCTAATTTTGTAACAAATTATTCATTTTATTAATAAATCATTAAGTCAATTAATAGTTTTTAATGATATTAGAAATATATTTCAATTAATAATTTATATAATTTTATTATTGTATTAGAGAGTAATTATGAATTTTATTTTTTTAATTAATTCTGTTAAATAAAAAATTCAAACAAAGGAGTATTTGTAATTTCAAAATCACATAAAATAATTCATACTTTAAACGAATCTCAAAGGGTGTATTTGTAATTTATCTTTTTAAAAAAATGTTCATAATTTTATTGATAATAATGATAGGATATTTATTAATTTTTAATTTGTTACACACTTAATAATGGGAAGTTCAACTCTCATACTTGAATTTGTGGATATAAATTTTCATTTAGAAATTGATTATTTTAATTAATTTTTTAAATTTTATAAAAATATTTTTTTTAAAAAAATAATGTGATAGTTTTTAATAATTTTTTAATTAAAATCTTAAATTTCTAACGAGGCGTAAATGTAGCGTCACTCTTATAGATAGACCGCGAGAGTGTGTGTGGGATTTATGTGATGTGTTGATGGGATTGACATGTCGCCGCCATTCATTGAATATGAGGGGTATGATTAGGGCTGCAAACGAGCAAGTTATTCATGAACAAGCTCGAGTTTGGCTTGTTAAGGTTCGTTCGAATTCGACTCGATTAATAAACGAACCGAGCCCGAACTTAAATTTCAAGTTCTGTTAATAAACGAGCCGAGCTCGAGCTTACTATTGCTTGACTCGAATAGGCTCACAAGCTTAAAAATATAAATATTAATTTATATTTTTATATTTTATACATATATTATATATTATAATAAAATATTTTTAATTAAATTATATATTATATTATATATAATATATATATTATACATATCAAAAACTTTGAACTTTCTATTTTTTATTTTTATAATATTTTATGTTTTATATTATATATTTATATATTTATATATATTATATTGTATGATCAATATATTTTTTGTTCAATATATTTATATATTATATTGCCCTCAGAATTTGGTTGCTACTACCTTTGCCAATAGCTCCATTTATAAGCAGTGAACTTTAGCATGCTTCTTCCTTTGAGCGACGTGGGACTTTTGATGCACTTGACAAAACGACGCCGTTTGATAAGTAATGTTTCAAACAATTGGAAGTCCCACATCGTTTACATATGTATTTCAAAGACAAACAAATCTCTATTTAAGTGTAGTAGCTGCTAGCCTTTGTGGTTTCACTTGGCTAACGAGCCATAACGAGCCGAGCCCGAGTTACATAAATTTTAGACAAGTCGAGCTCGAGCTCACATATTTAGGCTCGTTTCGAGCTCGAGCCGAGCTCGAACACCTCTGTAATAAATCGAGCCGAGCTCGAACATAGTGAAACTCGGCTCGACTCGGCTCGATTACAGCCCTATGTATGATTACTATAATTTGAATTTAATTACTGACAAAAGCATACCCACGCGCGGTTGTGAGCCAGCGTCGCCACACAATTCGCTATTAATTGAATAAAAATTCAATGTAACGATAATATTAAAGTGATATATAAAAATTATTTACTTATAAATAAGTAATATTATATATAGATTAACACTTAATCCGTGTAATGTATGTGTTATTTTAAAAAAAAATAAATATTTGATGGTACAATATATATTATGAAAGAATAATTTTAATTTTAATTTAAAATTTAAATTAAAAAATATTTTTAATTATTTATTTTGATAATATTAATACTATCGTTCTATAAAAAAATTTATTTGAATACTTATATATATTAATTTTAATTAAATTATTTGTATATTTTGATAATTTTAGTTATATTGTATTGTAAAAGTGTAATTATCATATTATAATTTTGTATGATATATATTAAATTATAAAATAGTAAAATAAATACTCATTTTTTTCTATTAAAAATAATAATTAAATTATAAGAAGAATTTGTAATGTAAAATTAAAAGTAATTCTAACTATTTAATTTTTTTTATATTTATTTGAAAAATAAAAATATGTAGAAATAGAAATTATATATCATTTATTAAACAATTAAATACAAAAATGTTGTAGTTGGATTATCATATAATAATTTTATTTGATATATATATATATATTAAATTATAAGATTGTACATAAAAATTTCTAATTAAATTAAAAAATCAACTATATAAAAGAAATTCAACAATGACTAATCAAAAAAGAATCACATAACAACATCTAAATTTAAAAAGAAAAAATAATGAAAACATCCAAACAATAAATACATATCTTAATGTATGAAGTGATTAATCATTTATATTATGATGTCAAAACATAAAAGAACTTACTGCTCAATAATTGAAAAAGTAACTGAATGAGTAAATTTAAACTTTAGAGATTTCTTGAGAGTATTATTGTTGTGCAGGTTTTTCCTCCTGTAAGTTGTGATTATATAAAATAATATAAGAAATAAAATATAATTTCAAATATAGAATTGCTATAAAATTTAAGTGACAAATTCATAATATAGAATTGATGTTGGGTATATAATAACGTACGGAAAAAAAAAAGAAGAAAAAAAAAAAAGAGGCAATTTAACATTAAACAAAAATCCTAATACTCTTGAAAGAATTAAGAAAAAAAAAAAAAACATAAAATGCAAAATTGATATTGGGTTTGTGAATTATCTTAATTTATCATGAAAAATATATGAAAAATAAATTTTTATTAACTAAAGTCCATATAAAATAGATAAAGTTAATATGATTTAAATTAGGTTTAGATTTGTATAAAATTCTATATGTAATTAAGAAAATACATATTGATGTGGCTCTTTTAAAAAAAAAAAAGCCTTTATAATGTGCCACCTAAGTAAGGAAAAAATACTAGTTTTAATAATATACATATATGATATTAATAATTAAAATTATAAATTTTTTTATTAATATATAATTTTTTTTAAATGAATTGAATTATAATTTCTCTTATTTTTTTAAAATTTAACACAAAAGTAATGAGATGCTGTATAATATGTACACGGTTAACCCTCTTTTTTTTTTTTTTTTTTTTTTCATATCTAAAAGTTATAAGATATATAAATTTTAAAGTTTGATTAGTTGCTAAAAACTACATGGCTAAATTGCAATGACATCTCTTGGGGTTTGATTTAATTACTACTCACTCTTTGACTTTTTGGAAATTACACTTTCACTCCTGTAATTGATAGTCTCATTTTACAAACCCTTTTGCTTATATAAAAGTAACAACTCCTAGTAGAAAAACAAAGAAAATTACATTAAAAAAGTACAGAAAATGGGGGAAAAAAAAAAGAAAGTAAAGCAAAGCAAAGCAAAACAAAAAAAGAGAGAGTGCATGAGTTTAATATATTCATTCCGTCTAAATAATTACAATGACGAGGGGAGTAGTGTAATTTCCCAAAACGTCAGGGAGTGATATCTATTAAACCCAAATTTCAAAGGTGTAAGTGTAATTTATCCAAATTACATTGAAAACGAGAATAGAAAAATTTAAGAGAGATTATTTAAAACTTTCGAAACAAATTCAACAGCTTGTTTGGTTTCGTTTTTCTAAAAACAGTTTTTAGAAAATTCTACTTTCTTATTTTTCGTGTTTTGTTGTTTTAACTGAATTTTTTTAATATTTTCAGCAATTTTTTTTAAATTTTTAGGTATACCTAACATAAATATACCTAAAAAACAAAAAAAATTTATAAAAAAAATCTTTAAAAAATTCACTAAATATCAAAAATACAAAAAAAAAGAAAAGAATTCAGTACATTTTTTATATTTTTTTGCATTTATTAATTTTTTAAAATATTTTTCACAAATGTTTTACTTTTTAGATATATCTAAGTAAGGTGCATCTAAAAAAGTAAAAAAAATGTTTAAAATTTTAAAAATATTCACTAAAAACAAAAAAAAATACGAAAAACAAAAAATTTAGTTTTCAAAAATTTTAATTCAAAAAATTTAAATCAAATACACTGAATGGTATTGTAAAATTATATTTATTGGTGTAAATCATAACATCGGCCAATTTTGTATTAAATTTTTTTTTAAAAAAAATATGCGAGATATCTATTTGTATATAAAATGAAACGTAATATCAAGACGATTGAAAGACAAAAAATGCGCCGCCCGTAGAGTTGATTATAATTACGTTGCGGTCACTAATCAACCACCAAGCCTATTTACTATTATATTGACCCGTTGTGGGCCTACTGATCCTCTACTTTGGTAAAATAATGAAATTAGATGCGTAATCAAATTAGAAGTCAATATGAATCAGTGCGTTTAGTTTTAAATTTTTTTAATTTAGGGATGATTTGAAATGATTTAAATAAATATATTTTTTAATTTTTTATAAAATATGAGTTAAATATGGATTGAGTTTGAAGTAATGTGGTAGAGGAGTGATATGACTTAAATAAGATGATGTGATTTAAATAAAATAGTGACTTTTTAAATTTGATTTTTTTAGATTATGACAAACAAGACCTTAATATTTTAAAAATTAAGGGGTTATTTGGAATAATCTAAATAAGTGTATTTTTTGATTTTTTTTTATAAAAAAACGTTAAATATAAGTTGGGTTTGATTTTTTTTTTTATAAAAAAACGTTAAACATAAGTTGGGTTTAAAGTGATATGATAGATAAATGATGTGATTTAAATAAGATGATGTGATTTAAATAAGATGATGTGACTTAAATAGGATAGTGACTTTTTAACTTTTTAGCTTTTTTAGATTATGCCAAACTAGCCTAAGACTCTGTTTGGTAGAGCTTTGGAACTTTAGTTCCAATCATTGGTTCTCACATGGTGTTTGTTTGCAGTTTTCAAAAATTAATTTCATGCTCACTTTTGAAAACTCTATTGAAGGCAGAAAAATTTAGGCTAACAGGTCATTCCACTGGTCGTTCGGCAGGTTAACCGGAACAGTGCAACTTTTTTTATTTTTTTTTGACAATTGACACATGTTAATTTTTATATATTCAACAAAAAATATTTTTTGAATTTTTTGAATTTTTTATGAGCTTTAATAGAATTTTAAGTTGTGTGTTTGGTTATGAGTCGTAAGTTTTTGTATCAAATATCATATGTCACATCAAAAATTCTCCACTCAATTCAAAACTCTTTTCAAAACTCATTCACCAAATAAATTTTTCACACTCAAATCATAATTTTAAAAATCACAAACTCAAAATACAACTTTTATTCTCAAATCATATTTAGAAAGTTCTACCAAACACTACCTAAATTTTTTAATTTTTGTGTTTTTTATTTTTAGTGAATATTTTTTAAGTTTTAAGCATTTTTTTTAAACTTTTTTAGTTACACTTTACTTAAATATATTTAAAACATAAAATATTTGTGAAAAAATATTTTAAAAAATTAATTAATACACAAAAATACAAAAAAATATATTGATTTGTCGTATTTTTTTAATATTTTTGGTATTTAGTGAATTTTTAAAGATTTTTTTCACAAAAATTATATTTTTTAAATGTATTTATGTTAGGTATATCTAAAAATTACAACAATTAGTTAAAATATTTATAAAAAAATCAGTAAAAACAAAAAAATATAAAAATAAGAAAGTAAAATTTTCTGAAAAGTGTTTTCAAATAATTGAAAACAAACATGGTGATATTTGTAAGAACATAAAAAATGAAACTTGGTACATAATATTTTTTTGCCGGACAAATTTCTAAATAATTTTTTAACGTCGGTATAATTTGGTGATGAAAGCATATTGATAAAATATAGGTTATTGTGACGAAATTTGATGATAACATTTACTTTTGTCCTAAAAATGTAGCCCAAAGATGATAAAATATTAATTTTGTCGTTTGTTTTAATTTTTCTCAAAACTACAAGAGAGGGGAAAATTTTCGTGTGAAAAAATGAGGCACCAAATTTTTTATTTTATTTTTTTGTTGGCTCAAATTATTTTAGCACATTGGAGACAGTAGCTTGACTTTTCGTGCTCCTTTCGGATACGATTAGCCTTACAATTCAGACTCTCCTAGTTTTGAACTTGATTTTACAAGTGCAATGTGAAACAATGAAAACTCAAAAGAGTCCAAATTCGGCAATTCTTTTTAAAAAATCATTGTTTGAATCAAATGCCAAAAATTGACTGCTTTGCCAAATTACAGAGTCGTCACCTAAATATTTTTGAGAAATTTAGGAAACCCGAGACTCGTGTCAAAGGCCACTTATCCGTCATCACCAAAGTGTTTTGGCTCGGGAACTTAGGTACGAGAGGGGAATGTCATGAATTAAGCACCCCACTCACCCGATTAAAGATTGGCCTCTACTAATCACGATGTGATTTTTATCTACATTATATGCTCTTATTCCTATTATTAAAGGTGATATATGTAAGTATAGATTAATTTGCAAAAGTTAAAACATTTGATTTCATATTTATTTGAAAATTATTTTTGATACTCGTCATTTGAAAATGTGAGTTTGTATGTATATTAATCAGTTTATCCCAACTTATGTAAAAAGGCCTTCATCCATTGGCATTAAAAGAGTTATATCACTTAAACAATTAGCCTCATGATATTCATGCTTATCATGACAACAATCACACGTATGCGGTTATGCTAAAGCAATAAGTGCTCACCTAGTACTCCAATGCAAGCCAAAAGAAATAAAAAAGTTAGAAAAAATGTAAGATCCTACGGATGCAAAATGACTAATGCAACACATACAATATGTCATTTTAAATAGGCTCGGCTATTAATATGACATGTAAATCAATTTGATAGCATGCAGTAATGCACGTATTCAACGAAGTAATAAACGGCAAATGCTTGTTAGAATGATGAACCGAGCCTCGATGTATGCAAGACAAGTGTATGCAAACATGGAAAATATTAAGAGAAACATGATGTTCTAAACTAACCAGCATAAGTAAATAAGTAAAAGAGAGAAAGACGTGGGATTGGGAAGATATACACGTTATTACATATTGGCCCTCGTGCAAGAGGGTCTGAATAAGTGTCTAAAAGTCCGAATTAAACAAATTATTATAAAACCGAATGAATGAACAAGTAACTAACCGCTAAGCTATAATTAACTAACTAGCTAATTTATTACAACAAAATAAACTAACCATCTAACGAAACATTGCTACAACAATATTAATTACGATAATCAATAATTAATTACAACAATAATAATTAGTAATTTAATTAATCATCAAACAAGGATACACAATGCTTGTATCCGCAACGTCTAGAAACTGCTTTGTCTACCTAGACCATTCTGTTTCACCTTCACCCACTGCCCTCTGCTTTTGCAAAACACATTGCCTTACCAAACATTGATGGCTGGCCGAGCCCAAATAAGGCTGGTCGTGCCTTAATTTTATACAAAATCCTATTTTTGTGTTTTGAAGTGAAAACAGTACAAACAGAGTTATTCTGAACTCTGTTTGTCCCTTCTAGTCTTCTCTCTCATGGTAAGCCTCAAGAGAAGAACGGAGTCATTTCCAAAACTATTAATGAGCAAATTGATTGCTTGATGAGTTAGGGCATAATTTTGGACAAAAATTAATGAATGCAATGAATCAATAGCCACCCCTCCGTCCTATCACGGAGTAAACTCAAAGAGAGACGTAAAGACGTTTCAAGGTTCATCAAAATATCATGAATTGACGTATGACGACCCTTGACACGATGGACTCGGCATAACGTCTGGCCGAACCCAAGCAATATGACTCATTTTCTTTATGTTAGTTGGTTCATTTTAAGTTAATTTTCGTAGTCTTTTCCATTCTTTAACCCATTAAGTCCAAGGTGATGATTATGTCCACTAAATAAGAAGCGTGTCAAATGGAAAGTGATTCTCAACATGAGAGAGAGACTATGCCGTTGGCGATAAACGTTCATATAGATTAAGCCATTGAGCATAAATCTCTAGCTCATGTTTTGAACAACCATCAACCGGTTGAAACAACTCCCAAATGAAAGAAATAAGTGATAAGTTAATTATTAAAATGAGGCTCTTAACATAGAAATTAAACAAAGAAAGGCCAAGAGCAACATACAACAAGCTATATATGCGAACTTATGAGACAACAAGCAAACTAATCAAAGCATGAATTAATTAACCTAGGACAGCCCTAAAATAACCCCTAAAGGGTGAAAAATAGTAGGTAAAACCATGTTAAAAGAGCACAAAAGATAGGCAAAAGCAAAAGATATAAAGCTAGTAAGCAAATCTAAGGAGGGATGGCTAACCCCTCCACTTTTAGGACTTTTAAACGATATTTTAGCCTTTGAAAATAGTCCAAAAACAGTCTAAAAATAACCCCAAAACAGTGGCTAAAATTAGAGAAATAAGTGGGAAACACAAGGATATAAGCTTGGGATAAGGTTCAAGGAAGGGTGGTTAACCCTTCCATCCTTGGTAGCTTTTAAATCAAGTTTCAGCCCACAAAACAGTGTACAAAGCATTAAAAATGGAGGAAAAGAGTAAAAGAGAAATAAGGAAGAAGATGCAAAAGTTATACATCTTGAAAGAGAGGATGCTTGTAGTTAAACAAACTTGATTCCAACACCCTCAAGTTTTATGAAATATGGTTTGAAACTTCAACAAAAGCTTCAAAAACAAGCTCTAATGGTGTATGTATAGCTAAAGAAGGTTTGAGGGTCAAAGGAAGAAGGAAGATAGAGGAGGTCTATTTAGCTCTTTAAAGCTTTTGGAAATTTTGCTAACCTTGAAATTTGAATGAAGAGGCTCTATTTATAGAGTTTGAGCCAAAATGGTCAAAAATATCTTCAAACAAAGATACTTGTTCAATTTTCGCCAACTGTCTGTTTGGCGCCATTGAACCCGATCGGGCCCCAAAACCCATGGCCGGGCCTAAAAACACACGGTCGGGCTTAAAGTGCAACCTAGGAAAAGTTTTCATTGAGGTCCAGCTGGTTTCTAAATGGACCCAGCTGGGTCTAAAAGACTACACTTCAAGCCTGATTTCAAGAGGGTATATCTCCCTTTTTCGGACTCGGTTTTAAGTGATTCTTGAGTCTAAATTGAAGCCCCAGAAGTCTATTTTCCAATAGTGGTAGCCTCACATCTAAATTCTAAGTGTGCAAAGATATATGATTATTTTAGTGAAGATTGCTCATTCTTTCTTAACGATTTAATGCTCAACCTCTTCCTAAACTAGTTTTCTTCCCTCCCCTCCTATTTCCTTCAACTCAAAACCTATAAATAAAAGGTTTTAAAGATTTTCTAAAGAGTTCACCTCCCTTTCATTTATTTCCACTTTGTCTTTACTTTGTTTACCGAAAAGTGCAATATTTTAAACGAAATGCGAGCCTCGGAACATCGTAGAAACATTTAGAAAAATATTTTAAAAAAGAAGGTTTTAAGGTCCAAAATAGTTTTGGTCAAAATGGAGTGCAAGGTTTGGGATTAGAGCTTGAATCCAAATTTCTTCGCTGAAGATTCAAAAGATTACACAATGTAACTTTCATCATCGGGTGTTCGGAATAAAATACCCAAGCCTTAAGGGCAGTAAAAAATGAAGTGTCTGAACGATGTTGTTGCATATTTGTCGTTGCATATTTCTATTTATTAGGCGACAAATATATTTTTGTCTGGAAATGATAAATTATAGAAAACAAAAATATTTCGTCCCCAATAATGTCGTACACAATGTCGTTTCATCTTTCAATGCCGTACACAATTTTCCATTAGGTACACAATGTCATTTCATCTTTCTGTTAATTCGGCGACAAATATATTTTTGTCTCAGAAAAAAAAGTTGTGGGAAACGAAAATATTTCATCACTAATAAATTCTCCCTTTGTAACACAATCTTTTTGTTAATTAGGTGACAAATATATTTTTGTCTTAGAAGAATAATTTGCGGGAGACAAAAATATTGTCACGAAAGTTGTGGAGGACAAAAATGTTTCATCACCAATAATAAATTTTCTATAAACAACGTCGTTCTTGTATTTCAATTGACTAGGCAATGAACATATAAGTTTAAGAAGACGAAAATATTTTATCAATAATTATTTCTTTTTATTAAATTGCCGTCGTTTTGTGTTTCAGAGCACTGAAACCGTAACCCCAAAAGACATACTCTCACCCTTATCATTTACTTTCACGTACATGGACACTGAAGTCATGACCCAAGAAGACACCATCTGCAAACCCTCATTTCATTTCTCTCCCACACTTGAGCCTCTTGTTTCACAAGCATTAAAGCTATTATACAAGAAGACACCATATACAAACCCACTATTCTTTCTCACCATAAAGCCCTTTCTTGCACACAAGCACTTTTTCTGCTTGTCTGAACCAATTCCCCCATTTCTCTCTAGAACACCCATTTCAGAAAATTGAAGGCCAAAACCCCTCTCGACAAAAATAAAAAAATAAAAATAATATTCTGTAACAAGTCCACGAGGGACCTCGCTACAGTTCGGACTCGATTTCATCACGGTTCTCAATCTGAACCAAAGAGTCCAAATCCGACAAATCGTTTTGAGAAAACAGATTTTTGAAAGAAGTGCCAAACATGGACTGCTTTGCCAGATACAGAGTCGCTACCTAAATATTTTATTTTTGGGAAAATTTAGGAAACCCTGACTCGTTGCCTAAGGCCACGTGTCCGTCATCACCAAAGTTACCTCAGCTCGGGAACTTGGGTACGATTGGAGAAGGTCACTTCGTGAGCACCCCCGCTCGCCCGATCAAAGATCGGCCTCTACTAACCATGATATCTAGTTTTGAAAACATTATGCATTCTTATTCCGGTTATTAGCCTAGATTTACTATGTGATGCGCACAACATACAAGTATAGACTAGATCGCCTGGATTTGGAACAAAACATTTCATGTTTGTTTTTGAAAGCGGTTTGCTACTCGCAAGTAGGCTTAAAATGCGGATTTTGCCACTCTCGGGTGGGCTTAGAAAAACGTGGTTTTGCCACTATCTAGTGGGCTTAAGACTCACAGTCAATGCATTGTTCCAATCCAAACAACCCAACCTTCACCCACAGGCATTCAGGCAGTTATATCACATAAGCATATAGCCTCATGGCAAGCATGCTATCATGGCAGTCACTCACACACATGCAAGGATGCTAAAGCATAAAAACTTACCGAGTACTCCAAGCCAAAACAGAAGCTAATTAGAAATCATGTATGATCCTAACTATACAGAAATGCCTAATGCAGCACATGCAAAAATGCAACTATAGCAGGCTCGACTATTCTAAACATGGCATATGGAATGCTACAACTAACATGTATTCAACTCGGAATTGAAATACAAATGCAGTTAGTATGATGCACTGAGCCCGGTGCATGCAAGACAGATGAATGAATGCAAACATACTATCATACTGTATGCTAATTGAAACATGCCCTAATCTAACCATCGTAAGCTGGTAAATAAAAGGGAGAAAGACGTGGGGTTGGAAGACATACATCACACGCACGCACACTTGTTACAACATTGCCCTCGCTCGGAGGGTCCGATTAAATAGTACAGTCCCAAATGAATAGTACAGTCCGAATAAATACAAAACCCTAATTAATTAACAAATTAATCTAGAAAAGCAGTAAATTAGCATGCAAGCTAGGGACTGCCTCGACTCTGCTCCGGATGATGAATTATGCATGTTCGGGTTACCTTGCGCGGAGATCCATTGCGATGCCCCGGTTTGCCTCTGTTTGCAATTGTTCTTGGAATGCGTGCCAGACTCCGAAAGACTGCTGATTCTTGATTTGCTGCAACAGAGAGTAGAAAAGGGGCATGGCAATGTATTTTCACATATGTATGCTTGACTACTCTTCAGGGAGTGTAGTCCTCGATCCTCGTGCCACCAATCACGCATATCGATGCATGATGGCCGAGAAGTCGATTTACACTACTCAATATGAAATGAATGCACGTATAAACACAACAAAACCGAGACTCCGTCATGGATAATCCAGAGTGTCGGTGACTGGGAATTGAGACACGTTCCGTCACTCAAAGTACGAAACGTCCCTCGTTTCCCGTGCTTGGGCTAACTCCTACCCCAAACACAATGCGATATGCATGACATGCATGAATGCAACTAAGATACAACCTAACATGCACGATACTATGAAATGACATACACGATGCACGAGGTAACATGGCGTACACAATGCACTAATATACAACCTAACATACACAATGCTATGAAATGAAATGGCATACACAATGCTAGATGCAACATGGCATACACAATGCTATGAATTGAAATGGCATACACAATGCATAATGGGCTTACACCAATACAAGTGGATCTCAGCCACACTCACATAGGAGGCCATTAGATGAAAATGAGACACTCGAAATGCGTACACGCGTGCACGCAAACCGAGGACCGAACCTAAGGCACGAATGCCACTCTACCAAAGCATGGTAAGGCATGGAACATGGTATGCAAACATGCAAATTTCAGCACTGAAATATGATACAAAATAGTCCCGAATCATGGAAATATGGCACCCGATGCATGAGGTGAGACCCGAAACTCAAAATTAGGCACATGGAATGACTTACAGCTATACAGAGCATGCATTATTTGACTATGAAGCACAAATACAGAGGCAAGGCAGCCCCAAAACATGAATATTTCTAGTTCAAAGCATGGGCAAAAGATGTTAGCATGATGGACTAACATAGCATGCAAGATTGACTAGGAAACATGGTTTACATGGCAAGTATATGATGCACATAGAATCTCACCAAATCATCAAAAATCAGTGAACTAAACATATGAAAATAGGCCCAAATAATCACTAAAATGAAGCCAATACATGCAAAAATGATGAACTCCTTTAGAGGGCTATGCAAGGGATTCTTAAGCACATGAAAGATGGACACTTAGCATAGCCAAATCAACTCTAAAAATCAAATATGATAGCTCCAAAACTCACCAAATTGACCCTGAAATTGGTCCCGGAAACATGCAAAGAAAGGCCTCTTTGAAAGGCCTTGAATGAGATTGGTCTACACATGCATCATAGACATAAAATATGGCCAAAAGGGCCTTGGGCAGCACCAAGGCAGACCTCAAAACTCACAGAATGAGGCCTGAAACAAGACTTTGATGCATGCAAAATAGGGTCCCTTTGGAAGGCCTAAAAGATCCCCAAACAAGACAAGTTGAGAGGGGGTCACCCCCCTCTAATTTTGGTCCTCAAAAACACATCAAGGCCACTGAAAATCCACTGGATTTCAGTGGCTAAGAGTCCAAAACAAGGCCAATGCAAATGCTCACATGTATGGCTCTAATCATGAAGAGATGAAGCATGCATAGGGGAAGATGACCCCAAACAGAGAATAGACCTTAATAAAACATGAAGATGAGACTAAAACAAGATATTTTTCAGTTTATGAAAACTCTCAAAAATGAACACAAGTAGGGCTAATCTATCATGCAAAAATGGGCCTAACAGAGGGATTAGAGGCAAGGGACAGAATCTGGCCCCAAATAGAAAAGATCTCTTCAACAAAGTTGAAGAGGGGCTCAAAATAAGGCACTTCTCAGTTTATAGAAAGCCATGAAAATGAACACAAGTAAGTCTAAACTATCATGCAAGAAAAGGGCCTAAAAGAGGGATAAAGGGACAAGTGGCAGTAGATGGCCTCAAACAGAGGAGATCCCTTCAACAAAGTTGAAGAAGGGCTCAAAAAAAGCTACTTTACAATTTGTGAACAAGTCCGAAACAGCTCACAAATAGGCCTAAAATACTATGTAAAAATAGGCCTAAAAGAGAGTTAAAGAGGCAAGTGGTAGAAGATGACCTCAAACAGGGAAAGACCCTTGATCAAACATGAAAAGGGGCTCAAAATATGATCATTTTCAGTTAGGGTCGGAGCCCAAAAATGTAAGCAACATAGGCTTATATATGAAGCAAGAAAGTGCAAGTTTGAGGGAAATAGACTCTTACCCTAGAAGAGCAGCTTTCCAGCAAGTTTTGGTCCAAGATTCTGAGCTTTCAACCTCGTCAAATGGCTTCCAAAGTGCTGGAATGGAGAATGGAGGTGTGTATCTAAGTGTTGTAGTGCAAAAGTGCAAAGAAATCAAACTCTAAAGCATGAAACACAAGCAATATAGAGAGAAAGACAGAGTTTTTGCCCTTCAAAACTCAGAACCCTCCCTTAAGGAAGAGGACCCTTCCTTATATAGAACAAAGCAAAGCCAAAGCTTCTTGAACAAGCTTTTCTTGGCTTTCATCCCTCCATAAACGTGTATGGAGGACAGATATGAGGATTCCAGCTGGTACAAAAGATCTTCCCAGAAACCAGCTGAAATAGGGGGGTACCGGCCATCAGCAATGGCCGGCAGTGCCACACTGATGGCCGGTAGGGGCAAAGCCATGGCCGGCAGTGCACTACAAGGTCCACTCTGAAAGGACCAGGTCAGGGTCCAAAAATGAAACAGAAAGGATACAAGGTTTGGGAAACTCGAAAACCCGAAACGGCGACGTTCCGCTGCGACAGTCGAGTGCTGGGCGAGCAATCGAACCGGCCAAATGGGTGTACCTACAAGCACAACCAAGTCTTAAGGACGGTCAAAAATGGGGTGTCTACAGTTGCCCCTCTTTGACAGAACTCAACAGTCACAAAGTGATGGGAGTGAGTGTCAAAGCCCAGAGACGATCCATTTTTGATAAGGCCGAAGACTCGGACAATCGATCAATATAAGCATGCAGAGATGCACCCGAAGGCTGGGGGCAAAATGCAACTGATATGCAAGATGCAAGAGCACGACCAGTAATCATGCCAAGGATGTTATAATGAACCTTGAATTTGAATACATGTAAGTAAAGCATGCGGCCAACGCGTGCAATGTGTAAAGCAGAACTTGAAAATACACATGTAAGTAAAGCATGCGGCCAACGCGTGCAATGTGTGAAGCAGAACTTGAAAATACACATGTAAGTAAAGCATGCGACCAACGCGTGCAATGTGTAAAGCAGAACTCGAGAGAATACACATGTAAGTAAAGCATGCGGCCAACGCGTGCAATCTGTAATGAAACTTGAAAATACACATGTAAGTAAAGCATGCAGCAACGCAAGCAATGTGTATAACAAGCAAATGTATGAACACATGTTAGTAAAGCACACGCCGAAACGTGCACAATGTGTAACCACCTGGAAAATGCATTATACACATGTAAGTAAAGCATGCAGAAACGCATGCAATGTGTAAAGCAAACAAAGATATGAACACATGTCAGTAAAGCACATGCCAAAACGTGCGCAATGTGTAACCACCTGGAAAATGCATTATACACATGTAAGTAAAGCATGCAGTAACGCAAGCAATGTGTATAGAAGAAATTGAAATTAGGACAACTCATGATAAAGAAGTGTATAGCGATGTATGACAAGAAAATGCAAGACAATTGCATGATAGAGCAAATGCATGACAATGCATAATAGGGATAAGGAAATGCACGACAATACATGTAAGGTGCGCATGATGATGCGTGATAAGGAGACTGCATGACAATGCATGATAGAAAAAAAATGCATGACAATGCTTGTGAACAGGATGGGTGTTCATTATAACAGCCAAATACCACTTGACGCCAATAGAAGAGAAAGATGCTTAATAAAGACATCTTAAACGGAGACCTCCGGTTTACCTCCCGGAGGGTTTGGGATGCGTCAAAAGGATACACCTCGTACGCATTGATGGATGTAAACCATCGTATATTGGAGACGTGATTCCCGAGCTTCCACAGAGGTATTTCGAATCAAGCCTTGAGCATTCCGCGGGATTATTGAGACCCCAAAAAAGATTCCCAAGATCAAATATGCTGGAAAGCTGGAAAAGACTTTCTGGTCACCAAGGACAACCGCCGGCCACCGCCGGCCATCAGCATCAGCCTCAGCCGCCGGCCATCGACAGCACACTGCTGGCCATCGATGTGCCACCGCCGGCCATCGGTGGCAGATTGGGGCAAACTTGGCTTGTAAGCCGTGGGTCTTTAAATTGGCTCAAAATTACTCCATTTCCTCATAAATCCTTCCATAGAAATCACTTTTCTTCCTTCCTAGGTGTGCCTTCTCTCTAGATCTGTACGTTCTACGCGTTTCCCAACACCCTATTCAACTTTACATCGCGAGGATACTTGATTTTCTTTGGTTTGAACCGATTAGAAATTGCATCCGAAGCTTCTTTCACCGTTTTCCGCATTCAAGGATCATTCCCCCCGATCTCTCGAGGTTAGTTCACTTTCCCGGGTTTTTCAACTTTTCTTGAATTTTTTCCCTCTTAGGGTTTGAGTTTATTCCAAATTGCACCATTTTGCCCATTTTTGTTTATTTTTGCATCATTCCTGTGCATTCATCTCAGATGGCAGACGATGTGCCTCATGATGAGGGTTTCCCAGCACTCCCTCCAGTAGAGTTGGCGGTAGAGTTTGCGGCCGAGCCAGAGGTTGATCCCCAGCCTTTGCCTTTGGACGTACGTCCCTTCGACCCTGCGGTATACCACCCGGAGACTCACATCATTCCGGTGGCGGGAGGCATCCATATTTTTACCGATTTTGATGAGGACGTGCCAGACGACCTCTTATTGAGGGAGCCGATGTCTCACTTGTCGGCCATTGCTATGGAGGTACCATCTCTGCTTTTCTGTAATATTACTTTCGACTGCCTGCATTTCTTGCGCTATTTTGATCTGATTACATTGCATGCTTTGATCTGACTGTATTTCATACTTTGCTGATCTGCACTTGACTGCACCTTACATATTACTACCCTGCATGTACTGCACATAACCACATCTCGTGCGTCACTATTCTGAATCTGAATGTATCTTTAACACATCATTGCTCCGGATACGACTGTATCTTCAATGCACTACCACTCTGAGCTGAATTGTATTTTCAACACACTGCTGATCTGATTCGAACCGTGCTGGTTTGGTTTAAAGCTGCATTTTCAATATTCCCCTGATTTGATTTGAAAGTGCATTTTCAATACACTGTTGATCTGATTTGAACTGCATTTTCAATACACTGTTGATCTGATTTAAACTTGTATTTTCCACATGAGGGATCTCGCTCCTTCCGAGGCTACGGCGCTACGACCGCTCGCGACTGGTACGATGTGCTCCCCACGGGGGTCCGCCGGATTATCGACGAGACTGGCTTCGGCATATTTTGTCACGGGCTGACGCGAGTTACAGCGAGTCGCCCTCTCTTGGGGGCTCTGGTGGAGAGGTGGTGGGACACCACCAATTCCTTCCATTTTTCCACAGCAGGGAAGTTGACCATGACTCCTTTCGACTTCGCTATGATCACCGGTCTGGGAGTGGGAGGTGTCCGATCCCCTTAGATCCCGATATGGGGGAGTGGGTGGCTGCGTGGGATGTGTTGCTTGGAGCCCGTCCACCCCTTACGCGAGCGGGTATGGTTAGATACTCTTGGTTCGAGGAGCAGTTCCGCGGGGAGGATCCTCAGACTGATGAGGGAGTGGAGCAGTATGCCAGAGGCTTCCTTCTATTCCTTTTTGGTACCACCTTGTTTTCGAACAGGTGGAATACCGTGGGTTTGTACTTCTTGAGCGCCCTGGTAGTGCTTCCGCGGGTTCGCTCCTACAACTGGGGCGCAGCCGACCTCACTACTCTTTATGGGTACATGAGCTCCATTTCTCGGATGTGTGGGAGATTGATCGGAGGCTATTGACGAGCTTGGGAGGTACATGACCCAGTTCCCCTTTTTCATTACTTTGCTTAGCCTTCATACGTTTTGCTTAGTTCAACATTTGTACTCTCCGTACCCAGTATCACACTGTCATACCATATGCTTTCTGCTTTGCATTTTCTGTACACTATACACCGCACATTGCTCATGATACACTGCACACAAGGTCTAATGTCTGCCCGTCTAGGCCTGCATCTGTTATGTACAATACTGCATTCTGTATTCTGCTTTCTGTATTCTTGTTCATGCACTGTACTGATCACCTCTGTTCAACAGCTTTGGGTATATGCATACTTCCCGACATTAGCTCCAGATCCGGTGGAGGAGACTGCAGTGACGGTCCCATTTTCTGAGGTGTATGACGATCCGCTCCGTCGTAGGACCCGGGAGAGCTTCATGTTCTTCCGGCAGTATTTTGACACAGTCATGGCACGTGAGGTAAGTCTGCAATAAGGTTATTTTGAGTAAACCGATGCACCTGCCTTAGTTATTTGATGACTGATCATCTTGTTAGTTCCCTTTCTCAGATTACATGGCGACCATGGGAGGTGATTTCGTCGGGACTCCGGGATCAGTATCACACTGCCCAGATTATGTCTCAATATCGTATCCTCTTCGAGGGGCCGATCTGTCGGTCCTGGTTTCTGAGTGAGCGCTTTGTGCGCCAGACTTTGGGGTTGCCTGCCCCATTTGTACCGATGGCGCCTCCACCATCGATGAGGGAGACACACAGGTTATCTGCTGACTAGGTGATCCAGTTCATGGTAGGGCTGGAGACAGATTACTTCCGTGCCGAGGGCGACTACGCGGCCTTCATTTTGACACATCTGATGCCGCCTTTGACTGGTGTCTGAGGAGGAGAGAGAGAGAGGGCTTCAGTTGCGAGAGGCAGAGGTGAAGCAGCCAGACCTCGTAGGAGGAGAGGTCCTGAGGAGAGGCAGAGGTTGGGATGGCCAATGTTACCTACTACCATGACACTTCGAGGGCGGGCTGGAGAGATTTATCAGGTTCCTTTTGCTCCTCCTCCAGCTGGTCACGAGCTTGTCGGAGGTCATGGCTCGACTCCGGTATTTACTACACCGTCATTCCTTGTACTGTCATTTGATTTCACTTGATATTCTGCGAAGTATTAATGATTTCCAACATTTTGCAGGCTCCTATTGAGTACACTCGTCAGTCTCTGGCGATGACGGCTTCAGTGATAGGGATGCTACAGACGAGCATGGACCTACTCAGTATCTATGGCATTCCGGTAAGTTTGCTCAAACTGCACTTTGTGTCATGAAGTCCTTTATTAACTCACCACTACAGGCTACACACTGCATTAATCTGATACTTTGTTCCCATACACCATTCATAGTGCGTGTTCACTGCAAATTATTCACCATTCATAGTACATCACCTTTCCTGCATCTGATACATTTTGATTACTAATGCATTTTGGTGGATTGCCCTCTTTCAGATTCCTTTCTTGCCGCCAGGCCCATCGTGTGTTCCCGTAGGAGCAGGGGCAGGTCCTTCAGCACCTCCTCGAGCAGCAGAGGGAGCAGGACGAGGGACTAGTTCACGGGGGCCTGCCTCAGATGATGACGAGTCTGACGAGGAGGCGATGAGTCCGCAGTCAGAGTCAGAGTCAGATGCTGATGGTATAGATCCTGGATCTTCATCCAGGAAGAGGACTAGGACAGATTCCCGTACTTGAGGCCACCGGCGCTGATCCGGACATTTTGCTACCTGAAAGACACTGATCTCCTTTTGTTTTATTTTCCTTTTTACTAGTAGTTTTGCACATTGCTGGTTTATTTTGGAACCAATTACTTTTGTAAAAGAAAAACTATGACGGAATGAAAACAGCCCTTTTGTTTGAAAAAGTGTTTCATTTGTGCATTCCATGCATCGCATCGTATCGCATTACCTTACACAACAATGTAAATGAAATCACAGTTTTATTTTGAAAACCAAACGCTCAAATTGCACTAATCAGGTAGCGAACCGACTAATAACAAAACAACTCGATAAACAAATTGCAACAACTCGATACATAAAAGGAAGATAATTACATCCTGACATAGAAAAGGAAACTAATACATCTTAAACAAGACACAACAGAGTCCAACAGGACAAAAACAAGACCTTGAAAGACACAAAGAAAAGGACTCAAGTAAATAACTGGGTCTTCAAAGAGGGAGACAAGGGGCAAGAGGGAAGCACTGCCGGCCACCGCCGGCCATCACTATCAACCGCCGGCCATCGACAGCACACTGCTGGCCACCGATGTGCCACCGCCGGCCATCGATGGCAGACTCTCCGAAATGACGACACTTGTCCTCCACTCACTACCTTATCTTCTATATGAGTTCCAGCTTCGGGATTTTCTTTATTTCAGCTCAAATTTGTACCAAATGGAAGCATTCCTTGCTCAAAACCTCACAAATTGGATTGCCAACTTGGATGGCTCGGAAAAGCTAAATTTTTGGGGTTTCGGCTTGAATGCACTATTCACGTTGAGTCGCACTCCGCTGCACTTTCCTTTCCTCCATGCCGCGGCGAGGTTTTGGAACCCGGTAACGCACGTCTTTAGCTTCGGCGGGCAAGAGGTATGTCCAACTTTCGAAGATTTTCAAGTTTTGATGGAATTTGAACGTTATGAAGAGATCTTGCCTCAGTTTCGCTTTGGCCACGCCCAAGCTTTAGGAGAGATGTGTGGGCTCACCACGCATGACGCTCGGTCTCTGATCTGCAACGGGAACTAGATATCCTCGGCTTGATTCATCGCTTTTCTGATGCCGGTGACCGCGGCAACCATTACTGGCAAGGTTTTCGGCAACACGCCCTTTGTTTGTGCATGCTATCTCACTTTTTGCTTGCCCCAGGCTTTAGTGGATCTAGCATTCGTCTGATTGGAGTTGCTCAAGGCTTGAAAGAAGGAAAGAGCTGCATCGCCATGACATTGGCCGAAACACTGATGGGCTTGGACGCTTTCTATCATCAGGAGAAGACCAGATTTGCGGGGAGTCCACTACTACTGCAGGTAATGTTTCCCACCCAATCTTACATATATATTGCTCACATCACTCGGTCCTCAGGCTCGGTTTTTCTCACAAAACCCTTTACTTACTTTTCTCTCATCATACATCTCTCTATTCTTTATTCTCTCATTTTTCATCCCTCTCCAGGTATGGTTGATGGATAAATTGCAGGTTGTGGACTCTTGCCTGGCCTACTCAGCTCAGGTGGTGGTGGCGGCAGACGGTGGTGGAAAATGGTAGCGGGTGGTGACTAGTGTTGGGTGGTAAAAAAAAAAAAAAAACTCAAAACTCAAAACGGAAACACATTTTTTGTGTTTTCATTTTTTGGCCAAATTTATAAACTGAGACCACTGATTTATAAATCAAAAATTTTACCAAACAAGTTTTTATTTGAGTTTTTTAAATTTTTGTAAATATAAACAGAAAACAGAAAACGTAAAGTGTTACCAAACGGCACCTAAACTTTTAGGCCCCGTTTGTTTTGGGAGATAGAATGGAGGGGATTGATCCGTTTATTTTGGGAGATAGAATGGAGGTGATTGATAGTGAGGAATTGTTAAATTATTTTTATATAAAATAATAAAACAAATAAAAAAATAAACATTATATTTAAAAAAAAAATTTCCAATATATATAAAATAAAAAAATAAAAAAATAAAAAAATTTCTAATCCCCTCACTATTTTCTAATACCATCTCTACCTCCTCCTTACCAATCCCCCTTCATCCTCCTTTCTAATACCAATGGATTACTAGTCCCCTCCCTATCTCTCAAAACAAACACCACATTCTCAATCCCCTCCTCACTATCAAACCCAATCCCCTCTCCATAACCCCAAACAAACGGGGCCTTAAGGCCCCGTTTGTTTTGGGAGATAGAATGGAGGGGATTGATAGTGAGGGGATTGATAGTGAAGGGATTGATAAATTATTTTTATATAAAATAATAAAACAAATAAAAAAATATAAAAAATTAAACATTATATTTTAAAAAAAATTCCCAATATGTAAAAAATAAAAAAAATTCTAATCCCCTCACTATTTTCTAATACTATCTCTACCTCCTCCTTACCAATCCCCCTTCCACGGGTATTAGTAATACCAAGGGACTAATAGTCCCAAGGCTATCTCTCCAAACAAACAAAGGCATTAGTAATACCTTGGTATTATTAGTCCCAATACCCTCCCTATAGCCCAAAACAAACGAGGCCTAAGGTCATAAGGACACACGTTTTTTCTTAGACAGATGTGGCATTGTATTTATTTTGTATTTAAAACTTTGTAATCATTTGACTTGAGCTTTACAAATTCGTTAATTACAAAAAAAATAAAATAAAATAAAATCCCAAGTTTTCATGTGTTTTTTACTTTAAACCCTGATGTTTCAATTTCACGTGTTTGACTCTCCATCACACTCTTGTCCGGCCTTAACAAAATGAAAAACCCTCTGTAACGCTCACTCAATCGATCTGATAATGTAACAATGTCCTTAAATCGCCTCCGAACAAAGAAATCTGATCGGCCGAACTCTGGCAAGTTCATCTTCATTGTGATCAAATACGAAACAAAAGTGTTCCCTCCTAGAACAATCGAATTCAAAGCCTTTGCCTCTTTCTGAGGATTCGACACTGTGATCTTCAAATACTTTTCTGAGCTCAATGACTGCAATTTTGAAAATAACACAAATTTTTGTGAATCTTTGCTAGGGCTTTTGTCATCGCCATTGATCTCCACTCCGCGGTGGTCGACATCGAGAGGGTTGAAATCTAGAGAGAGAGAGAGAGAGGGAGAGAGAGAGAGAGAAGACCGGTTTTGATATTTTGGCACAATGCATATCATATATATATACAGAGGGTATTTTGGTCATTTAACTTAAACTTGTTCTTACGCACAAACTAATTTAGTGCCTGGACCTCCCACCAAACAAAATTCAAAATTGAATTTTTGAGTCAAGCGCTCTGGTCATAATCCATGAAATCATTTTCTTTACTGACAAAAACAAAAAATAAATAAAAATAAAACAAAAACAAGAATTAATGCTACCTACTTAAATTTCTTCTGAAAGTGTAATTTACACCATTTCAACTTTAAATTTATACCATAAATTCAAAAAATTATGACTATTTTATTTATTTATTGTGTACATAATATTTAGGATAAATATACATGTACTTTTGTAGTTCGCCTCACATGTCAATTACATTAAGCCAATTTAATATAATTGATAACGCTTTATAGAAATTGGAATCAAATCTAGAGACAAAATAATCCATTCACTATCCTCAAAATGATTGAATTATTAACATCCAATGAAAGCGATTTCTTTTTCTACAAACCAATTTCTCTAAGTGCACATGCTTTTTAAATTTTTTCAAAATCATAATTTTATCCCTTAATCAAATTAACCATTAAGAACAAACTTTAATTTTTAATCAATTTCTCAGTACACATCTCATCAGTCCATCCCATCATCCATTCCACGACAAGCTGCCATTGAATGCTCCCTTTGAAGCCTAGCCTCCATATACGTAACATATCCTCTTCTCTCGCCACCGCCCTCTAGTCACTAATTTCAATACCTCGATGCCTTTTCCTAGAAAATATAGGCTTCGGGTTTCAAATGAAATGAGGGAGAGTACCAAAAAGGGGACCTTTTTACGACAGCCTCACACATCGCAAAAGGTGTACATGTCGTTACAAAAGACTTTGTGCGATGGAGTAGCAACAAAAAAGGGGGGTGGCGGAAGGGGGCGTGACAAAAAGTATTTGTGACGGTTACAAATCGTCGCTTTCTTGTAACAACGGCAAATCAGTAGTTTTTGTGATGGTTTAATCCGACACAAAAAGCAGAAAAATAATCACTTTTAGCAACTTTATAAGATGCCATCACCAAAAACTTTTTTTAGAGACGATGGTTAACGTCACTAAAATATTATTAGCGACGGTCTCAAACGTAACAAAAAAAAGAAAAAGAAAATTAAATCAATAATATATTTGTGACAGTTTAAATTGTTGCTAAAGAATTGAAGTAATATATAAATGCGATAGGTTAAACCGTTGCTAATAAAATGCAAAGATTGATGATTACATTAGCGACGGTTTATAACTGTCACAAAAAATATTTTCCTAAAATAAATATATATATTTTATTAATTCATTGTAGTTTTGCGACAATTTCTAGATGTTGCAAAAAATAAAAACATATACAATGTATTAAAATTATTTTCTTGTGCAAATTATTAATATTTTCTAAAATAAAATGCATCCACATTCACTTCCACACACATCCACATTCACATTCACAAAATTGTATATACAAATAATAATATATATGTCCTGTAACAATATAATGTCAACCAAATATTCATTACAAAAATATATAAAACAAGCACTAACAATACTAATAATTTTTGATAATTCAAGAATTCAAATTTGAATCTAAAACAAAACAAAAGTAAACTATAGTACAAATAAAAAAAATATTTATTATAGCTTGTTTTAGTATCAATAGTAAGCTCCAATATCGATATGCGAAGATATCATCACCTACTCAAAAGGATAGCATCTGCAAAAAGAACAAAAAAAAAATAATTATTTACAATATAATTAATTTCAAGCTTACAAAAAATGTAAAATATTTGATATTTATTTTAATAAATAAATAAGATTATAACATATCCATGAATCGAGCGTCACACAATGTATCTTCCAACATCTTCTCCAACTATTCTTAGACCTTGGGATGGTGTTTCCAAATGAGCATTTGGCTTTTTCGCTTTTAAGACAAAGACATTGCAATATTCGGGCCCAATTGGAACTCCATCAATTTCGCACAATGTCACTAATAAGAAGTCCCTCCACCAATTGGAATATTGGTATATGAACTATCCAAAGAAACTTCAATTATATTTTACAATGATAATAATACTACTAAAATCAGGTTTTGATTAAACACATTCCCGTATAATCTAACAATAATTGAATAAATACAAAACAAGAAATCTAGCCAAATAATTCTACTTAAACACAGACACAACAACCCTTAGTAGTTCATACTTGTAGATATGAAACAAATATGAGATTAACAACAATAAAAAGGCAATACAGGTGACACAAAACAAAGATAAATAATCAATGTTGAGAGGTTGAGTCCCTTCTTTTCTGACAAGTCACTTGTGCCTAGCTAGTCGTGTGTGTCAAATTTCGTTGACATCCAATGTTGGTGGACCATTTTAATATGTCAACCAGTTCAAAAAAAAGTTTTTGAAGACAAGTTTTCACAGATGGGAATTAAGACTCTAGATTCAAAATCAGGAATCAGTTTCGAGTCCTGTCGTTTCCTACAAACCATTTGTGTCTAGTAAGTTATGTGTGTCAAGTTTCGTTAACATCCGACACCATTTGACCATTTTAGTGTGTCAACCGATTCAGAAATTTTTTTTTTCTTCTAAAGGATAAGTTTTCACAAACGAGAATTAGGTTCTATATTCAAAAATCAGAATCAGTTTTAAGTCCTAACTTTTTCTATAAGTCATCTGTGCCTAGTTAATCGTGTGTATTAAGTTACGTTGACATTCGATTAGTGTCTCAACTGGTTCGAAAAAATAATTTCTAAAGGACAAGTTTTCAAAAACAGAAATTAGGCTCTAGATTCAAAATCGAGAATCGGTTTCAAGTTATCGTCTTTTTGTAAAAGTCATTTGTACCTAGTTAGTCATATGTGTCAAGTTTCGTTAACATCCGAAGTCGTTTGACTATTTTAGTATGTCAACTGGTTTCAAAAAAGAGTTTCTAAATGACAAGTTTTTATATACGGGAATTAAGCTCTAGATTCAAAATCCGGAATTGATTTCGAGTCCCGTCTTTTCCTAAAAGTCATTTATGCCTAGTTAGTTGTGTATGTCAAGTTACGTTGACATTCGACGTCATTTGATCATTTTAGTGGGTTAATCGGTTCAGAAAAAGAGTTTCTAAATGACAAATTTTCACAAATAGAAATTAGGCTCTAGATTCAAAATCGAGAATCGATTTCGAGTCCCTTTTTTTCTTACAAGTTATCTGTCCCTAGTTAGTCTTGTGTGTCATGTTTTGTTGACATCGGACGTCGTTTGACTATTTTAGTGTGTCAACCGATTCCCAAAAAGAATTTCTAAATGAAAAGTTTTCATAAATGGGAATTAGGATCAAAATTCAAAATCGGGAACCGATTTCGAGTTCCGTCTTTTCCTACAAGTCATTTGTCCCTAGTTGGTCGTGTCTCAAGTTTCGTTGACATCCAACGTCGTTTTACCATTTTAGTGTGTCAATCGGTTCCGAAAAAGAGTTTCTAAAGGACAAGTTTTCACAAACGAGGATTAGGCTCTAGATTCAAAATCAAGAATCGCTTTCAGGTCTCGTCTTTTCCTACAAGTCATTTGTGCCTAGTTAGTCATGTGTGTCAAGTTTCGTTGACATCCAACACTGTTTGACCATTTAGTGTGTCAACCGGTTCAAAAAATAGTTTCTAAAGGATAAGTTTTCAAAAACAGGAATTAGGCTCTAGATTCAAAATTGAGAACTGAATTCGAGTCCCGTCTTTTCTTACAAGTCATTTGTGCCTAGTTAGTCGTGTGTGTGAAGTTTTGCTAACATTCGACGCCATTTGATCAATTTAGTGTGTCAGCCGGTTCAGAAAAATAATTTCTAAAGACAAGTTTTCAAAATTGGGAATTAGGCTATAGATTCAAAACCGGTTCCCGGTTTTGAGTCACAACTTTTTTTACAAGTCAATTGTACCTAGTTAGTTATCTTGGTCAAGTTTCATTGACATCCGATGCCGTTTGAACATTTTAGTGTGTCAACTGGTTTTCGAAAAAGAGTTTCTAAATGACAAGTTTTTACAAACATGAATTAGGCTCTAAATTCAAAATTGGGATTTGATTTTGAGTCCCATCTTTTCTTTCAAGTCATTTGTACCAAGATAGTCGTGTCTGTCAAATTATGTTGACATTTGACCATTTTAGTATGCCAACTGGTTTGGAAAAAGAGTTTTTAAAACGAGAATCGGTTTCAAGTCCCATTTGTTTTTTTACAAGTTATTTGTGCCTAGTTAGTCGTGTGTATCATGTTTCATTGACATCCAATGCCGTTTGGCCATTTTAGTGTGTCAACCAGTTTCAAAAAAGAGTTTGTAAATGACAAGTTTTCACAAACAGGAATTAGGCTCTACATTTAAAATCGAGAATTGATTTTGAGTCCCTATCTTTTCTTATAAGTCATTTGTGCCTAAATAGCCATGATTGTCAAGTTGCGTTCACATCTAACACCATTTGACTATTTTAGTGTGTCAACCAGTTTGTAAAAGAGTTTCTAAAGGACAAGTTTTCACAAACGGGAATTAGGCTCTAAAATAAAAATCGGGAATCGGTTTTGAGTCACATCTTTTTTCACAAGTCATTTGTGCCTAATTAGTCATGTGTGTCAAGTTTCGTTGACATCCAACGTTGTTTTACCATTTTAGTTTATCAACCGGTTCAGGAAAAAATAATTTATAAATGACAAGTTTTCACAAACGGGAATTAGGCTTTGGATTTAAAACTCGGAACCAATTTTGAATCTCGTCTTTTCCTACAAGTGATTTGTGCCCAGTTAGTCATGTGTGTCAAGTTCCATTGACATTCGATGTTGTTTGACCATTTTAGTGTGTTAACTAGTTCGGAAAAGGAGTTTCTAAATGACAAGTTTTCACAAACGGGAATGAAACTCTAGATTCAAAACCAGGAACCGATTTCGATTCTTGTCTTTTTTTACAAGTCATTTGTGCATGCTTAGTTATGTGTGTCAAGTTTTGTTGACATCCGACGTCGTTTGACCATTTTAATGTGTCAACTGATGCGTACAAGAGTTTCTACGTGAGAAATTTTTGCAAACGGGAATTAGACTCTAGATTCAAAATAGGGAATCAATTTAGAGTCCTGTATTTTGCTACAAGCCATTTGTGCCTAGTTGGTTGTGTGTGCCATGTTTCATTGAGATCTGACGCCGCTTGACCATTTTAGTGTGTCAATAGGTTCTGAAAAATGGTTTCTAAATGACAAGTTTTCACAAATGGTAATTAGGGTCTTGATTCAAAACTGGAAACCGATTTCAAGTCTCGTCTCTTCCTACAACTCATTTGTGCCTATTTAGTCATGTGCCTATTTAGTCATGTGTGTCAAGTTTTGTTGACATCGAATGTCGTTTGACTATTTTGGTGTGTCAACTGGTTTGGAAAATAGTTTCTGAAGGACAAATTTTCGTAAATGGGAATTAGGCTCTAGATTTAAGACCTATAATTGGTTTCGAGTCTCTTCTTTTTCTACAATTCATTTGTGCCTAGTTAGTTGTCTGTGTCAAGTTTCGTTGATATCTAACGTTGTTTGACCATTTTAGTGTGTCAAACAGCTCGACGTAGAATTTCTAAATGACAAGTTTAACCAAATAATTAGATTGAGAAATTAAAACAAAAGTAGTCAAGAAAAATGTCACTGAAATAGATACATAACAAAGGAATTATGGTACCTCCATCATAGCCGTGACACTGTCCTTATGTGTTTGGAGAACTTGCATCACATTTTCGCATATCAAGCAAAAGTTGCCTCTGATACCATTAACCTCCATAGCTTTCACAAGAGTTCTAGTCAATTGGAAGGGAACCTATATTATCAGTTTCATGTAAGAGGACCAATGATATATAGGCCATTTATCTGCAAGTTTTGTCTACAATACATAAAAATCAAAACAACCTACCTTTTCAGGGAACTTCTCCCGGTTCATTGAAGCTTCGAAACAGTCTCCAAAATCAATGTGCAATATCATCCAACTGCAACATGACATAATTAATATGAAATACTTTCAAAGCCCGATCAATTTAAAGAGCATTGTGATGCAAGTCTTTGACACCTGCGAGTGAGGTGTCTACATATATGACAATGTATATTGTGTTGTGATGACCGGCTACTTTACTCGTTTCACTTTCCTTCATTTAAACTTTGGGTTTGTCTTGTGGGGTGTCAAGTTGACTTGAAGCCTTGTTATTCATTTGGGTTTATGGTGTCCGAAGGTTTCTCTCAAATAATTCTTGCTCTCGTTTATTCAGTGTTGATTTTCACTTGTTCCGAAGAGTGCGAGAGCAGGTCTGAAATGCCTAGAATTGAGCGAAGAAAAAATTATGGGCTAGAGAACCAGGGCCATACGTGTGAGGCCTTGGGCCGTACGTGCGGGAGAGGAGCCGTACGTGTAGAATTCAAGGGATGTTTAGGGCAGAACACTGCAATATATGCAGGTGCGGAGCAAGGTGCGGGAGGAGATGGCCACACGTGCAGGGATGAAGGCCGCACGTGCAGAAAGGAGGCTCCGCACGTGCGGGACGTTGGGCAGTCCGAATCTCTATTTTATTTCCTCTTTAGGGCTGTGTTTGTATCACTTTTGGGTTATCTCTCTCTCTAAAAATCATCTCCTCTCCTTTCTCTCTGCATCTCATACACCAAAACACCTAGAGTTCTTGATTTCTTTGGATCTAGTGCATTCTAACTCAAATCCCTTCATCAAAGTGGAACAGCTCCACAAGAGTTACATTGTGTACGGTGGAGATTGAGCTTGGCATCTTTGATTTCTAGGGTTTCATCTTCTTTTCTTCATCAAACTTTGAGGTAGGGATTTTCTTGGGTTATATATATATGTTTTGCAATAATGATGTTGATTTAAAAGTTTCTCTTGAAGTTATTATGTTGATTTTGGTTTTGTGATGTAAAATGTAGAGATTTTCAAAAGAGGGTTTTAAAAATCTCAATCTTTCTAAGATAGCATCTTGAGGGTTGAAATTATCTTAGGCAAGAAAGTGTTGTGTTCTTGAAGGTCCCTTTCAAGTGTTTGGTGTGTGTGTGATTGTGTGTTGTTTGTAAAGAAGAAAACCTAGAATTTTGTGGGGGATTTCTCAAATAAAAGAAGATGAGGGTTTTATGGGTGATATTATACATGTATATACAAAAATTCGTGGTGGTATGCCATGATAAATAAGGAAAGTGAAGGGTTTCCTTGTGTAATTACAAATGCATATATAAAGTGATGTTGGACTTCTCTACACTTGAAAATCATTGAGATTGAAGATTGTTGTTTAAATTTTACAATAGTTTAAAATGATGGAAGTGCACAAATTATGGGCACACTGATAATTGGTAACAAACTTTGGGCTATTTGTGGAATAGCATTGCAAGGAGAAAAGGGAAATTTGATCATGTTAGTATGTTGTTGACATTATGTTGGAAGTGGACAATTATGGCATTGCATATTCATTCGATCGATCATTTCAAGATTATTATTTTGGCTTTGGCATATTGTATAGACATTTCAAGCATTATATTGTTACAAGTTTTGAATTGAGATGTGAAATCATTTACTTTGAGAAAGGGATAATGTGAAATGAAATTATTAAAATATTTTAGGGTAAATACGTTGGTAAGTCCGGATAGGAGGTGTAGATGAAAATGATTAAGTTGGCCTGAATGTCCGGGGTGAAAGACCGAAAACACGCGCGGAAGAGGTACCACTTCCTTTCCGGTTAACAACCGATAAAGTGGGGTTATTAGTAATGCTTGTTGAGCCTACTTACAGACACCAACCTAGGGATTACCAGAGTTGTATTTACCGCCCCTATGGATTAAAATTGGAAGTTTCGGAAATTGTTGAGATTGCAAACAGTTGTTGAAACATGGTGATTTTTAAGAAGAGCATGTAATGAAATTTTCTTTAAAATGGCATTGCATGGCATTTGCAATTGCATTTAACATTGGAAGTTTGCATAACTATATATACTTTGTAAAGGTTCTCTACTGGGCTTTATGCTTACCCCTATGAGATTTGGTGCAGGAAAAGATGTGGTAATCCTGTCGAGTTGGGGGCATGGATATATATTTGATGAAGAGTAGATGATTCTATTTTGTTGTGAAATTATTTGCTAGCCAAGGGTTTAAATGTATGGGTTCGTGAAACTATTTTTGTGTAACTGGGCTCAAGCCTTGGAATATGTAAGCCCTTAAGGGCATTTTATTTATTTTTGGGATGTAATGCTCTGCATGCTATAGATTCATGTGTTTTTATACCGTTGAATGTATAATTCGCATGTAGAACTTTTGCACGCACTTTATTGATTAATGACGAAAATGTTGGAGATCTATCGCTCTCCTTAATGAATGTTGGCTACTATATCTAATTTATGTTGGGATATTTCGGGGCATTACATCCCGTCTAGCCAAACCACAAAAGTACGACATTTTAACCAAATAACCTATCAAAAACAATCTAAACAACTTGAGATTCCTCAATTCGGAGACTAAACAAATAAAATAAAATAAAAAAAGGTTCATGGAGGCTCTCAATTAAGAGATAACGAGTCATCACTATTTAAATGGCACACTCATTGTTAGTGTAGATGATATTTCAAATTAAATTTTTATCCTTCACTGTAACTATAACTAGAGAAGCTGGCCTTATTCAATTATTTATCCAAGCAACCAAAGTAAGAGAAAAGAAAAAAAGAGTTGAACAGCTCCAATCCCAAACCATTTTATGTATGCGTTTTATTTTTGAAAATCATAAGTTTAATCAATTTATGATGCATTTGGCCCTCCATTTTAAACACTAGAACCAACCCACAATTATTAGTATATCAAGGTTTATATGATCGATCCATGTCACATATCAAAACAGTGAGCTGACACCTTGGCTCTACTAAACACATCACATTCAATTTAACAATTTTTCCGAAAAGGCATCTGTTAACTTGGAATTAAATAAATTATCATGAATAGGATTAAGATGTGTTGTGGTACATGGAAGTGGTACACAATATCAATGCCTACAAAAAATTTTGAGGGTTTGATAGCTCTGTATTGCATTCACTAAATTTATTGATGGCTTTTATAGTTACATGTGATGATCGCAATATTAAAGACTATGAAACATGTCAAGGAGAAAACATGATCAACAAACAAGGAAATAGATAACGCAATAAGGATAAGAAACTAACCTAATATTTTGACATGCATATCTCTTGACAATTTGTGGATGTTGATTTTTGTTCACTCCATTTTAAGTCAATTTGTGCTATGCTTTTGAAATGTAAAACAAGTAGCACAAAAAATCAAAACACATAATTTCTTTATCTATTTTTCTCACTTATGAAACAATGCAAATTAGAAGCTCAACACCATAAAGAGAACACAGATTGACCAGTAAAAAGAACAATTACCTAATTATCATCAGTTATGACCAACAATCAAACCCTAAAATCAAAACATTAACTATCATAAACAAACGATCAAACATAGCTGAAAAGATGAGAACGGAGAGGAGAAGAGATGGTAGTAGATTGTGGAGGTCTTGACTAGCCTAGACAGTACAAACAAAAATGGAGACAGTCACACAAGCAAAGGCGCCAATGAGAACAATAATAATGTGAGACGAAATCTACTATAAAAAGAGGTGTGAGTGATGAGAAAATGAAGAAATATATTATGTGAAGTTGTGATGTATTGATTCTGCAGAAAAAAATAATTGTTTCTCTTTTTTTTCTTATTCAAAGCTCTATTTTCTTTCTTTTTCTTTACTTGTTCATACACATTCCTCTACTCAACCATTTCTTCTTCATTTCTCAAAAAATTCTCATTGTTGCAATAGATAGTGTGCATTAGTTTCAAGTCCAACAAATTATATAAATGTCACTTTGGTATTTTATCAAACACTTTGTGTGAAAGAAAGCTAATGACAAAAAAACAAATAATCACAAGTTGAAGAACAAATAGTCAAAATTTACCAATTTTCGTCTATACAAAAAAATAGAGACACACAAACACATATACATGCACATAATTAACAAACATTAAAATAGATGTGAAAATCAATAACCTGTTGAACTTTACTTTAATAACATCTCATATTGTACATGCTAAGTTGCAAAGGCTAAAGACTAACAACTTGTACGTAATCATATTTGGCTATACGTGGATGCCGGAGAGGGAATCTACAGGCATTGATGTTGAGTAAGAGGGTCTGCGAAAGGGAGATTGTGAAAGAAGAGAAGAGAAGAGAAGAGAAAATGAAAGAAAATGAGGGGAGAGGAGAGAAGAGGAAGAGGGTAACTTGGACGCTAGAGGGGGTAATGCACACGCCATTCTTGTCGCCAGAGGGGGTACTGTCCCCATCGGTGTTGTCGCCAGAGGGCATACTACCCACGTCGGTATTACCACCACTGTGAAAGAGAGAGAGAGAGAGAGAGAGAGAGAGAGAGAGAGAGAGAGAGAGAGGAACTAAGGCTGGGCTGGGGGACGAGATTGAATTAATAAGATTTAAGTTTTTGCGACATTTTGAAAAACCGTCTCAAAATAGGAAAAAAAACCCAAAAAAAAAAAACTTTTGTTGTGATGGGGTAATGTATTGTTGCATATAATGACTTTTTGCAATAGTTTTGGGTTATCCGTCTCTAAAAATAGTAATTCATTTGATATTTTTTTACGACGGCCAATTATTGTCGCCAAAAAAATTATTTCGCAATGGTCTTTTTTGTAGTCGCAAAAGCTTGTTTTTTGCAACAGTATTTTAACTGTCACAAAAAGTTTGTTTTTTGCGACAGTATTTTAACCATCACAAAAAGTTTCATATCTATAGCCCCCTTTTCTAGTAGTGAGATAGCAAGCGAATGAAGGGCGATGATACAAAGATGATAAGGAATAAAGTTACTCGGCGATGAGCAGGAGAGATAGGATGACAAATAGGTTGGTAGCTTGGGTGTTTGTGGTGGCGTCAAGGGTAGAGGTTGAGGAGGGATAGGGGTAGGACAATAATGGATTGTGGTGGGAGGGGCTAATAATGGTGGGGATTTCGTGGGTGGAGGTATAGTGACTTTTAGTGGTCAAGGTGAGCGGTGGGGGATTAGAGATTGTTGGTGAGGGCTAGAATGGAGTGGGAAACGGCTAAAAGCTTTTGACGTCCAATTTAAAATGACATGTTTCCTTTTGAATTGATTATTTTCACCCTTGATTTTTGGTTGAATTTCTTAACAAATGTTATAATTGGATAAAACTAGCACAATGTGAAAGACTAAACGACAAAGTTGATATAATTGAAACTAAATAAACTAAATTAATATAAGACACACACTACAAAGAGTGGGTAAATTTTTTCCTAATATTTATGTTATTTAATTAAACTATGAAGTCTATGCAGATTATGTTGCTTGTACACCATTCCAAGTCAATTACAAAAACTTGCCGCATATAATCACTAAAAAAATA
Organism: Camellia granthamiana; assembly: GCA_036172215.1. Taxonomy (NCBI): domain Eukaryota; kingdom Viridiplantae; phylum Streptophyta; class Magnoliopsida; order Ericales; family Theaceae; genus Camellia; species Camellia granthamiana. The sequence goes on along the minus strand of CM069907.1, from coordinate 52,463,335 downwards.
AAATAAAATTGTTGATTAAAAAAAAAGAAATCACTAAAATATCACTCATCTCATGAGTTGTTTACTTTCATACACACGTAATGGTAAGGGAAAATCTCAAATCAATTGGATAATAATAGAATAATTTTATGAGGGCGCAACTCAATCTTTTGTGGGACACAAGTTTGATGAGGTGCAAATCTTTCTTGTGCACCTTAAAGATTCTCGTAGTATAATTATTTTTAGATTAATCCATTAAAATATTATTTTCTCCAATATTAAAGTTTAGACGACTTAAGCTATCGTCTAAGACTCACAAAAAATATTTTAAAAAATTCTCGTTGACAAAGGCCCAAACTTTTTTAAAATGCAGTTAAATAAAGTCTAATTTTGATATTTAGGGGTTGTTTGGGATGTCCTAAATAAGTGTACTTTTTGACTTTTTAGACTAAAAAGTTGAGAAAAAAAATATGATTGTTTGTGTTAACTTTTTGACTTTTTATAGAAAAATATGTATTAAAAAATTGTATAAATTAGTGTGTAAGGAAAAATTAAGATTGAGAGTTGTGCAGCCGTACTTTTTGACTTTTGGTAAATAGTGATAACTTTTTAACTTTTTGAGTAACTTTTTGACTTTTTAACTTTTTTTTCAACTTGCCAAACTTGACCTTAATGTGAAACTTCCAAAAATCTTAAGCAGCTACTTTTGCATGTAGAAATTTTCCAGATATATGGCCAAGAAGTCTCTTTCAAGAAAACTAGAGCAAAGATGACATAAGGAGTGATGTTTCACTCTTCCATGGACTATTATATGGTGAGCTGTTCTTACCCGTCTCTGTGTGTGGGTGTGAGATCTCTACTGCCTTTCATAATCGTTTCTCAATCTTCTATTAAAATAGTCATTTGAATCATAAAATATTAAAATAGTGAATAAATGTTGGATTTTTTTTTTTTTTTTTTTTTTTTTTTTTGAACAGGAAAAAAAGGGCTCTGTGGTGTCGTCATAGCCCCATTGGGCCCTAGCCCCGGGGTAACCGGTTGCCAGCTAGGAATTAACCCCCACCAAGTGGGGGACCCACCACCAGGACACCAATGGAGGGAACCCCACGCCGCAACAGAGGCCAGGGACCGAGAGGAGTAAAGGCAGGGCTCACAGGGAGTGATTACAACCTGCCCCTCCCAGGAATCGACCCTAGTTCCCCTGTGAGGGAATGGGGCACATCCTCCACCAGGCCACCAACCCTGGTGGTAATAAATGTTGGATTTGAAACGGTCCAAATGTGTTGTTTTTCTGTGACCTATAAGACCTTTCTGGTCAAATTTATTTATTTAATCTTTTAATTTTGAAAATTTTTCATATTAGAAAAAAAAAAAATTGAGTAATTATTTTGTCAACAAAAAAATCATTGTTGGTGCTTTTCGTTTTGACGTTTTTTTTTTTTTTTTTTTTTTCAACTTTATGATTTTCTTTATTTATTTTTTTCTTGATTGGCAAGGAATTGACTAATTGGTTTTTCTTTTTCAGTACACTTGACTTTGCTTTGCCTAGCCTATTTAGTTTTGATGATTATTATTAATAAAACAACCCCGGTTGGTAGCTCGAAAATCCGTGGGTCGAATGGGTCGAAAAAGCAAAACGACGTCGTTTTGCATTTTTTTTTTTTTTTTTGGTCTTCGTCTTCCTATCAGAAGTAGAAAATCAGAGGAGGAGGGGAAGAAAGGAGGAGAAGAAGAAGGGAGAGGGGGAGAAGAAGATTGGGAGGAGGAGGAAGGAGGGAGGGGAGGGGGCCATAAAAATCGGCTGGAGGAGGAGGCGGGGCTGCGGCGAGGCTGAAGGACTGGACGAGCTCCTCGCGGCGGAGGCACAGGCGGCGAGGCGACGGCGTCGGCAGAAGCGACGAGCGGCGAGGCGACGGCGTCGGCAGAGGCGACGACATCCTCCTCTCTCCCTCTCTTCTCTGCTCTCCCTCTCTTCTCTCCCTTTTCAAATTTCGGGCCATTTGACCCTTAAATTTTCGAGCTACCACCAAATTTTCTTAATAAAATTCAAAGAATTTGATTGTGACTTTCTAGATTATTCTTGTTGATCAATTCTTGGTTTGCATGCTTTCTATTGATTAGTCCACTTCAAAAAAAGCTTATTGATCAGTGAGTTTTAAATTATATTGATTTATTTTCAATTATGTTAATGTATATGTGGTATTTCTAAATATATTAGGTATTGATTTCCTAAATATATTTTGGAATAGCCATAGTTAGGTTTCTAGTAGGATATTTTTTCTCATAATTAGGTTTCTAGTAGAATACTCTTTCTCAGCCTATATATACAGGCCTTCTATTATATAGAATACATTCAACTCGACATCATTCAATACAATACATATTATTTTCTCTTTTTCTATTCTAACATGGTATCAAAGCTATAAGTTAAGTTCTTGGTGTTTTTCGCCTTACCGGCGGGCGGCAGCCTTGCTTTGGCCGCCCGCTGGACCTCAACCTATTCCGCTGTCATATTTTCTTGTCAATATTACTTCGTGGTGATCTCTTCTTTTATCCGCTGATTTATTCCTACCCCAAATATCTCTATCACATATATATATTTTTATATCATGGTGAACATGGTTATACACCATGCAAACCACCTATACCGCCAACTTTGGCACACTCTTTAAGCTGCCTCATTGGCGCATTACCTAAGCCGCCTCCTTTTGGCACACTCTCTAAGCCGTCTCCTTGGCACACAACCCAAGCTGCCTCTCTTGACACACAACCCAAGTCGCCCCCTTGGGCGCACAATCCAAGCCGCCCCTTAGCGCATTCAGTTATCTGTTGCCATCAGTGTTCAGCACCACGTCATTAGTTATGTATGTGCCACGCTTATTGGTTCAACATCCAGTTCTCTACATTGGTTCGGCATGACTCCGTTAAACTGTCCCGACATTGATTCCGGTTAGCTCCAACATCGGTCCGGCATGACTCCTTCAAACTGTCTCAACATTGATTTTGGTTAGCTCCTACATCGGTCTGACATGACCTCTTTAAATTGTCCGGACATTGATTCTGATTAGCTTCTACAATGGTCCAGCATGACCTTAAACTGTCCTGGCATTAATTCCGGCTAGCTCCTACAACGGTCCGGCATGACCTTAAACTGTCTCCCGGCATTAGCTCCGGCCTCTGATATATCTCAAGCGCCCTTGCGCTCTCGTTTAGACTTTGCAATCTATTTGCCTTTTATTTTATTCAGTTTTATTTCATGCTTTAGTTTCTCTCTCCAAACTCAAGATGTTTATCCTCCTTGAGTTTGAGGGGGGATGTTAATGTATATGTGATATTCCTAAATATATTAGGTATTGATTTCCTAGATATATTTAAGAAGGGCTTTGCTAGGGAGCTCTAATTAGAGCTGCTCAAAAGTAGCTCTAATGAGCTGTTACCATTTAAAATAAAAAAAAAAAAAAAAAAAAAAAAAAAAAACAGAGGAAGGTAAAAGACAAAACAGGAGGGAGAAAATGACAAATTAATGCCCCTTTAGAGCTCCAATTTTAGAGGTCTCACTCATTTTTGATTTAAGAATATCCATAGTTAGGTTTCTAATAGGATACTCCTTCTTAACCTATATATACAGGCCTTCTATTGTATAAACTACATTCAACTCGACATCATTCAACACAATTCATTAAATACAATACATATTATTCCCTCTCTCTACTATTCTAACAAATTATATCACATCACAACCATTGCAATGTACTGATGTGGTTGATTTATTTGAATAAATAATTTTCAACAAAATTTTTGTTTAAATTTTCAACACATCCATTGCAATCCAATGGTGTGGGAAATTATTTACTTGAATAAATGTATTCCAACAAAATTTTTATGTTTAAATATACAACTATCACATTATTATCAAATTATCACTGTGGGTATATTTGAATAAAATGAATTTTAATATTTAAAAGAAAAACGTTTAATATATTTTGTTCAAGTTGTTAATTTAGACTCCTGACAAAAGCTAGTGTGAGTAATCTTGCGTGGATAATTTTATTAATTTTTCACAAAATAAAAATAAAAATAAATAAATAAATTGATGTACGGAGCTGCTAGGCAGCTCGAAAGCCATTGCCCCGAATGGCTCGATTTTCCGAAACGACCACGTTTTGATTTTGTTTTTCTTTCCCTCTTGCTTCATCTTCTTCGTTCCACTAGGTAATCTAAAAGAAGAAGAAGAAAATGTTCACCAAAAGAAGAAGAAAATTGACAGAAGAAAATTGCTCTGGACAACAATCATCAAAATGTTCACCAAAAGAAGAAGAAAATTGACAGACTCAAACCCAAAACATCTCCCTCTACACTCCTTACAATCCGATCTTATAAATGCGGGAAGCTAACAACAAATCAAACAAATTAAACCCAAAACCAAATCAAACCCAAATCTGGGAAAGTTAAACCAAAAATCTGGAAAAAAGAAATCAAACCCAAAAATAAAAAATCAAAACCAAACTGCCACAAACCCAACCAGAAAAAATCAAACAAAATCAATCAAACCCAAAACAGAGGGGGAAGAGGAGGAGTGCAGAAGAGAGAGAGAGTTTCAGCAAAAAAACTGCCCCAATTTCATCAACAAAAAGCACCAATTTCAGCATCAAAACAGCAAAACAGTAGCAATCAGCTTCTCGCCATCACCGATCAGCTTCATCGCCATCACCGATCAGCTTCTCTTCCTCCTCCTCTCACCGATCTGCAAGCAAGGGAAGGAAAAGAACTAAAAAAAAAAAAGAAAGGAATTTCGGGCCAGTTTTCGAGCCAAGCATTCGAGCTACGGATCTTTATCCATTGACGTATTGCGTTGCTTGACATTTTAAAAGCTGGATAGCCCATGTACTCTCCAAAAATTAACCTGACGAGGTTATGTGAGCTCTCAAAAAAAAAAAAAAATAAATAAATTAAGAAAAATGTTAGAAATTCTAGAAGATTTATTAATTTTTTTTTTTAAACACATTATATGGATCTCATATGAATCTCACACTAAAATAAAATATTTAATAAAAATTTTGATAAATCTTTTAAAATTTTTAAGATTCCTCATAAATTAATCAACGTCTTCTTCTTCTAATAATTAATGAACGGCCCACATGCCTGCCAAAAATTAACGGACGCTCCACGTGCTCTCCGTAGAGTTAACGGACGGCCTAGATAACCCCATAAAGTTGTTGATGCCGACAGTCCTAGACAAATAGATAGACGAGAGAAGATATGAACAAATAAATAGGTATGTGCATAAATAGGTAAGAATCATAGTATGATATTTTCAAGACCAAAAATAAAATGAAAATATAGAATTTGAGGCAAATACCTCAAAAATTTTAAATTTAAATTTATTGTTCAAAATAATAATAATAATAATAATAAGAGCAAAAGAAATTCAGTTTAGATTGGACCAAAATTAGGACTTTTCTTAAGTGTGCAACTTACACCTTACACTTACGTCTTTCTGTTTGCTGTCCTGTTTTATGTTTACACCTTCCACTTACACCTTTTGTGTTGATTGCACATGGTGTACAACCTTATGGGATTGCACACCATAACAGGACCCTCAAAATTATGGTCCATCAACATTCCCTCTTAAAGCTTCACAAAAATTAGTAGTGAAGTGATTTTTATTTAAAGTGCTTGAATTTCATTGCCCAAAAGGCCTACACTTTTGGATTGTTTCGATAACTCAAAATTACAGTTTTTTTTTTGGTTTCGTTTTGTATTTTTTTTTTTTTTTGGTTGTTTTTTTGTGTTTTTTTCATTAGCGTTTTAAAGGCTCAACTTTTAATCCAAAATTGTATCCTAAGGCCAAGTTTGGGAACACCCCAAAAAATCAAAAAATCAAAAAGTTACTCAAAAAGTTAAAAAGTTATTACTATTCACCAAAAGTCAACAATTACGGCTGCACAACTCCCAATTCTAATTTTCCCCTACAAATCAATTTTTACAATTTTTTATTACACATTTTTCCATAAAAAGTCCAAAAGTTAACCCAAACATTCATATTTTCAACCTCAACTTTTTAGTCTAAAAAGATAAAAAGTGCACTTATTTAGAACACCCCAAACAACTCCTAAATTTTGTTTCAAAAAAGTCCTCAATAAGTGAATTACCTGTGAGGCCTAGTTTGCAGCACCATTTGTCCTAAAGCTTAAAATTTATAGGGTTAGTTATATTCTGGTCTCCAAATTTTGAGTTTGAGTATTGTTATTCAAGACAAAAAAAATTAGATTCAATTTTCAAATCTAATGACGTGACAATCAATTAAAATATTAAATTGTATCAATCTGATCTCTAATATACAAAGTTTTTCAATTTATCCCCCTCAATGTTGCGTCTATTAACAAAGTTAGATTAGGAATACTAAATTTAAACAATTTATTATGTTGGGGACATATTGACAATATTTACACAATGGGATCAAAATAAAATACTTTTATGTATTGAAAACTATATTAATACTACTTAAATATTGAGAATTAAAATGATACAAGACTCATATTTTAAAAATCAATTCATTATTTAGAAATTTTTTTAGTACCAATTTGAGTTTTCCACTCATTCTATTCCAATCCCTTTTTTTTAGCCACCACCGATTCACCACCTGCAAATTTTCCCCATATGATGTTTAAGAGGGCTACTAAATATCAAAATATTTCACCAAAATATTTCTCTTCCTATGTGGCTTTTCACATGACAAGATGGTTCCATCATTTTTTAAAATGATAGGCTTCACATATGCAATGCACATGATATTTGTTATATGGATATACACAGGAAGTTAAGTAAATACCATCCTTCGTCTCCTTTTATTTTTATTTTTATTTTCTTTGTCATACTTCAATACATTTTCTATGCATGCGACACATTCAACACATTCAACCCCATTTACACAATTGCACAAACAATAACACTATAGCCCATGACTTGTATAGGGTAGAAAAGGGAATCCCATACTTCCCTTTCCCAAACAGCCCTTTAAAAAAAGCCCAAAACAATAACACCACCCACACACTACATATGAACTCTCCTATGCCTGACCCATTTCCATCACCACTCTCTGATCGAAACCCTAATAGTCCGATGGCCAATGCGGTCAGGTTCACTAGCAGAATTGTGGTGCCGAGGATGAAAATGGGGGACTCATCGAATGTGAATCTTCCAGAATTAGCATCATTGTCATTGGCATTAGTTGATGTGGCTTTTTGTGTTACTTCAAACACTATGTTTGATATTCCTAGTAGCTTTAGTACAACACTTAAAAATCCAAAAAAACCATGCAGTCATGGCGTTTAGCCTCCACATTCTTTGGTTGTTCCACCATGCATGAGCTGATAGGCCACTGCGAAGGTATTCAGAGAGGGTGTACAGGTTGTAGATTACAAAAATAGCAACAGGTATCAATATGGTTGGTTCTCTCGCCTGCATAGACATATATTAAGTTGTTACGGTAACTTTTTTAAGTAAAAAAGTGTTTTTCTATATTTGATTGTGACCTTAAAATTAATGTGTCAGTGGATATAGCAAGTGGTGGCGGTAGTGTGACAGTGTAGGTGGTGGAGGTGGTGGTGGTAGTATGGTGGCTCTGCCAAGACTTGAGTCCCACATTAGCTTTTATTTGTTGATGTACGGTAACAATTGCCAAAAAATGCATACAATACTTTTCGCAAAATATATTTTTGTGAAAATAAATTGAAGTCTTTGGTTACATCAAGTTAATGCATTCATCAACAAATGGATTTGAATCATTATCCATGAAAGATATGTTTTTGAAAAATATTTTTGTCAAAATAGATGGAATGTTTGATGAAGTTGATGGTAGAGTTTGAAATCCAATGCCTACAAGGAAAAAGGGAAAAAAAAATGGGTGCAATAGGGGCAATTGGATTGACGTGAGAACTAAGGTCTCGTTTGGCAAGTGACTTTTTTAGTCAAAAAGTCAAAAAGTTACTAAAAAAATCAAAAGCCAACAACCCATACCAAAAAGTCAAATATTCAATTTTCTTTCTACTTTTTGCACATCTTTTCGTAAAAAGTCAAAAAGTCATCACAAATATACAAGTTTTTTTTACATCACATTTTAGCTAAAAAACCAAAAAATTACTAAAAAAGTCTGTTCCCAAACGAGTTGAATTAACTATTTTGGGTCAATTAAAAAATTAGACCAACCAAACTCATAAAGATCAAATTAGTTGAAATTATTGATTTTTCAATTTGCTTGCTCACCCCTAGTTAATAGAATTGATTAATCATGTAAAATCGGAAGGTGGTGATTAGTCCTCGCCTTGGGCATGAAATGTGAGTTCGTGATGATACAATAGGCTGGCAAAATAGCATAACATAGCTCTGGAATGGATCGTAGGCCCCACAGTATAAGCCACATGTAGGCCAAACATTGACGTATTTGGAGCTTGTCTTGGAGGGTAGGAACAAGTGGATTTTTGATTGAGAACCAAATTTCAAGGAGCCCAGTAGACCATCTCTTCTGCTGGGTCATTGATCCAGGCCCACCGGGGGGTGCACACCCTAGAAATGCAGGTGGGTCAGGTGAACAATAGGCTGATCTCCAACCCCTCCCATGGATAGTAAGTCCAATGAGGACATCTTCTGTTGTAGATCCATAAATCCAACCCACCTGGACAATACTACCCGTAAGCAACTAAAGCATGATTTTTTATTTCATAAATTCCACATGGTTTTAGTTTTTTCTCTTTGTGTGTGTGGTTTTTTTGAAAAATAATAATGGAAAACTGTCACGACCCAAACCCGCCCCTATGGGTTTAGCACCGTAACCGGCCAGTAATCCGAGATTACCGAAGGCCTGCTTAACAGTGAGACAGTAAAACAGAGTACAGGGGCATGGCGGAAGCCAATACAGTAAATAAACAATGTCCAATGAGCTGTGACAGTCTGTATGCAAAAAGACTTTTCATATATATATACAGTCAGTACAGAACAGTATGCATCATATATACAATCATTCAGTACAGAGACTTAGTCCCTATTAAACAGTACGTTACAGTGCAAAATATTCAGTCGGTACAGTAGTACATCACAGATACAGAGACAGGCGGGGAGATTAAAAACACCCCTAAGCCATAGCTTGAACGGTACTAGAACCTCAAAGTGAGGCACAAAGGTTGGCTTGACAAAACTGGAGTTTACCCCGACGCTTCTAGCAACGATCCGGTGCCTGCACACCTACATATATATATGAGCAGTGAGCTAAAGCCCAGTGAATAACATAATGTGTAAAGGGGTTAAGAAAGAATGTCCTTTCAGTATTTTAAACAGTCGTTCGCCTCGGTAAATCAGTTATACAGTCGGTGGCTTATACTTCATGTCATATCAGTCATTTAGAAATCATAGTAATCGTACGTGGCACATCCGATAGCAAAACAGTACGGTGGTAGTAGCAGTGTCAGTACAGTAGTAGTAACGGTAACAGTACAATAACAGTAACGGTAACGGTAACAGTACAGTACAGTAACAGTGCAGTAGCGATAACAGTAACAGTACAGTAACAATACAGTAGCGGTAACAGTAACAGTACAGTAACAGTAACGGTAACAGTACAGTACAGTAACAGTGTAGTTCTTATGGACTCAAGAGGTGTCTCGCATAGATTCTAGAGGTGGCTCACACTGTAGCACTTAGGTCTGTGCAGCACTTTGCTCCAGAGATATCTGTGACAGTAGCAGTACAGTAAACAGTAGGTCTTAAAAGACCGAGCAGTCAGTTGATGGTCATCAATCAGTAAACAGTAGTGGTTCCAACGAGGGAACCGACAGAGATCTCTGTAACAGTAGCAGTAATAGTAAACAATAGGTGCTAAGGATGCCACAATACAGTTCAATATATAGGACATACATTCATTCAGTAAACAATATCAGTTCAGTAAACAGTTCAGTTCAGTATTCAGAAGATAATCATTTTGAACATATCTTTACACAATTGTTACTCACAGAGTTCTGGGCTACAGTAAGCTAGAACGCGTCTCCGGAAGCCAACCCTACACAGTTACAGATTGAACACACACTAAGCTATATAGTTGGGAAAGATAATAACTTAATCCCTAAATTTGCCTTGGTATGTTCTACATCTATATCCTCATTAAGATGCCTTAAACTAGGCCTAAGAATGCCTAGGATGGGATGAGGATGCAAAGATGCACTTAGAAAACATTTTCAGAATTTTTCAGAAAACAGGGGCCTCGCTCGAGCGTGTCTTTCTTAGCTCGAGCGAGCTTGTCAAAACAGTGGGGTTGCTCGAGCGTGGACTTCCTCGCTCGAGCGGTCTGCAAAAATGCAAAAAGTGCTGGATGTTGGAAATCTCCGCTCGATGCTCGCTCGACGTCCGCTCGAGCGTAAGACACAGTCCTCGCTAGAGCGTAGGTTCTCTCGCTCGAGCGTGCGTCTGCGTGCACCAAGATTCTGAGAGCTTGCAATTTACGCTCGAGCCACCATTCCTTCGCTCGAGCAGAGCTCAGAATAAATGATGGTCGCTCGAGCTTGGAATCCTTCGCTCGAGCGAAGAAGCCAAATTCTGGAATTTCCAGATTTGCCTCCCAAGCTCAAACCAAGCATTCCTTAGCTCAAAACTCGACCTCTTGGGCCCAAATTCTGGAAAACACAACTAAACTCAATATACAATAAGTTTCAAAGCTCAATTTGAGAAATCAAGGCCCAATGGTGAGTTAATTAGATCCAATTTCAAACCCATTTTCATGAACATGAAGAACATGCAAACATGCATGAATTCAAATCATTTCAAAGCTTCAATTTGATGCTCTAGTGAGCCAATTGTTCCAAAAACAAGTTGAAAACATGGTTCTTAACTTTAACATGGACATGCATGTGAAAATCTTTGAAGAACAACCTCAATAATGTGAGATATGTATATGCATGCAACAATTTAGCTCTAATTCAACACTTTTGAACCAATTTATGCCTTAACTCTTTAAACTACCATGATCCATGCTAGAAGGAACTTAAACACAACAATAAGAAGGTAAATTCTTTACCTAAGTCTTGAACTTAAGGTGTAGGAGCTCAATGTTGCTATCAACCTTCAATTCTACCAAAATTCAAGCCACTCTCCTAGTTGATTTCACAATTCTCTTATTTCTCTCCCTCTCTCTCTTCCTTGGTCGGTTGACTACAAGAAGATGGCTGATGAAATGAGTTGGTTCAAGTGTAATATGAATATCAAAATGTTGATATAGTGGGCCACTAAGGATGGCAATAAGGTAATTAAGTCAAACCATGCAATTTATCAATATTTTAATCTAATTTAATCATACCAAAACAGTTTTCAATTTAATACACCATAAAATCCTATAAATTATGATGATTATAAAACACCAATCGATTTCGGGTTCGGCCGCCGATAAGGCCTTCAATGAACAGTTTAAACATAAAAATACAAACATATAATCAAATAGTCAAATAGATAGAATGCAAAATAACATATACACTCAGTCAATTCAGTTCCAGTTTTCAGTCAGTCAGTTCAGTATTTCGATCAATTCGATTATCAATCATAGTCAGTCTCAGTTTAGCAGTAATCAGTACTTAATCAGTAATTAGTGGTGAGGGTTATTACAGTCTCCTCTCCTTATAAAGAGTTTGGTCCTCCAAACTCGAATCTCCTTCATTCCGGAAGAAAACAGGACGTATGACCCAATCTCAATCTTAGCAATGCACAGAAACAGAATCATAAATCGTATACAGAGATTAGGGTCCATATTAAAATTGAGTCTTATACATGCTCGGGTTTTAAAGTTAGGGACAGATTCAGATACATGTTTATTTTCATATTCTCGTCCACAGCATACGTAGACGCACAATCCTTGCTTATGCATACATGGTGCATTCATTAGCACTACTAGAGCAGATACAGAACAGATACAGTACAGGACAGTTACAGTTACGTGTTGGTTATGAATAACCAGTTCCATAAAGGAATCCCGAAAACGGGTAACAGAATAGAACAGAACAGATGTTGAGCCCCTCGTGACGAGGCCTCCGGTACGGATAACAGAGTACAGACAGATATACGTTCCATAAAGGAACTTCCGATACCGGGCAGCTAACATGTATCACGAATACCTATCAGAGCTTGAACAATCACTCAGTACACAGTATATAGCATTTCAAAAAACATAACTTAATTCGTGACATAGAACGTGAACACATTTGCACAGTAGTAGTATAGTAGGATTCACACTACTTATATCAAGTACTTATCGGGGTTATAGATTTGCGCTGGTCTCAGTTTCATAAGTAATTTCCCCCGTTAAGTTACAGAGTTTCGATTCATTCTCTTCCGAGTTGTTCACCCGGTCTTAGTTCAATTTGGTTCTCAATTCGGTAAGCCATCACAGTCAGTCTAGTTCATTCGGGAGTCATCGAAAACATAAGGCGAATTTGTACATTACTCCCATAGCAGTAGGTGGAGTTCTGAAGCAATCATTCATATACTATTCATCAGTTTCAGTCCTCACAGATTCGACCATACTGTGTGTCAATACGGAAACAGTCATACAGATTACATATACTTCCAGATAGTCACAGTTTATGATCAAACTGGTCTGTTGTCAACAGATCCCATCAGTTCTGAAGTACAGTAATCATCAAACAATCATTCCCTAGTCAATCAAGTTCATGGTCATAACGGTAGTACCGGGTAAGTAATCACGTGTCATGTACCCAGTTTTCCCACATTGTAAGCAATCTGGTAATAGCTTTCTCAATAAGGGTTCCCTCAGGTCAATTCGATGAAAGTTCGACCAGGTCATGTCAGATGCAAGTTCTGCCCAATCATTTCAAGTAAAAGTTCAAAGCACAAGCATCCAACAGAAATTCTATCAGTTACACAAAGGGTTTCATCAACCTACCGTTCCATCAGATTAGATTAGATAACAGTTCCATTCCTATCATTTCCAGATGAGGTACATGAGCTCATCAATTGTCAAACTTACATCAGAGTCCAGTACCATTACAATTCTTATTAAAGCAGTACAGGTCATATACAATGTGTTCCCCCCAATAAGTTTACAGGCAAATGCACAGGCATGCAATTAATCATATCGAGAGGTAAGCATCACCGTCAATATAGCAATTTCCAAATAAATCCTTCATATAGGCATATGGTACACGGTAATACATCACACGGGGTTCCAAATCAGTCATATAGTCACCAAAGTATAGGCTCGCAAGTCTAATCAAACAGTCATGTCAATCATCCACAATCACAATTCACAGTCTAGAGTTTATCATTTGGGGTCTTTATTCAGGCACACAATCCCGGAGTCGTAATCCCAACAGTTAAATCATTGAACAAAAATCATAACAATCATTCCGAGCAAAGGTATCGTCATGTATGTGCATGTTCAGAGTCTACTAACATTTCCTATACGGATTCACGAGTTCGATGTACAATACAAAATAGTTTCTCATCAACAGTAGATTTCAAGAGATTCATTATTCACAGTCCATTCCTCTCAGTCTTAACAGTATTACAAGCATGGGAACATATATACAGGTGTGAGTTCAAAATCAGTTTTCATGTAGGCATTCGTTCACAAATTCATAAGCAGAAGTTCATCTTTACAAACCAATATGGGTTCTTAGTTTCAGCAGTCTCACACACAAACAGTTCGCGTGTATAATTCGAGTTCAAGGGTCCGTTCATTCAATAATGTCTGTCAACACGTAACAGTGCAGTACAATTCATAGTCGTACAAATTTCTCGAATTACAGTCAATCATAAGATATTCCCATGTTCGATAATTCTAGTACAGTTCAAAAGGTCATTTTCACTTTCTGTTACTTCTGTTTCATTCTTTCTGATTCAGTTGACGATGTTGATTTGGATATTTCAATGCTGCTACGTTGTCTCAGGCATTATACTCTATCCAGGACATCTACACACTTTGACGGTTTTAAAACGTCGATTCAGTCAAACACATCTAGGTCACACCCACCTTCAGTTCTTTTCTAGTCTTTTGTAGTCAGTATCTATCATGTGGGGTGCCTATCAAACTAGCTAGGTAAATTTCACCTCATATTCGACCACAGTCTTATCACCTTACTCAAGTTGTTCCAACTCAGGTACTTTTCTATCTCGAATGCATTGGGGAAAGTATTTTTCGAAGAAAACTTCACATATTTCTCAGTTTCTAAACCCAAGTCTCAGTTTTCGGTGATTCAGTACCTCCCAGAAATTCCGGTGGTTTCAGTTTATTTGGGTTTCTGTATCAGCGTCATCAGATCATAATCAGTTGATTTAGGCATGTATGTCTGCCTTTATTATCTCAGATTTTCGGTTAAGGCTTCAACCATTCCTTCTAGCCTGTTAACTCTAGCATCAGAAGATTCGGTTTCGCCTACGTTCCTCATCTTTTCCCTTATTTACATACAAATAGGGTGATTAACAATATAGGAGAGGTTCTTACTGATTTCACATTTCATTCCATAACAGATGTGTGTATGCTTTCATTTCAACTCGGGTACGGTCGCATGACCCTTTACTTCCACACGTTCATTTTCTTTTACATAGATTCTGCATTCGGTAATCACATTCACATTACGTGTTATTCCACTTAACTTCGTCAGTTATGCATATAAGTTTCGTTTCATTTCACATAGGCAGTACGGTACTCATAAGCATAGACAGTTGCATACTTAAACACATTAATCACATTAGCATATTTATTCAAGTCATCGCCACACACTTATCATGCTCATGTAATGCCCTACTTGCTTTTCTAGGACATCCTATAGCTCATTTCGACACGTGTGTGCGGTATAACTCGTGGTTAAGTATCGCTCTGATACCACTCTGTCACGACCCAAACCCGCCCTTATGGGTTTAGCACCGTAACCAGCCAGTAATCCGAGATTACCGAAGGCCTGCTTAACAGTAAGACAGTAAAACAGAGTACAGGGGCATGGCGGAAGCCAATACAGTAAATAAACAATGTCCAATGAGCTGTGACAGTCTGTATGCAAAAAGACTTTTCATACATATATACAGTCAATACAAAACAGTATGCATCATATATACAATCATTCAGTACAGAGACTTAGTCCCTATTAAACAGTACGATACAGTGCAAAATATTCAGTCGGTACAGTAGTACATCACAGATACAGAGACAGGCGGGGAGATTAAAAACACCCCTAAGCCATAGCTTGAACGGTACTAGAACCTCAAAGTGAGGCACAAAGGTTGGCTTGACAAAACTGGAGTTTACCCCGACACTTCTAGCAACGGTCCGGTGCCTGCACACCTACATATATATATGAGCAGTGAGCTAAAGCCCAGTGAATAACATAATGTGTAAAGGGGTTAAGAAAGAATGTCCTTTCAGTATTTTAAACAGTCGTTCGCCTCGGTAAATCAGTTATACAGTCGGTGGCTTATACTTCATGTCATATCAGTCATTTAGAAATCATAGTAATCATACGTGGCACATCCGATAGCAAAACAGTACGGTGGTAGTAGCAGTGTCAGTACAGTGTCAGTACAGTAGTAGTAACGGTAACAGTACAGTAACAGTAACGGTAACAGTACAGTACAGTAACAGTGCAGTAGCGATAACAGTAACAGTACAGTAGCGGTAACAGTAACAGTACAGTAACAGTAACGGTAACAGTACAGTACAGTAACAGTGTAGTTCTTATGGACTCAAGAGGTGTCTCGCACAGATTCTAGAGGTGGCTCACACTGTAGCACTTAGGTCTGTGCAGCACTTTGCTCCAGAGATATCTGTGACAGTAGCAGTACAGTAAACAGTAGGTCTTAAAAGACCGAGCAGTCAGTTGATGGCCATCAATCAGTAAACAGTAGTGGTTCCAACGAGGGAACCGACAGAGATCTCTGTAACAGTAGCAGTAATAGTAAACAGTAGGTGCTAAGGATGCCACAATACAGTTCAATATATAGGACATACATTCATTCAGTAAACAATATCAGTTCAGTAAACAGTTCAGTTCAGTATTCAGAAGATAATCATTTTGAACATATCTTTACACAATTGTTACTCACAGAGTTCTGGGCTACAGTAAGCTAGAACGCGTCTCCGGAAGCCAACCCTACACAGTTACAGATTGAACACACACTAAGCTATTTAGTTGGGAAAGATAATAACTTAATCCCTAAATTTGCCTTGGTATGTTCTTCATCTATATCCTCATTAAGATGCCTTAAACTAGGCCTAAGAATGCCTAGGATGGGATGAGGATGCAAAGATGCACTTAGAAAACATTTTCAGAATTTTTCAGAAAACAGGGGCCTCGCTCGAGCGTGTCTTTCTTAGCTCGAGCGAGCTTGTCAAAACAGTGGGGTTGCTCGAGCGTGGACTTCCTCGCTCGAGCGGTCTGCAAAAATGCAAAAAGTGCTGGATGTTGGAAATCTCCGCTCGATGCTCGCTCGACGTCCGCTCGAGCGTAAGACACAGTCCTCGCTCGTGCGTAGGTTCTCTCGCTCGAGCGTGCGTCTGCGTGCACCAAGATTCTGAGAGCTTGCAATTTACGCTCGAGCCACCATTCCTTCGCTCGAGCGGAGCTCAGAATAAACGATGGTCGCTCGAGCTTGGAATCCTTCGCTCGAACGAAGAAGCCAAATTCTGGAATTTCCAGATTTGCCTCCCAAGCTCAAACCAAGCATTCCTTAGCTCAAAACTCGACCTCTTGGGCCCAAATTCTGGAAAACACAACTAAACTCAATATACAATAAGTTTCAAAGCTCAATTTGATAAATCAAGGCCCAATGGTGAGTTAATTAGATCCAATTTCAAACCCATTTTCATGAACATGAAGAACATGCAAACATGCATGAATTCAAATCATTTCAAAGCTTTAATTTGATGCTCTAGTGAGCCAATTGTTCCAAAAACAAGTTGAAAACATGGTTCTTAACTTTAACATGGACATGCATGTGAAAATCTTTGAAGAACAACCTCAATAATGTGAGATATGTACATGCATGCAACAATTTAGCTCTAATTCAACACTTTTGAACCAATTTATGCCTTAACTCTTTAAACTACCATGATCCATGCTAGAAGGAACTTAAACACAACAATAAGAAGGTGAATTCTTTACCTAAGTCTTGAACTTAAGGTGTAGGAGCTCAATGTTGCTATCAACCTTCAATTCTACCAAAATTCAAGCCACTCTCCTAGTTGATTTCATAATTCTCTTATTTCTCTCCCTCTCTCTCTTCCTTGGTCGGTTGAGTACAAGAAGATGGCTGATGAAATGAGTTGGTTCAAGTGTAATATGAATATCAAAATGTTGATATAGTGGGCCACTAAGGATGGCAATGAGGTAATTAAGTCAAACCTTGCAATTTATCAATATTTTAATCTAATTTAATCATACCAAAACATTTTTTAATTTAATACACCATAAAATCCTATAAATTATGATGATTATAAAACACCAATCAATTTCGGGTTTGGCCACCGATAAGGCCTTCAATGAATAGTTTAAACATAAAAATACAAACAGATAATCAAATAATCAAACAGATAGAATGCAAAATAACATATACACTCAGTCAATTCAGTTCCAGTTTTCAGTCAGTCAGTTCAGTATTTCGATCAATTCGATTATCAGTCATAGTCAGTCTCAGTTTAGCAGTAATCAGTGCTTAATCAGTAATTAGTGGTGAGGGTTATTACAAAAACAAATTAAAAATACAATCAAACAGTCTCACATATTCAATTTGGCCGGAGTTCAGTCACACATGGTTCTGATTTTCGCCGGACAATGACATTCTTTGTCATGTCATTTTCTTGTGTAACTCATTGATAGGCGAATCCAAATTAATTTGTTTCCTAGTTCTTGCTATAGCATGAAAGTTTTATTTTTTTTTCATTCTTTTTAAAAGTTATCTATCTAATACTAGGGGAACACATGACCATGTCCAAAAAAGCATAAACAAAACGGTCTTATATACAATTTAACACAACACGTCTTTCAGACTACACATACTAAATATTTTCTCCATTTTGAGGCAAGAATGCTTTTGTGTTTACTCATTATGTGATCTTAACCATTAAAAAAACGGGTGAAAACGTGAAAAGCTAATTATTATTATTTTTTGTTTAAGAAATTGATTTCGTAAATGAGGTGCTCCTTTATGAGAAGTGAAATTCGAATTTCGGTCTCATTGTTAGTTGAAAATGACTTCTAAAATTTTGATTACTTTTTTTGTCTGTTAGTTGAAAGTAGCTAAGTAATTGTTTGATTGGTTGCTTATCTGTTTTGTAATTTTGAAATTGTTTAAAGATTTCAAAGAACTGGTTTCTCTTTTTAATAAGTCACAACAAAATATTTATTTTTAACTAGTGTCGTGGCAACTATACACTTTTAAAATTAAGGTGATAGTACATGTCAGGATAAATTGTGACCTAGTTGACAAAATAATCCTGTGTGTGTGAAATAAAAGAATTTTGGAATAAATTTCTTCAAATCACAAAATATTTATTAAATGTGAAATAATGTTATCCTGAACAAAATAGTATTACCATCATTAATTTACGAATCAAACATTATAATAGAATGAGACATATTCCCTCCAGTCCATAATAGAATATATGTTTAATTTCTACAAATTCTTGTTTAGTCAAATTTAATGGTATATGTAAACTTATAGCCTTGCCACATTTTGTTTTGTTGTACTTCTACATAAGGAAAAAGATGAAGAAAATAAATTACTTGCACAAAAACAGATCACAAAATGAATTACAGAATACTCGTAATGAGTGAATTTCAACATAAAATATCCTTATAAATATTTTGTGATCTTTTTATGTGCACATAAAAGTCATGAAAGATGAATGGTAGTCTACTCACCTCTTCACCCCAGCTGGTACCATATTCATAGCCACAACTTGCAACTTGGTAGGCTGCCTCAATACAACTTGAAATATTGTTAGGATTAATACTACTTGTCTTCATGCCCGATAATATCTTAGCAGCTGATTTGGTGAATTCCATTGATCTTCCAAAAGTCTTGAGCAAAGCCTCATTGCTTAATTTCCCTAATAGTAAGAAATCAAATTTATTTGTTAAATAGGCACATAAAAAGAAGAAAAATACTAGAATGTATTGTAATTTATAAATAAGAAAAAGTTGGGGGACTTACTAGTAATTTCATTGTCATCAAGTGATAAACCATAGATTACTTTACGCTTATGAAAACATCCTGTTCCTCCATAGAAGGGTCCTTGAATCCCTACTATTCCACCCACTAAGTACTGTTTCAGACATTAAACAATAACTTGTTAATACATACACAAAAATAAAATACAGTATGCGTATAGAAAGCATATTGTATGGATAAGATTTATAGCACGTTTGGTCCACACCATATTCTTAATTAATAATCATTTGATATGAGTTCTTTGTCTTGAACCTATTGTTATTTAATAATGGTGGGAATACTAATTAGTGTTAGGGATTTACGTGTTAGTTCTACTAAGTGAATTTATTGTGTAATACGTCCTATGATAATTAATTGTAATTTTCATCATACAATATTAAAAAGTGTCACTAATTGTTAATTTTCAGCAATAATTTTAAAATTGTCACAAAAAATGTCACTAATTATAAGTTTTAGTGACAATTTTAAAAAATCGTCACAAAAAAGTTACTAATATTTAAGTTACAGCGATAGTTTGAAAAATTTATCACAGAAAAACGTTACTAATTGAAAGTTTTAGCGACAATTTATAAAAATCGTGACAAAAAAAGTCACTAATTATTAATTTTTAGTGACATATGTAAAAAATGGTTACAAAAAATTATTTTTAGCAAAGATTATATTATGACTTATTTTTAATAAGACTTGATAGAAATTTGATAAGAATACAACTCAGCTAGTGTAAGAACAAGACGAAGTCAGTTGTGCAGCACTACATTAAGCCTCAACAAACAAGATCAAGCCTCAGTTATCATGACTAACTTCTAACTGATTACTGTTAAAGAAGTTAGTAATGTAACTCTCTTAGTTAGGTTAACTGAGGTTGAGTTAACTGTTGTAACAAACTTCTGTATAAAGTGTAATAGTTGAGTATGAATAAATAAGTTGAATAGATTCAAAATATTCTTTAAAATTATCCAACTATTAGGAGGTATTGATAATTTACTCTTAGTGTTATACGCTGGTAATTGGTGATAATCTATATGTTTTTGTTTCTAATTTTTTTAATAAAACATTATCAATCTATTGACAATTTTCATATGATTTTATTATATATATATTTTTAAAATAAATAAATAAACAACCTCTATTTAAAATTATGGTTAGTTTTTTAAAAAACAATTATGATGAAATTGTGTAATTACAATAATTTGATAAAGTTTTTTATACTAAGACTCCCTCAACTATTAAAAAATATCACTTTATCCCCTCATCTATTATTTTGCCAACAATTTTTATTTTTATTTTTAAATATGTATAAATGTTCCATTTTTAAAGTTCAACTTGAGCCCACAAAACATCAAAATTGGACCTGTATATATGGTAAGAAACAGTGTTGGACAAACATCAAGCTGACCCATCCAATCTGCCCAACACAAACGAATTAATGTTGGCCTAACAATTTCAGACAATCGAGTTTTGATCGGGTAACGAACATACAAGTTTTAATACGTGAAATCCAATTGACCTCATGAAATTAAGAATTCTAATAAACTTATTTGGTTTGGTTTTTCAGAATTTAGTTTTTAGAAAATTGAAATTTTTTATTTTTTATTTTTCATGCTTTTATTTATTTATTTTTACTAAATTTTTTAATATTTTAAGTATTTTTTTTTTTAAGATTCATCTAACATAAATACACTTAAATAGTATAATATTAGTAAAAAAAATCTTTAAAAAATTCACTAAATATCAAAAATTAAAAAATATATATAAAAATTTAGTATATTTTCATATATGTATTTATTCATTTTTTAAAATATTTTTTTGGCAAATATTTTACTTTTTAGATACATCTAAATAAGGTGTATCTAAAAAGGTAAAAAAAAATTACTTAAAATTTTAAAAATATTCACTAAAAATAAAAATAAAAAATAAAAAACTCAATTTTTAGAAAATTAAAACCAAATACAGTGAATATATTTACATATTATTGATGTATTATAGTAATTTTTTGTTCAATAAACAAAGTATTAAACCTTGAAAGTGATGGTTTTCACAATAGAACCTTTATTTTCTTATTGTTCATTTTTTTATTTTTTATTTTTTATTTATTTTGTAAAATTAGAATTTGTTCAATCTATCAATCCCATCCATATCCACCTGTCAATCTCTAATCCGTTCAATCAATTTCAAAATGATAGATGGTTTAATAGAATTTTCTCAACCCAAATCTCATTCGATCGGATATGACATATGCTTGGTAAGAAATAGACTTACTTTGTAGAAAACTACCAATTGGTTGCCAAAAGGGTCGTCTTTTAATCCATCATAGAAGACTTGAGGAGACTGAACAAATGCCAAGTCATCCCTTTGATTTTTGAATCCACCAAGAAAAAAACACATTGCGTGGAAAACAATTCGTGGATTATTTGCGTACATGTCACAATCCACATTAAGCATGAATGGAGCACTTGTCATCACTCCTGATACTCTTGTCTGTTCCATCATTGTAAAATTATTTGCATAAATAACAATATACAAATCAGACCAATAATTTAATAACATAAGCCAAATAATTAAGACAAAGTATATATAGTAGTTTTATAGAAGTTCATTAATTGTGGAGAAGAATAAAGTTCTTACGAGAACATTCATAGCCCCAGCCTTGAAATGACGATGATGTTTAGGACGTTTCTCTCTGGACATATAGACCAGAGGAGGTATTCCATTCGATTGTACTTCCTTGTTCTCCCATATAACCTTCAAACATAACATAAATTTAAAGTCTCCTTACATGGCCAATAAAAAAAAGGTAATGATTGAGATCCTTACCTTCACAAGATCTTCACAAGGCCCTCACAAATAAAAATGGCAATGGAGGTTAATGGGGTGAATATTAATTCCCCATCCCCATTCTCCTATTATTATTTTTCCCCATTCTCCATTCCCGTCCCCCATAGGTACTACCCCTCCCCATATCCTTATAGGTTTGGATTTTCCCCTCCTCGTATCCTCATGGGTTTGGGTTTGGGATTTTTTTTTTTTTTTTTTTTTCCCGGTTCACAAGCAATTTATTTTATTTTATTTTATTTTATTTGGCTCAACAACAAAATCAAATACACATTAATTAACATTGTCACATTATTCTTGTCAAATTTTATGTATATTTAGAATTTTTTTAATTTATTTATAAAAATTCTATTCCTACAAAAAAATTCCATCTTTTTAATTTTTTTTTAAAATTTTATATATCTCCTTCTCTTCTCTATTAATTGATTTTCGATAATCTGAAGGCAAGCTTTACTCTCGTTTCCATCTTCTTCTTCTTCTTCTTTTAAATTTTTATTTGCATTTATAGAAAGAATTTTCTTGTTTTAATATCTCTAGCAATTGTTTTATTAGATTTCTCTCTGATTTGATGGTAACCTTAGATTGAATTTCCTTATTTTCATCTTAACTAGTGATCACCTTAATTGAAATTTTGTACATTTTTTTTTCTTTCAATTTCTATGTTTTGGTTATGATTAATTGCACGTTTTTTATCGATAATCACAATCTTGTCGCTGTTAGATTGTCACCATCGCAAATTGTCGTTGCTGTAGTGAGAGGATGAGAGAGAGTGAGAATTAGAACTCTAATTGTAAACAGAGTAATGAAAACTAGGGATGACAATGAATAACCTGCCCTGTGGGTATCTATGGAGACCCAACCCACATACATGGATTTTACCATTTTTTCTTGTTCATCGGGTAGGATAAGTGATATTCTTTAAATGCAAATAAAAATTAAAAAAAGAAGAAGAAGAAGAAGAAGATGGAAACAAGAGCAACAACTCACCATCAGATTATCGAAGATCAATTAATAGAGAGGAGAAAGAGATACATAAAATTAAAAAAAAAAATTAAAAATTAAAAATTAAAAAAGAAGATGGAATTTTTTTTTGTAGGAATAGAATTTTTCTAAATAAATTTAAAAAATTCTAAATATACATAAAATTTGACAAGAATAATGTGACAATGTTAATTAATGTGTACTTGTTGAGCCAAATAAAATAAAATAAGATAAGATTGAATGTATATTCAGCTTTGGTTGTGAATCTTAAAAAAAAAAAAAAAAAAAAAAAATTAAGTTAGGTTGGGGAAAATCCAAACCCATTAGGAGATATGGAGGGTAGTACCTATGGGGAAAGGGAAAAAATAATTATAGGGGAATGGGGACGGAAATTAATATCCACCCCCATTAACCTCCATTGTCATTCCTAGTAAAAACGTATGGAGAAATTATTTTCCGATATGAAAAAAAAACATATGGAGAAATTAATGGGTACCCATTTAAAGAATATCACCGACCCTATCCAACGGATAAGAAAAAAAGGAAAAATCCATGTATATGGGTTGGGTCTTCATAAATACCTACAGGATAGGTTATTCATTGCCATCGTTACTCACAAATCTGGATCACTCATGATGTGGACCTTATACGTACATGAGTAGACCCCACACATACATGGAGGGTTAGGATTACTTTGGAGGTATCGGGGTCAACCCAAAAGAGTCCCAAACATTTTTCATAAAAAAATAAAAATTTATTATTGTTATTATTTTATAATTTTTGGCTAGGTTAAAAGTCACATCTTTTATATTTTCAATATTAAATAAATGTAGGTATGTGGAAAAAAAAAAAAAAAAACTTTTAATTTATTTTTTTGTTGCATAAATTACACATTTTACCCCTACTATTTGAATCAAATTAAACTTTGGTTCCTATTATATCAATTTGAAGAAAAATTTTCCAGTATGCAATGCATACCGTATACAATTCTATCACAAAATTACACATGTCTTTACGAACTTACATAAGTGATCTTACAAAAATGTATAAGTTGAATATACAAATTTGCTTAAGTCTATTCATAAAAGTAAAGTTATGCGAATTTGTATTCAATTTATACATTTTTGTAAGATTACTTATGTAAATTTATAAAAACTTACGTAATTTTACGGTAAGGTTACATATAGTGTGCACTGCACACCAGAGCATTATCTCAATTTCAATAGCTTGGTCTCTACACCTTAAGTTCAATGTCAGTTTAGTAGACACCCTTCCCAAATTGTTAGAAGATGAATCAAACTAAGTAACAAGAATATAAGCTGATTAATTCTACATAACAAACAAGTAATATTTACATGGGGGCTGCCTAAAATACAAATAAATTATTGGATTCATGAAATACCTTAATTATAGTGGGGTGGTGTTTGCGTTGTATATTTGAGAAATCTGCAAAATCACCTGCAAGTTCACAAGGTATGGACCTTTGGGCTGCTTCTTCAATTTTTTTGCTAAGCATTTCATATTCATCCTACAAAAGAGACGAGAGATAAGAAGACATAGATTGAGCTTATTTTATAATTATATAGTCAATTTTATATACATTATTGAGATTTTTTTTTTTTTTCTTTGATAAAGTATTGAGTCTTCAACTTCAACTCAAGCGATTTGACATAGTAGGAGGAGAAGGCCCAAGAAGTCACATATTTGAATCCTATGAAAGTCAAACATCTCAAATTTTTAGTGATTGAAGGTTTGTACAGTCATCAACTTTAAAACCTTAGAATTAATCGAGATATGTGTAAATTGATCTAGACACCTAATTATTCAAAATAAAATAAATAAATAAAAAAAAACAGTCTTCAACTTGTTTTGCTTCACTCCCTTTATCATTACTTCATATTCACTACTTTTACGTTAAAACTAGCCTTCCGATGTTTTCAAAATTCTAACATGGTGTTAAAATTAGGTATTTTGTCTTATCTCTCAAGTTAAAATTAGGTATTCAGCCTCGAGTCTATTTCTCTCGTTTTATTTATCTGCCTGTCGTCTTTTTTTTTTTTTTTTTATCGGCAAAGAAAAATTTCATTAACAGCAAGAAATTAAAGGTATAGGAAGACGACATGCTTTGAGAGAGATTCGGAAGTATAAAAATACCCCTACTACTGCTACTCGCATCCATACAACCAACCCCTTGACCTCACTTTTTTTTTTTTTTAAAACAAAAAAAGTTAAGAAGAACTTAACTAGAAAAAAATACAATAATCCCCACAAAAACAGCCCACAAAACCCAAAGCCACAGCCAAAACCCAAGACCAAAAAAATAAAATTAAAAATTAAAAAAAAAAATTAAATTAAATTAAAAAACTACACTTTACCGCCCACCTACGAATTTTGAAAACTAAAACATTCACCTAAGCAGCTTCAACTCCCAACGTCCACTGACACTCCCACGTCTGACAACTCCCAACGCTCCAAGCCCACCTGCTACGGCTGCTAAAACTTTTCCCCAACCTGCTGCACGCTCCTCTGCACCTACCGAGGATGTTCGCTGGCCGGAAAACTCCATAGCCACCATCTCCATGGCTGGAAAACTCCATTTCCTGACATCTCCAAGCTGCTATACTCCATGCTGCTAGACTCCCAAAACCTAGCCAAGGCCCACTCCGGACAACAAGCTGCTACACCCAATGCCACACCTCACCTATGCTGTTGAACCAACCCCTTGACAATAATCTGTCTGTCGTCTTCACATGCAAAAGAATGTTAAAAACTTATTTTACATTGCCTACATTATTTATCTATCATTGTGCGCTCTTCTATTTGGCTTATATATATTATATATAGATAAATTACATTAACTTCCTCTTAAATTTAATGAAAATACAGTAAATTTTACAATTTAAACATGGATAAAATCTATTTTATCTCCCTGTTATATGACTTGGTTGCACTTTTTTTATGTCACTTTTAAAAATAGTCATATACTCCCTGATTTTGGACTAAAATGTAATCATTAACAACGTTAACTATATATGTGAAATAATTATAATATCCTTAAATCCTATATTTTTTGTTATTTTCTTTCTCTCTCATTTCTCATTCACATAATTTATAATGTTTAATATTAATTCAATTAAACCACAATTAATTACAAATTCTTAATTATTTTTTTGTAATTCTTAAATTTTTATTATTTATATTTTAGATCACAATTAATTCTAAATATTTAACTATTTGATGTAATTACTAAATTTTTAATCTAATTTTAATTTAATTATATTTTAGATCATAATTAATTCTAAATTCTTAATTATTTATTATAATTTCTAACATATTAATCTAATTTTAATTTAATTACATTTTATATCAATTCTTTATTATCGTTTATTTTATATTTTATTTAATTATAATTTAAATCAATTCTTAATTATATTTTATATGTTACATCAATTCTTAATTATATTTTCATTTATTTTAATTAAAATATTAATCTAATTTTTGGTTTAAAACAATGGGGTTTAAATTGTCCTTTTTTTCTACTAATCTCATTCTAATTTTTCAAAAAACAAAGCTCGCTCTAAAAAATAGTGTGTAATATATCTTCTATTATTTTGGATGGAAAAACCAACGTTAATACTTTATTCCAAAACCACATGAGACCTTTCTGACTATATTTGAACAATGGGGAAAGTATAGTGTTCCAGCCCAAACCATAAGTGGATAAAATGAATTTAACCCTTTTAACATAATTACATTAACCTCCATTTTAATAAAGCTAAAATAATTGAAACTAATGCAGCTGATGTAATGATAAAGAAAATATATATTTTTTAGTGTAAAACATATGAGAATATTATTTTTTTTCATTCATATAACTGACAAATTATTGATAAAAAGTGATTAAATTTTATGAGAATTATTAGAACTTAAAAGAAACTGAGGAGATATAAGTGTCATTTACCCTTATTAAGGTAAACTACTAATAGGTCCTACAACTGCGATTTGTAGCTCGAATAGAGGCCCCCCCGAATCCCCCGAATTTGGAAATGACGTCGTTTCGTCGTTCCAATTTTTTTTATTTTTTTTTTTTTGAATCAGAAAATCAGAATCAGACGCAGAAGAAAGAAGGAAGAGAAGAAGAAAGAAGAAAAAAGAAAGAAGAAGAAAGAAGAGAAGGCAGAGGCGGAGGAAGAAGGCAGACGCGGAGCTCGACGATCGGCGAAGCTCGACGATCGGACGGAGCTGCGACGATCGGCGGAGCTCGACGATCGGACGGAGCTGCGACGATCGGCGGAGCTCGACGATCGGACGGAGCTGCGACGATCGGACGCTCGGCCGGAATGCAGGGGCCATTTGTGTGTGTGTGTGTCTCCCTCCTTCTCTCTTCTCTCCCTCTTTTTCCCTTTCTACTCTCCGCTCTCCCTCTCTCTCTCCCTCTCCCTCTCCCTCTCCCGCTTCCCTGCGTTTGAGCTCGAAAAATGGTCGAAAATGGAGGAAAAAAAAAAAACCTAATGCCCAAAACGACGTCGTTTTGGGCATTAGAGGGATTCGGGGGAGCAATATTTCGAGCTCTCAAACATTAATCTAGGTCCTAATAGTTGGATTTAATTTATATCAAGTTCTATTGAAAACAAGTTTTAGTAAAATCTTCGGTAAAATAATTTTTTTGTGATGATTTTTTATATATGTCGCTAAAAATTGACAATTAGTAATTCTTTTTGTCACGATTTTTATAAAATGTCGCTAAAACTTACCATTAGCGATTGTTTTGTGATAAATTTTTTAAATTGTCACTGAAAGTTGAAACTTAGTAACATTTTTTGTGATAATTTTTTTTAACTGTTGCTAAAACTTGTAATTAGTGATTTTTTTTGTGACAATTTTCAAACTATCATTGAAAATTGATAATTAGTGACGATTTTTAATAGTATTTGATGTCATTAATTCTCACATAATTTATTGAACAATAAATCCCCCTATTATGACTCATACGTAAGTTTCTCTTATTGTTTTGACAAGTGACATCAGCTTGAATTACCTTCATCCTTTTCCATTCTTGTTTGAACTCCGGCGAAACATCTCGAGGTGATGTGGACTCAATAGTGAAGTATCTAAATGGGGCTCTGATTTGAATGTTGTACTTCTTACAAAATGGAACCCAAATCTTAGCAAATTTGGAAGCTTCAACAAGATAATAGAAGGTGAGAGGAGAAGCACCATCATCGGACACATAGCAAGCTAACTTATCAGATGGATAATCAACTACTAACAGAGATAGTACAGTATTTATTGTAAGGATAGGGGGTTCTAGGACAGGATCTGTTGTTGTAACAAACATGTCCACTGGAGGGAGGTCAAGCTTCCTGTTTAACCCAATAAATAAATAAATAAATAAACAAAAAACAACAATGATCCATAGCACTAATTTGGGAGCACTAATGGGCCACTAATGAGGTGGAAATTCAAAAAAAAAGAAAAGAAAAAAAGAAAAGAAAACAAGAGTAAAACATCCCATCATGTGAAGCCCAGACCATTTTAGAGCTATTAGTGTTCATCTTTCTAATGGTCTCACTCATTTTTTATAAACATTATGTACCAAGAAAAAACATATGAAGAAAAAAATTGAATATATGGTGTAAATTTAAACATGGTGCTCTAATTTTTTTTTTTTAAATTTTTTCTTGTAGAAATAAGTTCATTCAAGCGCTGAACTCGTTACCATATCTATTTGAAAATTTCAATCCTAATTTGTTTAAGTCTACTTATATAGATTATTAAATAAAAATATATGATTACAGATATACGAGGCATTATTGAAAAGTGAATCAACCAGGCACTAGATTATCAGATATTTTTTTCTTACTACATATCATTGTCATTGGCGGAAGCAAAGAAGGACGAGAGGGGTCACGTGCTCCCTTCAGTTTTGAGAATTTATTTATTTATTTATTTATTTTTTGCCTTTTGTCATGTATAAAATGTATTTTTTTTCTTAATATATTTTTGGTTAAGGATTTATTGTATTGTTCATAACAAGTAATTATTTGATACTTTAAGAGCATTGTGTGATATTATTTATATAATAGTTTAAACCAATAGTACAGCAAAAAATCTTATAGATTGGATATAATAAACTCATATTTTTAAGCAGTTGACAGACTGCTTAGTGTGATTTGTGATTTCTTATGCTTTGAGCATCACGTAGTGTAACGCCCTCAAAAATTAACTCATAACATACACAATAATAAGATGCATTACTTAAGAAACTAACCACAATTCATTCATCAGAGTATTACTAAATAAAGACATTACATATAACATCCAAAATAAATGCCCTACGGGCTTACATCTTGCCAAGCCAACACTTGGACACAAATATCATGAGTTCTAACTCAAATACAAATAAAGCCCTAGGCTTGAATGTTTACATGTAATTCAAATAAAAACTAATAACTAAAGGCAAGGCTTCATAGTCCAAATCCTTCCAAGCTAAGTCCTTGGAGGTAGTGAATCACCTGGACCTGAAAATGATGTTCCCGTATAGGGTGAGCCACAGCCCAGTAGAAATATGCTAAACCAAATATAAGCATTGAATAAAGCAATAGCATTTAATAGATGGTTAAACAAGATAATCACTATATCATTCTCTATGACATGTTTCACTTTTCATTATTACCAATATGGCTCAGAACCTAGCCAAACTTTCAACAGTGAGATATAGATATATCAATTTCACATTACTTCCAATTTCAACAACACCAATGAGACTCAGGCTCATATCAAACACTTCATACTTCCATTTTGATACACATTTTAGTGCTGTATCAATAAAACACTTCAATATAAATAAGCACACATAAAAGTGATGCTAATGGAGTCCATCCCCTATCTCCTCCCAAACAAAAATCCGGTTTAGAGGTCCATCCCCTATCTTCCCCTAAACCGTGGAGTACATCCCCTATCTTCTCACATACAACATAATGTATGTAAACACATAACATGTACAACACCCAATCAATACACAGTGTCTGTATTAATTCAACAGTCAAAATTAATGACTTAACCGATGTGATTAGTTTCAATTATCCCTTATTCACATGCAATGTCTACAACAATCACGACTATCCTCCACCGATCGCCGAAAACAGTTATTTCTAGACTGGAAATAAATAAATCAACAATTAAATAGACGAGTGATTTAAATCAACCAACTACCCCATTTAATCAATAAATTCCTCAATCTCATGAATTTAACTAATTTCCCCAATGTTCCTTAAATTAATTAAACAATTCAATTTATTTAAACAACTAGGGTTTTTCCCAAAATTACCAAAATACCCCCAACATATTAAAATGCCAGAACTTAGAACAAAACGTATACATTGGAGTAGGAAATCCCTACCTCGAAGAAAGAACCCAAAACTAGAAGACTGAGGTGATGACCCAAACTCCAAAGTGCTCCAAATCCAAGATTGTTCAGATTAAACTGAAGCTCTCAACCCACTCTAACTTTTTAATAAAGGAACTAGGGTAGAAACGCACCCTAATTAGATCAAACCTAAGAGAAAAGGTGAATAGGGAGAAAGAAAAGTCGGACCTTAGGGTTTAGAACAAAAAGAAGATCAAAAACTGCTTAAAATCCCCGCTGCTAACTATTTAAACTGGACAGGCTCGCTCGAGCGAAGACTCGCTCGAGCGAAGGAAAACTCGCTCAAGCCAAGAACGCAATGCTTCAGGTTTGCAACCCAGAAGCACGCTCGAGCGAAGAAAAGCTCGCTCGAGCGAATAACTCGAAAACATACACCTCGCTCGCTCGAGCGAGGAAACACAACCTTCAGGTCTATACTAGACGCAATCGTTCGCTCGAGCGAAGAAACCCTGGCTCGAGCTACCAGACACAAACTCAACCCTCGCTCGAGCGACCAAGTCCTCGCTCGAGCGACCAACCCAAAAACTAGACAGCAACACTTGGTTTCTGAACCCAACCAACCTGAAACAAAACCTGCCCAACACATCCTACAATTCCAAAGAGAAAATAAAGGATGACAACAACAATTATATAATGCCAGAATCTACGGAACCTAAGTCCGGATACAATAATCAAATGGGAGAAGATCGGGGTCGCTATACGTAGGCAATGCTATATGGTATTCTAAGACTGTTTAATAATTTTCATTCAAAACACATCATTTATAAGTAATGTCATCTCTTTAATATTTTTCTACCAAATAAAAATTAAATAGATTTTATAATAATTTGTGCTATAAAATATGTGTTTTTATTTTCTAAAATTAAGAATTTTGATCCATAATTTTTTATGCTAAAATTACAAACGTACATTACCATCCTGCACCTAATTATTCTACACTATTATAGAATTTTAATTTGTTCCTATTAATAATGAATATGTAATTTTTTATGCTTAAATTTAGCTCATAAAATTATTATTATCTTAACGTTCATCATGATTTTTTTTTTAAATAAAAAATTATAATTAATAATGCCCCCTTTAACTCAATTTCCTGGCTCCGCCACTTATCATAGTCAGTTCATTTACAAACACATAAAATAATCGTACAATCAGATACAATCTTTTCAAATGTTTGTTGAACCCATAAAAATGTGAGACTATGTTGTTCAGTTTTGTAATCGATTTATATGTTTCTTGACATTTTTTTCTTTTTTTAGGTGAATTTATAAAAATAAATAAATCGATTAAAAAATTGCTACAAATTGGGCGAGGGAAAACAAAGAATAGCGCACCACATAAGATAAGAAATATGTTGGTAAGCTATAGATATACCGTTGCAAGAGACGTTCTGGGTATGTTTTGTAATCAACTTGGTTCCATTTGCTGCTGAGAATGAGAACCCAAGTGAAAGCAAACCATGACTCGCACAAAAAGGCTAAGATCCAAATGAACCCATGATCTTTGAGAGAGAGTAAACGATAGCGTAGAAGAGAGAAGAGGAGGAAAAGGATGATGAGTTCAACAGCTCTTGGTATGTTGTTTCTACGACTGATTCTTTCATGGAGAGGTAGAGAGATAGGTTTGGCCATTTTGAAGAGGAATAGGAGGTGTACTTACCTTCCAAGAGGACTGGCTTTGTTTGTAATTGGGTGTGTTTGATCTTCTGGTTATGGTTATTTATAGGGGATTTATGTGATATGTAACCATTCGAAAATTTAAATTCGTATTATTTAATTATAAATAAGAAAAATTTTAAATATTTAATTAAATATTTTGTAAAAATAAAATAAAATAAAGTGTAATTTATTTACATCAGGGTCATTGTATAGAAAAAATAAATAAATAAATAAATAAAAACTAGTAATACAATTATTTAAACTTATCCATTTGAAGGATAAGCTTCAATTCATAGCATACTGATGGTAAGGCCACGTGGTGTGGCTACGCGTCCCAAAACTTGCTGAGCAAGTAGGTGTGGCTACGTGTCTCAAAATTTACTGAGCAAGTAGTACTCCCTAGTATAAAAGGAGGAGAGGTGCTCTAAATAGCACAAGGGAAACAAACTAAGAAAGGGGAAAAAAAATATTGTAAATCAAGAAGGTTTTTTATAGTGAAAAGAAAGAGTGATGTATTAATTTTAAAGAGAATTATATTATATTTTGAGCCACCATAATATATTTTACATATATTTTAAATTACCATAATTTATTTTATATAATTTATGTTTTATAAATTATATTAATATTTTAATTACGTTACTTATTTTTCTAAACTCTTTTTGTTTAAATTGAGACCCATTGATATGTTTGTTTAACTTTTAGAAATTATTTGATAATGATTTTATAACTAATTATGTTTTGTAAATACCACCACGGGAGTCTCATGCCTAGTGTGAAGCAAAGTACTATACGAAACTACGTGCTACACTCACTACAACAAAATTGAATTTTTATGACTTGCAATGCATGCCTTAAAAACTCTTTCATGACATGCACACAAATGTCATTATATGACATGCCTTGGAAAATTGAGTGTCATTTATGACATGCATGTAAAGTTGTAAAAAGTAATAAATAAAACATTAATGACGTACTTTATATGTCGTATATAATTTTTTTATAATATTTTTGTCATGCCATAAATCATCATACTTTCCATTGCATAATTTTACATGTCGTAAAAAGTTATTTTTAATATATTTAAGACATACTATGTATGACGTATGTAATCTTTTACAACACTTTATTGTATGTCATAAATTATTACACTTTTCACAATATAATTTTCTATGCCATAAAAAGTTATTTTTAGTATATTTCTGACATACTTTATATGTTGTATATAATTTTTTATAGCATTTTCTTACATGTCATAAATTATTACGCTTTTTACGACATAATTTTGTATGCCGTAGAAGATTATTTTAATATATATATATATATATAGAGAGAGAGAGAGAGAGAGAGAGAGAGAGAGAGAGAGAGAAGAAAAGCAAATTCAAAGTTCATTACGTGAGTAAACCAAATATATGAACACATGATATTATTAAAATGCCCACTTTAGTACTTGAAAAGCAAATTACAAGATCAGATAACAAATTATATGTACAAATGAAAGCAAAAATATTATACATAACATAAGTCAATCAAGTCTAATTCATTATTAGGAGTAGTAGAGAGAGCTAAAGAATCAATCAACTTGGCCACTACAGAAAGGCCCTGCTCCAATACCAATGGTGGGGATTCAAAGAGTAGATGTTGCAGCAGTAGCAGCAATAACAGCTGCAAGCACACATTTCAAAACAACAGAAAAACACCCAACTTCTTGCAAAGTCATGGCAAACTCAACAACCTATAGAAACCAAGCCAATTTAGCATCGCAACACTAAAATAAATTATGCAAATTTGTATGTGAGCATATTTGATTATATATGAAATTATGAAGTATTTATGTTATTTTTTTATCGGCAAAAATTATGAAGTTTTTATGTCATGTATGCAGAGTAAGTAGGGAGAGATTTTGACCCTGACAGCACTAGCAATAATCAATTTTCCCATTCTCATAGAATGAACAAATAAAAATGGATAACAAAGCAAGGGGCATCAACAAATTGAACTGTGATGTATAGAAAAAATACAAATAACACAGCATATATTAGACATAAACAAGAATGATAAGAAACAAGGATAAATACAACAATCGAAGCAACCTAGAACAATATATATATATATATATATAACACTAGTTGCATACAAAGTAAAGACAAGGCTACACCCCAACAAGACAGCAACTGCCAACAACTTCAATACACGAGAAAACAAAAACAATGAATAAAATCCATTACACATGACCCAAAAATTGATCTTTTATATGTAGTAACTAGCTTGACATAAAGTTTGGGCAATATTTTTTAAACTGAACTACAAAACAACACAATTTTGAACTACAATCAAGGTCAACATAAATTCACCACTTATGATGGGTTTACAGACAATGCATTTCCGAGAAACTCTTGTACAGTAATCTTACAAAAAGAAACAATTTCAAACTTATTAAATTGAGATGGTAGTTTCAGATTACATAAACAACCAGTAAGCAAAAGAATCAATGCATAATATTGTCTAAAACAACCATACATGCAGACAGTATTTTCCCAAACCACAATTTGCACTTCACTTGCCATTCCACTTTATTTGATCTATTTAAAAACAAATGTATCTTTTCCACGCACGAAAATCATGGGATAGACAGTAAAATTAGCTAAATCAAGAAATGCACCAAACTCAAATTAGCCCCACATTGGAGCTGTTATGCCTCTGTAGTGACTGCCCAACATGACAACACTATAACATTCTAGTGTATTGATAAAAAGTACTTGTATATTCTCAATGAAACAACAAACTGAAAAAAGAAAAAGATAAGAATGGTCACAAGAAACAACCACCATTGAACTGCCTCAAATTAATACAAAAACTTTCTCATAGCCATAACACATTATCACTTATCCGATTCTCAATTACGAATCCTGCTAGGTGGGGAAAAAAAATAAAGCAAAAAGACTTGATTATTGAAATGAGCAAATGATACCAAAACAACAACTAATATACCCATTAAATCAAGTCGAAATCGCAGACATCGCAGACAACTCAGCAGACTCCTTGTGTTTGAGATATTGATCCAAACTCTTGGAAACAAGGGTAATATCAACCTTGAGACACCTCTGAAGTGGATCACACAGATATTCTATGATTTTGTCAACACGAATGCATCCTATTGTCCGTACAACCAAATATCGAATCAGCGGATTTGGGTCCTGAGAATCCTGCAAAATGCCCATATCATAACAAATGTTAGAGATTTATAGAAGCAAATTTTCAGCTATGTAAAAAAAAGCAATGAAGATATAACCTCACTGCTATTCTTCAATTAAATCCAAAACATATTGTGCCATTGACTTCAAATATTATTTATCATTTATGTACAAACATGAATTGAGTTGCCAAACTCAGATATGAGTTAAGGCACCATTTGAATACTTTTTTTTTTTTTTTTTTTTTTTGATCTGCCACCATTTGGATGTTTGAGAAGTGGAAATAACTCATGCATATGCAAGTCAACAAATTCAGTACAAATGATATACTTCATCTTTAGGACCAAATAAATTTTACTACCAAATAAACAGACAAATTCACAACAAACAATTAGGAACTATCGTGGCAAATCAGAAAAACAGTAAACATCAATGAACACTTGAATCAGTAAAATCCATAAATCTAAAACCACCAAGAGGGACAAACTGTTGGTAGAAAGTATAATGTCAAAAACCAACAGGAATAGAAATATTTACCCCCCCCCCCCCCCCCCCCCCCCCGGCGGCGGAATCAGATTAAAAAAAACTAGTTCCAAATGAGGCCAAATTATAAAAAGACAATAATTCTGCTATCATTTAGAAATAGTCATTGATCCAAATGCAGCTTCTTCACAGAAATTCTTAGAATTCATTGACCCAAAGTACCCACCATTTCAGAAAAACAAGAATCAAACCTAACACAAATAGAAGCTTAATCCAATCCAATTGAAGCCAACAACTCAAGAAACTCACTTGATGAACAGAACATAATTAATGACCTGTGTGTAGAGATTATACGAAAATTGAATCGAATCTCGCAATTCATCACATACATATATATGTATCAATATATACACATGAAGAGGAGGAATTCATACTACCGATGAAATTATTGAGCTTGATATTGGCCTGAGCGCAATCTACGAAGAGATCGGCATTCTTAGGGTTAGGATTAATGGCCTACATGTAGAGATTGCCATTCTTAGGGTGAATCGATCAATGAACCCTTACTCCAAAGGATCTAGAAATATAATAAAATGGATCAAACAGAGGTGAATCGATGATGAGCACTTGCCGCAAAGGATTGATCGATGATATCATCGAGAGAGATACATAGAGGGAAAGAGAGAGAGATTATAGAAATGAGAAATAAGATTGATTATAGTACTAGTATTGATCAAATAAATAGGGTTAATGTGGCTTCAATAACATTGAATGCATATAATAACAAACCTGATATGTGCCCCGAAATTCAGGG
>CM069907.1:51144570-51209510 GCA_036172215.1 Camellia granthamiana | reverse complement strand
ACATGATCCTAACTATGTTAGATGCCTAATGCAACACATGCAATAATGCAATTAATAGGCTCAGCTACCTAATCATGGTATTTGCAACACTTTGATAACATGCTTTGAAACACATATTCAAATAAGTATTGAATTGACAATACAGTTTGAATGATGCGCCGAGCCTCGATGCATGCAAGCATAAGGTACGCTAATCGAAAAATGATCCCTAATCTAACCATCAAAAGCGAATAAATAAAAGGGAGAAAGACGTGGGGTTGTGTAGGCACCCCATTTTTGACGACCTTAAGACTCAGACGTCATCGATTGAGCGCTCGGTGATGGTGCATGTCTGTGCTCGTTCTGAGGTTTCAGAGTTTCGACTAAGAGCCTTACCCCCGGACCTCGGGACCCTTTTGTGCCTTACCTCGGTTTGCGAACCAGGTCTTGTTTTCTCTTCCCAAAGGGAGGGAGAGGTCTCGTAGACCATCTCTCAGTGGCCGTAGGCTACTTTTCGTGGTCGTAGGCCACTTTTCCCGTTTGGAGACCAGTTTCCAGTTTTCGGAGCCGTCGGCCGTGCGCCTCGGTTCGGGACTGCTTAACTTTCTCCATTTGGCACGGTTTCTTGAGGAAGCTTGAACATTTTGAACCTTCATTTTAGCTCCTTGAGGAAGCTTGAACCTTTTGAAACCTTGTTTTAGCTTCTTGAGGAAGCTTGAACATTTTGAACCTTCGTTTTAGCTTCTTGAGGAAACTTGAACCTTTGTTTTAGCTTTTCCAGGAAGCTTGAACCTTTTGAACCCTTGTTTTAGCTTCTTGAGGAAGCTTGAACATTTTGAACCTTCGTTTTAGCTTCTTGAGGAAGCTTGAACCTTTTGAACCCTTATTTTAGCTTCTTGAGGAAGCTTTAACCTTTTGAACCTTCGTTTTAGCTTCTTGAGGAAGCTTGAACCTTTTTGAACCCTTATTTTAACTTCTTAAGGAAGTTTGAACCTCTTGAACCTTTGCTCTAGCTTCTCCAAGAAGCTTGAACCCTCTTGTTTCTCTATAAGAGAGGGCCTCCCTCTCCATTAGAGAGGTTGAAAAAAATTTGTCTAAGGAAAAGCATATATATCTCTCTATATCTCTACATTTAGGGCTGTCAATGGGGATTGGATTTAATCCGAATCCGACCCAAATCAAACCGATAATCCGAATCCGTTTACAAAAAATCCGATCTGATAATCCGAATCCGTTTAATCCGTTTATTAAACGGATTGAATATGTAAAAATCCGATCCGATCCGATAATCCGATAATCCGATCCGATTATTCTCAATTTGAATAAAAAAACACAAAATGAAATTTTTTTCAAATTATATAAATTTGTAGCTCAATAAATAAATAAATGGATCGGATTCGGATTATCGAATCGGATATCCGAAATCATCGGATTCGGATTCAGATATCTATAATCGGATATGAACTAAACGGATTCGGATCGGATTCGGGTTTGTCTTAATCGGATCGGATTCGGATTTTGACAGATCCGATCCGAATCCAATCCATTTACAGGCCTACCTACATTCTAGGCTTAGAAAGGGTGTTTGTTCTTAGCCTTTAACACCACACCTCATAGCCACACACCTCCACCATTGATCTAAGGTTCTTGGAGGGTCTTGAGAGGTCTCAAAGAGCTGGTTTTTGGTCCAAGAAGCTGCTGGTTTTGCTGAAGCTACAAGGGTAACACACCATTCCCTCTTTTAAGCTTTATTTTGCTGCATCCTTTAGCCATACTTGAAAGCATATTTGAGCTTTGGTGTAAATTGAAAAAAGTCTTTTTTTGAGGCCCTTAATATGTTTCTTTAAGATCATTTTTCTGTTGGGGGTCATCTACCCCCTTGCATGCTTCATTTACCTTGTTTTGAGCCATGCCTTAGAGTATTTGTGTTGGCCTTTGTTTGGCCTTATAGCCACTGAAATCCAGTGGATTTTCAGTGGCTAGCATGCTGTTTTGAGTGCCAAAATCAGAGAGGGGTGACCCACTCTCTCCTTGTCTAGTTTTCTACCATATTTGGCCTAACAAAGGAGCCTATACTTGCATGCCTCCAAGCCTTGTTTCAGGCCTTTTTTGGTGGTTTTTAGGACCTGCATAAGCTCTGTCCAAAGTTGATTTTGTCATATTGGATGTCCCACCTTGCATGTGTAGAACAATCCTCTTCATAGCTTATCAAAAGAGCATGTCATTCTTGCATGCATTGACCATGTTTCAGTGGGTTTTTGGCTTTATTTGGCATGTCATACCTCTGTCTTATGCTGGTTTAGTGGCCTCTTGAATGCTTCACATGCTTGTAGTGTAAATCCTCTTTACTAGCTTATGTTGCATGCTATTTTGGCCTTTGATTCTAGCACTTTTTGGCCATGCCTTAAACTGATTTTGTGCATGTTTTGGACTGCCTTAGCTCTGTTTTGGGCCTCATGGTCGAATGATGTTGCTATGCATGGTTGTAATTCAATACCCTTGCCTAGCTTTGAGTTTTGAAGCCTATTGCATGCGTATTTTGAGGTGTTTCCATGTTTTGGCATCATTGTGAATCATATTTCAGAGCTTATATGTATGCCATATTCCCATGTTTTCCACTCTTTAGATGTGTTTGAGAGTTATGCATGAATACCTCATTTTTGGACCATTGCATGAGCTTCATTTCCATGCTTTGCGAGCCATCATTTTAGTCCCATATTTGCTACTGTTTTGGCCTGCATAGGGATTGTTTGGGGCTGGTTTGGCCATTTGAGTATGGCTTTGCATGCCTATAGTGTAATCCACTTCACTAGTTTCGGTATTTGGGCCATCTAGCATGCATTTTGTGAGGTGTTTGTATGAGTTGGGACCAGCTTGCATGTCATTTCAGAGCTGGAAAATATGTGATTGTATGCCATATTTCATGCTTACCATGCTTTGGTGGAGTTGCACTTTGTGCCTTAGGTTTGGTCCCTTGCATTTGTACATGTTTGCATGTGCGTTGTTGCTTCATTTTCATCATGTATGGCCACTGATTTGATTGTGGCAGAGGCCCATTCATTTTAGTTTAAGTCCATCTTGCATTGTATATGCCATATAGTCCATGTTGTTGCATGATTGACCATTGCATTATGTATGCCTTGATCGTCTCATTGATAGTCTTCATATGTGCATTGTGTATGCCATTCTTAGTTCATAGCATTGCGTATACTAGTCGCACCCTTGCATGTCATCCTTTGCATGTTTGCATCATTTAGTCGCATTGCATTTAGGTTGCATGCTAGAGTAACATTCATACCATGCATTGTTTGTTGCATTGTGTTTGGAATAGGAGTTAGTCCAAACACGGGAAATGAAGGACGTTTCGTACTCAAAGTGACAAAACGTGCCTCGATTCCCGGTCGCCGACACTCTTGACGACACATGATGGAGTTTAGGCATTTATGTGTTCATATGTGCATTCATTCTATATTAAGTTGTGCAATTCGGTTCCTCAGCCATCATGCATCGAGATACGTAATTGGTGGCCCGAGGGTCGAGAGCCATACTCCCTTGAGTTCATAGCATGATAGGGAGGGTGGTCGTGCATACATTTGGCTTGTAAATTCCATGCCATGCACTGTCTGTCCTCTATTGCAGCAAAACCAGTGATCTACAGGAAGAAATGGCCAGTCGGCCACTTTCAGTGCCGGCCGACTACCAGTATCCAGCCGATGGCCCCATCTTTGGTCGATGACCATCCTCCCATGGCCGGTAGTCCTGCCTCCTGGCCGGTGACCTCCCACAGTGCTCAGGGAGTGGTTCAGAAGCAGCCTTGGGACTTACGCAGCTTTCAGGGGCATGAAACAGTGCAAACAGAGGCAACAGTTGGCATGGCAACGGATTTCCGAGCGAGGCGAATCGAGCATGCATCATCCAATCATTTCGAGACGGAGTTGCGGCGGCCTCTTTAATTTCATACTTAGATTATTTTGTAATTAATTTGTTAATTAATTAAGGGCTTTGTAATATTTAATTAGCTAGGATATTTGATTAATTATTCGGTCTATATTATTTATTCGGACCGTCCGTCGAGAGGGTGAATTTGTAATAAGTGTGCGTGCGTGTGTAAATGTCTTCCAACCCCACGTCTTTCTCCCTTTTACTTACCTGCTTTTGATGGTTAGTTTTAGGTCATGTTTCGATTAGCATACCTTATGTTAGCATGTTTGCATACATTCATTCGTATTGCATGCACCGGGCTCGGCGCATCATACTAATTGCATAGCATTTCAATTCCAACTTGAATACGTGTATCGAGTTGTCGCATTTCACATGCCATTCTTGGAATAGCCGAACCTATTTTAGTTGCATTTTGCATGTGTTGCATTAGCCATCTTAACATGAACTAGGATCATGCATGATTCCTAACTAGTTTCTTGTTTTGGCTCGGAGTACTCGGTAAGTGTTTATGCTTTAGCATCCTTGCATGCGTGTGAGTGACTGCCATGATAGCATGCTCACCATGAGGCTATGTGCTTATGTGATATAACTGCCTGAATGCCTGTGGGTGAAGGTTGGATTATTTAAATTGGAACAATTCATCGATTGCGAGTTTAAGCCCACTTGAGAGTGGTAAATCACCATGTTTTCTAAGCCCACTTGAAGGTGGCAAAATCCGCATTTTAGCCTACTTGCGAGTAGCAAACCGTTTTAAAAAATAAACATGAGATGTTTTGTTCCAACTTAGACGATCCAGTCTATACTTGTATGTTGTGCGCATCATGTAGCAATTCTAGGCTAATAAAACCGGAATAAGAGCACATATGTTTTCAAAACAAGATATCATGCTTAGTAGTGGCCGATCTTTGATCGGACGAGCAGGGGTGCTCATGAAATGACCTTCCCCAATCATACCCAAGTTCCCGAGCCGAGACAACTTTGGTGATGATGGATACGTGGCCTTAAGCACGAGTCAGGGTTTCCTAAATTCCCCCAAAATAAAATATTTAGGTGGCGACTCTGTATCTGGCAAAGCAGTCCATGTTTGGCACTTCTTTCTAAAATCAGTTTTTCAAAACGATTTGCCGGATTTGGACTCTTTGGTGATTTATCGATCTTACATTGCACTTTACGAGATTAGATTCAGAACCGTGACATTTGAGTCCGAGCTGTAGTGAGCCCAATGAACAAAACGAGATTTTCCCGGGACGTTCGGGATGTCTATATGTTGGAAGACATGCACGCACACACGCACACTTATTACAACATTGTGCCCTCTCGAAAGAGGGTCCGAATAAATAAGCTAAGCTATTACAAACCAAAACTAATTAACTATTCTAAGCTAATTATTACAACATTTGAAATAAATTAATTAACTATTCTAAGCTAGCTAAAATATTACAAAACAGATTAAACTAATTAATTACAACACTTGACACTTATATGAATAAAGCGAATAAATGGCCTCGGGTCGAGAGATGCATGCATGCTCGGTTGCTCCACACCGAAAATGCCCTTGCCTTGCCATTGGATGCCTCTGTTTGCACTCATTTGATCTCTGAAAAATTGCACCAACTTCCAAATTGCCTCTGCTCCAACACAGGAACACATTTGCACAAAAATTCACTGGTGGCCGGTTGGCCACAAAAAATGGCTGTCGGCCACCTTAACTGGCTGGTTGGCTAGTTTAAGTGGCCAGTCGGCTACTTCAAGTTGGCCGGTCA
Organism: Camellia granthamiana; assembly: GCA_036172215.1. Lineage (NCBI taxonomy): Eukaryota > Viridiplantae > Streptophyta > Magnoliopsida > Ericales > Theaceae > Camellia > Camellia granthamiana. Next base: position 51,203,826 of record CM069907.1, on the reverse strand, counting down.
GCCACCCCTTTTTCCAGACTTTTGTTTTTGCTGCAACAAAGAGCAACAGAGGCAAAGCAATGTATTTTTTAAGAAATGTGTGTACTGCCACCCTCCTTATCATTTCTCAAGCTCAAAGGAGTGTAGCACTTGGCTCTCAAGCCACCAATCAAGCATTTTCAATGCATGATGGCCAAAGAGTCAAGCTTGTACAAGCTTAATGAATGCACAAATAAGACTCAAAGGACCACCACCCTATCATGTATGATCAAGGAAGACGGCGACCAAGAAACGTGACACATTTCATCACTTTGAGTATGAAACGTCCCACATTTCTTGTGTTTGGATTAACGTCCGATCCAAACACATACAATGCAACACAACATGCTTATCTTGCCTCTTTCACTTTGTTCATTTTGTTTACACATTTTACATTACCGATTAGTCCTTAATCGATTAAGTCCAAGGTGAGTGTCCTCTAATGAAAGAGAAATGTCAACCAAGGGATGATTTAAGGCAAGAGAGAGGTCATGCCTTTGGTTAGTAGAAACCCTCAAAAGAGGATTAAAACCATTAAGCATGAACTCTATCTCAAGCTTAAAGAATCTCAAACTTGAAACAACTCTCAAAAGTGATTGAAAGTGAGACAAATGAGCATATGACAGAGATTATGATGCTGAGATTACATGCAAAATAATGCTACAATATGCAAGCAACTCAAACACTTCATGCTTAAAGCCTTGAAACAATGAGCTAGTGAAGACCATTACACTATAGCCATGCAATACAAAGCTCAAAAGATGCAAACACTTCAAAACAGTCCTGAGACAGTCTAAAATGCTTGAAGCAAGCCAAAAATAGCTAGAATGAAAGGCTAACACATAGCACAAACTAGGCCATCAAGCACAATTGCACTACAAACATACAAAGCAAGTCTCATATGATCAAACCAACTCAAAACAGAGTTAAAACATGCCAAAACAGTAGCTAAAACTTGCTGATATTGGGGTTCAAAAAGCTAGAAAAACATGCTTACATGTTAGCTTGCAAACAAGACTCAAGAGCAACTCTAAAAAACAATGAAAGAGTGAAGCAAGTGAGCATGTGACAGAGCTATAAACACTGAAATTACATGTAAAAAGACACTACAACATGCAACCATCTCAAGCAAATCATCCTTAAAGGCCTAAAACACCAAACTAGTTAAGCCATTTGCACTACAACCATGCAAAACAAGACTCATACAACACAAACAGCTCAAAACAGAGCTAAAGCAACCCAAATTAGAGGCAAAAACATGCTGGAAACAAGCTAAGTTAAGCTGCAAAAACATACTAACATATGGAGCTAACTAGGCATGAAAGCTAGACACAAGGAGGGAAGGCTAACCCCTCCTATTTTGGACTTCAAAACATGTTTTCCACCACTGAAATTCAGAGTTTCAGTGGTTTAAAGGCCCAAAAAGTTTGATTTGAAAGCCTTGAAAGATGGCACAAAAGCTCATATAATTAAGCAACAAGAATGGTGGACTATCCCTTAACACAAAATGACCTTAAACCACCATTTTTAGGACTGAAAAACAGAGGTTTTTGTAGTTGAAAACCAGCTCAAAAACAGTACAAAAAGATGGCAAAATGAGTAGCCAAAACAAGGCTTACAAGGTGAGTCTTGTACCTCTTGAAGCACAACACCAAAACAGGCACAAATTTGAGCTTAAACCACCTTCTAGAGCTCAAAGGAAGCTCTAAGAGAGCTTCAAGCAACCTCAACCTAAAGATGAACCACTTTGATCAAGGATGTCTAGGCAAACTAGAAGTGTTTCTCTACTTGTATGCACAAAAGGCCAAGAGAGAGAGAAATCTAGAGCGTGAGAATTGTAGAGAGAGAGGCTCCCAAAATTTGCTAACCTCTCAAACTATAGAGAATGGCCTCCATATATAGCAATATACAAGCCTCATGTTGAAATATCTGAATTAGGACAGTTGGAGCAATGTGAAAATAGCTGGAAGGGAAATATCTGCAAAAAATCTGAGTTTGGGAGATTGGCCGACAACCCACTTTTTTGGCCAACCGGCCACTCCTGGTGGCCAACAGCAAAAATCTGCTCTCCAGGTCCAACTTCAAATGGGCATATCTCCTTCATCTGGACTGCTTTGTAGGTCATTCTTGTGCCTAAATTGAAGCCCTGAAAGTCTTCTTTCAAATGGTGGCAGCCTCACATCAAAATTCCAAGTGTGCTAAGAGATATCCCACTTTTAGTGAAGACTGCTCAGTTTCAACTCAATCGGATTGATGCATAACTTCAACCAACCATATCTCCCTCATCTGACCTCAACTTTAGGAGATTCTTGAGTGAAAAATGAAGCCCCGGAAGTCCAATTTCCAACGATGGTGGCCTCATAGCTGAAATCCAAGTGTACAAATGGATAGGCCCGATTTAGCGAGGGCTGCTCAACTATCTCTTAACGATTCATGCCCAACTTCTTCCCCAACTAGGTTTCTTCCCTCTCCTCCACCTTTCTTCAACCCCAAACCTCTAAATAAGGTGTTTTGAAAGATTTGTTTAGAGATTTCACCTCTCTTTCATTCATTTCCACTTTGTCCTTACTCGGTTTACCAAAAAGCGCAACATTTAACGAAATGCAAGCCTCAGAGCATCGTAGAATCATTTTCAAAAATATTTTGAAAGAGAGTGTTTTAAGGTCTAAAATCTTTGGTCTAAATAGTTTTGGTCCACAACTGGGGTGTAAGGTTGGGATTTGACTCTCTCTTTGCCGAAGAAATCGATCATTTGCACTGCACAACTTTTATCACTATGTAAGCAATCAGTAGCGCCCAAGTCTTAAGGGCGGTCAAAAATGGGGTGTCTACAGAAGGGCCCCACCAATATCAGTCTCGGCTGCGTGTGCAGCACCTTTGGCCACAGGGGCACCTGCAGCATCTCCCGTATGAACTCCGGACAAGGGTGACATCAGATGTGTCCTGATGAAGGCCGCATAATCCTGAACTCCTCAGAAAAAATCAGCATCCTATCCCGCTATGTAATGTACGATAACGTCAACTGGAAGGCTATCAGTTGTCCTCATGGATGTCGAATGAGGGGTAGGAACAACCGGAGCAGGTAGGCCCAGAGTCTCGCGCACGAACCGCTCTTCCAAATACCAAGTCTAGCAGACCGGGCCCTCCAGCAAGATTCGAAATTGGGAGGTAGCCCAGGACCCAGCATACTGTTCCTGTATCCTAGCCGGTATCATCGCGCAGGGCTGCCAGGCGATCTGCAAATAGAGAATTCGTAGTTGTTAGAGTATGAATCAGAGCAATAGCAATGGATATAAAATAGAGGTGAATATGGTTCTCAAACTACCTCGCAAGCTGTCATCGTATCAAAATATCGGCAGTAGTAAGCAAAAGTCATATCGTTGCGACGCCTAGGGCGGCATCTATCATCATACTAACAAGAGTAAGGTACGGCTAGCACTATCTCGTCTCTCGGAACTAGGGCAAGGGAACTATGCATAGACCCATAGCCACAAGGAGAGATCAGTTTGTGTGGGTCAACATGTGTAAACAGAAATGAAGAAAGAAAGTGCAAAACAGAAAGCACAATGTGTAAACAAAGAGTGAACTGAAAATACAGTGTGTACCTCCCAGGCTCTCCATTAGCCTCCGACCTTGTTCCCCTTCTTGCGGGAACCAGAGCTCATGTACCCGTAAAGGGTGGCGAGACCAGCCCCGCCCCAGTCATAGAACCGCATCCGGGGCAGGACCACAAGAGCACTCAGCAGGTACAAGCCTACAGTATTCCACCTGTTCACAAACAAGGTGGTACCAAGGAGGTAGATCAAAAATTCGTGGGTATACTACTCCACCTCTTCTTACATCTCCAGTTGACTCCTATGGAAATGGTCATAGAACCAATTGTATCGGACCATAGCTGGCCTATCAAATGGAGGGCGTGCCCTTAGTAGATGTATCCATCCCACTGGCCCATGTCCATGTCGAAAAGGATTAGATCACCCCCAACTCTTAAGTCGGTGATCATCGAGAAGTCATAGGGAGTCATCATCATCTCCCCGGTGGAAGAGAAGTGGAAGGAGTTGATGGTGTCCCACCACCTCTCCACTAAAGCTCTGAGTAAGGCCCAGCTAGCCAACAGTCGCGAGAGCCCAGAGCAAAATAGGCCAAAACCCGCCTCATCAACTAACTGCTGGACTCGAGCAAGGAGCTCATGTTACCACTATCTAGCCGTCACCGCCCCATAGCCTCTCCAGGATAGAGCGTCACCTTGTGTTAAAGAAAGAATAAGTCAGATGCATAACAGAATGAAAAACAATAATGAAATAGCAAGACAAGCAAAATGCAAGTTTTTACCTCAGTGGCATCATGGGAAAGATGGGAGGCCCACTCCCTTAACAGAAAGTCCTCGGGTATGCCCATCGCAAAGTCCTCGAACCATAGCATTCCACTGAGGGGCCATCGCATGCGTCCGAGGATGGTAAGTGGCAAGATCGAAAGGTCTCACCCTCAACGGAAGTAGCTCAAGCTCAAGCCCTGGAGGATAGATCTCATCTGCCTCAATGTTGGCGGCGATGTCCTCCGCAGCCTCGTCGGCCTCTTCTACAATCGGCTTCTCGACCTCAACAACGGGTGGAAGTACCGGTACCTCGGGAGGGGCACCGTCGTGTGGAATATCATCCATCACATAGGTAAAAATGGTGAAAATGGAGAAAATGGGGAACAAATGTAGAAAACCTAAAAAGTCAAACCCTAAAAGAGAGAAAATGAGAGAAAAAATAAAAACCCAGGAAAAAGTGCAAAACCCAAGAAAAACACAAGGAAAATAAGCCCATAGCGATGAAAAACCCAAAACTCAACGAAAACAAAATCCAATTGGTTCAAAACGTAGAGGGGCAAAGGTGTTTCACAAATAAAGTTTACGTAAGACGTTGGGTAACGCGATTAAAACACAAATCTAGAGAAAAAAAACACCAAGAGAGAGAGAGAGAGAGACGGGGGTGTTTCACTGGTCAAGTGTGTAAGAAATGAGGCTTAGGTGGTGTTTTAAACAAGCCACAAGTTGAAAACCCCATTTTGCCCCCGAAACCCAGTCGGGTGGCCGGCTAGCTAGTTAGTGGCCGACCATCCCTGTTTTGTGGCCAGCCAGCTCTACAACTGGTCCAGACCTGGTTTTTCTAAGGCCTTACCTTTTCTGTGTATGGAGAGTCCTGTATTTATCCTAAAGTGAAGAATTGTGGAAGTTGGGTTTGTTTTGTTTACAAAAAAGTCCGAAATGAGATTCCGGATGCATTGCTTCAAAACCCATCATGTCTCCATAGAGGGAAATTCCCTAACCGCAAGTTGTATCCTTTTTTTGGCATATAATAACCTCTGACGGTAAGTCGGAGATATTTGTGAGGTGTTTTCAATACCATTTTTGTTTAGCTTTTTCAATTTTGTTACTTATTGCATTAGATCGTATCATATCGTATCAATTATGTCACATTATGCTGTGTCCACATACATCATACTCTTTGTAGCTTTTCCCCTCTCTATGTGAGACGTAGTTTGGTTTATACCCTCCAACCTCTCTGTGTGAGACGTAGTTTAGCATGGAGCTTTTCCTCTCTCTACGTGAGACATAGTTTGGCTTACACCCTCCACCCTCTCTGTATGAGACGCAGTTTGGCATGGAGCTTTTCCCCTCTCTACATAAGACGTAGTTTGGCTTGCATTTTCTCACATCCTTTCTATGTGAGACGTAGTTTAGTTTGTATCTCCTATCTTCCTTTCACGTGAGACGTGTTTGGAATTGTTGTTTTTTTTCGTATGAAGCATGGTTGGATTTATTTTGATTTAGGCTTGAGGCTTGTTTCATTCTTATGTCGTCATCTTGTCATATTTATTGTCTTATTGCATTTTCAAAATAACCGGCTTCGCGAAGTGTATAAGTCCAGCTTTCAAGCATATTATTTGCATCTCGTCCCTGAACTACGCTAGTTTGATTCCTTACAAAGGGATACGTAGGCAGTTTTCGAGTTTAACCACTGCATTTGCATTTTGATTTCTTGCCCAAGTCTTCCGGCCTAGTCAAAATAAGTCGTCTCTAGGCTTTGACATTTACTCACGTCATTTCATGACTTCGAGCTCTATCAAAGAGGGGCAGCTGTAGACACCCCATTTTTTACAGCCATTAAGACTTGGGCGCCTCAGGTTGATCACTCAATGATGAAATATTACGTTGTACAATTGTTCAAATTCCTCAGCAAAAGGGCTTCGGTTTTCCAACTCTAGAGCCTAGAACCTTGCACCTCATTTGAGCCAAAACCTAATTTTTCCACACCTGACCACCTAGAGGCCTGCTAGCCAACAGGTGGCCGGCTGGCCAAAAATCAGTGACCGGCCGTCCCCTACCTGGCTGCTTATGTTTTGAGGATAGAAAAAATTACCAAAGCTCAAATTCTTAAAGAGCTCTCTCTCTCTCTCTATCTTGCAACTTACACACACTATCCAAACACTTCCTAAAAAAAATATTTGAGGCTTCTTGCTAAGGTTCTTGAGCTAAAATTCAACTCTTGAGGGTGATCACTTGTTGGTTTGTAAATCAAAGAGTTACTCATCTTCAAGAGAAACAGACAGAAGGTGGGGCAAAAACAGATTTATTTTCTGACTGCAAACAGAACAGTTCAGACAAGAGAACAGAGGTGTTTCCAGGCGGATGTTCTCGGTTACGCGCATGATCCTTCGACTCCCGTTCGAATTAATTAGCTTAATTGCTCTTAGATTAATTAGCATGTTGTAATTAATTAGCTAATTTCTTTGAACTTGTAATAGCTAGTTACTTAGTTAATTAATTTCGTGTTATAATTAATTAATTAGATTCATTCAATTTGTAATAATTAGTTAGTGTAGCTATATTATTTGGTGTTGTAGTAGTTAGTTTAATTAGGACATTCATTCGGACCCTCCTGCGCGAAGACAAATTGTAATATTGTGTATGTCTTCCAACCCCAATTCTTTCTTATTTTTATTTATGTGCTTATGATGGATAGTATATAGCATCATGTTTCCCTTAGCATTTTCCATGACTTGCATCCATTCGTTTTGCATGCATAAGGGTTCCGCTCATCATACTAATCAATGTCAATTTCCAATTTCTTACTCGAATACATGCGCTATCACATGCCTTGAATTGACTCACATGCCATGCTAGTAGCCGAGCCTATTAATTGCATGTTGTATGCGTTGTATTAGTCATTTGCATTGTTTAGGACCATGCATTCTTTCTAACTATTTTCTTTCTTTTGGCTCGCCGCGGATATTTGGGGTAAGCATTTTTTTGCTTTAGCATATTGCATGTGTGTGATTGTTGCCATATCAAGCATGTTCACCATGAGGCTAAATGCTTAGTTGATATACCTATTTGAATACCTATGGATGAAGGCTTTTTTTCACTTAACTTGGGATGATTTGGTTAATGTATACATGAGCTCACTTTTTCAAGTGGTACATATTCAAAACATTTTTCGAAATGAACATGAAATCAAAGCGTTCCAAATTTTGCAAATTAGTTTATACTTGTATGCGTCACATAGTAAAGATAGCATAATAATTGGAATAAAAGCATATAATGTACATGAAAATCACATCTTCATTAGTAGAGGCCGATCTTTAATTGGGTGAGTGGGGTGCTCAATTCATGACCTTCTCCTCTCATACCTAAGTTCCCGAGCCGAGACACTTTGGTGATGACAGACAAGTGGCCTTTGGCACAAGTCACGAGTTTCCTAAATTCCCAAAAATATTTAGGTGGCAATTCTGAAATCTGGCAAAGAGTCCATTTTTGGCATTTTTTATTCAAAATTGATTTTCCAAAAGATTTGCCGAATTTGTGTTTATCTATTTCACATTGCACTTGTGAAACCAGATTCAGAACCACGGGAGTCCGAACTGTAGGACTATCATATCCAAGAAGACTAAACCCCTCCGAGGAGCACAAAAAGCAAGTTGCACTCCGCTGGGAATTTTATGAAACCTTGACTCAAACTCCATGATATGACTTTTATTTTCAATTATATGTTTATTACATTGCATGCATTGGTGCACTTAAAGTCCCTGTGTTGCCCAGATACTGGTGGGAGCACAAGCACACTTTTTGTGGCACTACACCTATCTCTACGTTACTTTAGAGGCCTTGTGTTATAACCTTTTGAGATCTATCAAAAAGGTAGCTCTGCTATCTAAGGTTCTCAGACTTCGAAAAGAGGCTATATTGACTCTTCTGATCTTCTGGGATCTTCTTTGGTTATGACCTAAAGGACTCTTTGGTAATGTCACCTTGACTTCAACTCCTAAAGTAGAGCCAACCTTGTACATATAATGAGCTATAGTACCTTCCAAAAATAGGACAGGATTACTTTCCCATTTCTAAGTTATATGATACCGCTTGTTTGAATAGTGAAACCCTAGAGTCATTTCAAAGCTAGGACAAGGTAACCCTAACCCCCATAGGGGTGTTTGTTCTTTTCTTGCTATGTACAATATATGAGATATGGGGTTCTCAAATTTTGAACAGTGGTTTAGGCATGTCAGTTGTGGGGTTTAGTTTTTTCTAGTAGGGGGACATACAACGATTAGTTGTGCGAATTGGGCCAAAATGCTACCATAGTTCTGATTGGAAGTTCTATTTTGTTTTTGCTAAGTTATTGTAGCACCATTGCTTCAGAAAAGTCCGATATCCCACAAAGTCTACAGTGTAAATAAATAGAACTTGTGGGATATCCGACCATTTTTGTGATTGGGGAGTGACCACTTGTTGATTACACGAGCTTTATTTTGAATGTTGTGGATGGCCTACACTTTGACTAGCAATTTGAGAATGATTTTATTCTGAGTTTTGAATTGATTATTGAGTCTAAGTTTGATTCCACCAAGTTTGTAGAGTTAGGATCAGGCCCGAGTCATTCTAGTGAGTCAGAGTCTGTTGTTTCGGGAGTGCTAACCTGGACATTTCTGTCTATCTAGTTCTTCTTTATCATTTTCATTTGAGTCTGTTGTCATCGCTAAGTCGTAGTTTCTTTTCAATAAAAGTGTCATAGATTCTGCCTACTTCTCTATGCCTTTAATTCATTGCATTGACCAAAAATTACAAAACTTTTTTCCAAAACTTTGATAAAAATGAAGAGAAGGAAATTTCTCGGGATTTGTAAATTTTGATCAACTAAGAGAAAAAGAGGTGTGCTAAGCCCTTAATGAATGAGATCATTTCTATTAATGTGGGTACTGAGTAAGATCCTGGCTTGGTTCAGATTGATTATATATTGTCTTCGTTGCAAGATTTCAAAAAAAATATTTTTGTATGGTCCTGTGAAGACATGCCTGGAATTGATCTTGAGATTGTACAGCATAAGATCCTTCTCGACTTGAGGTCCGACATCCTTAGCTTTCAAACCTTGATTCAGAATGTTCACTAATCAACCAAAGTATTGAGGCTTGCATAACCAGAATGAAAGCAACCCTTGAACTAGGGGTAATAAGGTTGGATGTGACTCAGATTAGAAACACCCCTTGAATTAGGGGAAATAATGTCGAATGTAACAAAGATTCAAACTGGATCATTTCTCAAGCTAATGAAGACTGGAAAAGAAATCAAATCCCAGAATCTGAGAGAATGAGTTTTATTACTGAAGGACAATCAAGTGTTTATCCACAACACTAGGGGCAAATTTAGACCCAAATTGAAGGGATCCCTACATCATCAAATTTATCTAGTCAAGAGTAACGACCATTCTCATGGATTTGGATGGTTTAGAATTCTCCCAACCAATCAACATGGACAAGCTGAAGAAGTACTATCCTTGAGAGGCTCGTTGGCCCAAAAACCTGGAAGGCCGACCTAGGCAAAAATTAGAGCATAAAAAAAATAGAAAAATGAAAAAAATGAAAAGCTCTCAAGGTTGAAAACCCAAAAGGGCGGCTTTGGCAAAAGTTAGAGCACGAAAGAAGAGTATCAATACCCGAGTGAACCTTAGCCGAAACTACGTATGGCCTAATTTCTATCTTTGGGATACGTAGGCAGCTTCATCTTGAAGTTCAGCCCTAATCATTTTTCAACTCACTCATCTCATCCATGTTTGATTAGTGTATCTTTATTCGACTCAGCTATCCATATTTGATTAGCTCATCCCTATTTGATTCAGTTGTCCTATTCCTTCTTCATGACAGGTTCAGCTGCAAGACGAATTCAGTTATACATCTCAAAGGTTAATTTAATGTTGATCAGGTGGTAGTCATTTGCAAAAATAGATTTTGATGACTTTTAATGAAGTTGACTGATTTTCTCAAAAATTATTCTATTTTTGCAAAATTCAGACCATTCTTTGGACCAAAAAGAGAAAATTTTCAGTGCTCACAGCCTGACTCACATGATTTCAAAATGGAGACGTGGAACAAGCATGCTAATCAAACTCTTACGTTGATCAAAATCTTTTTAGTCAAAAAACTAAAAGAAAGGTCAAAGCATTGAACTAGAAGCACATTCAAGTCAGGTTTTCTATTCTTTTCTCACACTCTCAAGTCCTCTTCACCAAGGTCACAATAGTTGCCTCCAGCGATGTCCTTCTGTTGGGCAGTCGATTGGGCAGTCGACTAGTGATAAAGTGTAAAAGGGTGCATTTGGGATGGTTTTTGCTTTTTTTTCCTTTCATTGAGTTGTATTTTGTGTTTTGGTCAGTCATAGGCTCGACATCTAGCTCAGAATTCATTGAAATACAACCATTCCCAAATTTAAAATTGAAAACAAATGGTTTTTTATGCTCAAGTGTTGTGCTATTCATGCCATTCGGATTTGCAAAACAAAACTCTTTTATTAAACTTCAGGGATCCTGATCAAAGTTGTACAAAAGAGAGTTGAACCTATAGGTGCCCACTCAAAAAAAAAACGAAAAAGGAAAACAGATGAGGTAATTATTTTCTTAGTTTCTGACAGTAGTCTGACTGTAGAGATTACAAAGACAACTTCATCGTCCAACTCTACCATCAGTTGCCTCGCTTCATCTTCACTCCTTCGAAGCTCTTAAAGACTCTGCCTCGGCCTTGGTAGAGCTTCCAAAAGAAATTATTCCTCACTGGTCGTCAAATACGGAGTATGAGAGAACTCCAAATCGAGCCACAAAAGTGGCCTGTCATTTCAGCTCTTTGTTCTGCTTTTTTAGTGCATTAATCTCTCATCGAGCATCTTTATACATACATTGAAGCAGAGAGAGTTGCCTTGACAGTTAATACACTTCAAACGTCCTGTTCTACAGTCGACGAAACAAGTTAGTCATGGTCTCCGCACATGACCTCAGCGTATACGAGTTAGCCTCAATGTCAGACTGTGCTACCATTATTTGCTCAACTGACATAGCTGGAAAGCTTAGAATAGGGGAAAAAAATAGGGGTGCACGGTTGAGGTTCAAGGGGGTCAGAACCGATTATCTCTATCGTGGACTCGTTAAGGTCTGGAAAAAGAGTGAGAGAACCATGGGAAAAGGCCATGTTAGAGGAAAGTGATGCAAAAGAAAGGGGTTGCAGAGTGGTGGCAGAGAGAGTTTGCAGCTTTTCGCTTTGCCTCTCTCACAGGCCTTGGTTTAAGAAAAAAATGAGGAAGGAGAAGAAGACAATGGGGTGAAGGTGTCGAGGCAATCATTAAAAAAAATCAGGGAGGGTCTAGTCTATGGGTCAGGTGACGTATTTGTTGAAATTGAGAGCCAGACAAGACGCTCGAAGCAGATGAAGGAAGAGAGAAAGAGAGAGAGAGAGACAAAAACAAGATAGGAGAGAAAGACATATATATATTTATATCTTTGTATGTATATATATCTGCTTGTATATACTTTGTATGTGTATGTATGTTAATGTATATGTATATGTATACTAATGCCTTTATACATCGTTTAAACCTGGTTAAAACCTTTAACCCTTTCCGTATGAGATACGATTAGGTATGCTTGTTGGTTATACCACATTTTCACCTTTCACGTCACAGGCCTTAGTTTAAAGCAGAGAACAAAGAAGGATAAGAAGACAATGGGGTGAAGTTGCCAAGGTAATCGTTGAAAAAAAATCGGGGGTCTAGCTTTGTTGGTCAGGTGACATGTTTGTTGAAATCGCGTGCAAAACACGACACTTGAAACAGAAGAAGATGGAAGAGAATAACACAAAGAGGAAGAGAAAGCCGAAGCAATCATTGATGAATCAAGGTAGTTAGCTTCCAGCCGACTGACGCAAATGTCGAAGCCCCGTGTTAAGCACGACATTTGAAGGGAGAGAGAGACAAAAATAGAAGAGACGGGAGAGTTGCATGCATATGTGTATATGTATTATATGCATATGTATTGTATATATATTTGTTTGAATATTTTGTCACAAGAGTAGCTTGGTTAGGTGGTCTGATTCGACGGTGAAGGACTGGGAGGTTGAGCCTGAGATTAGGGGTTCGAACTCCCGTATCAATGCATTTGTGTTTCTCCCTTATTTTTGCGTGTTTTGCGTACGCTAACATCAGCAAACAGAGTATTCCTTGTTGGTAATAGAGTATTCCCCGAATGTGTATATGTATACCTTATGTACATATCTGCATGTATTTTGTTTGTAAATGAATATGTATATACCGTATATGTCTGTGTATGTGTTTTTATTCATATATATGTGTGTGTGTGTATGTGTGTGTGTGTGTGTGTGTGTCCGTATATGTATATAGTTTGCCTGCGTATGCTTGTATACGTATTTGTATTATGTATATGGTATGTAAATGTATATGGTATTTGGTATTTATACAAAAAATTTATAAAAAAAAAAAGAACAAGAAGAATTTTGAAAGCAAAAGAAAAAGGAAAAAAAAAATCATTCTACTGTACCTTCTTCCACTCGCATGAGATGCGTTTGGACTTCGAATTTACAATTCCTCCTTTCATATGAAACGCGTTAGGATTTCAAGTTTACTCAGTTAAAACCTTCCCCCTCTCTGTATGAACTACAGTTAGGTACGCCCGTTGGTTACAACATCTTCCCTCCTTTTGTGTGAAATGCGTTAAGCTTGCAAGTCTACTTGGTTAACACCATCCTCCTTTCTGTATGAAATACAGTTAGGTACGCCTGTTGGTTACACCATCTTTCCTCATTTTGCATGAAAAGCGTTAGGATTGCAAGTATACTCGGTTAAAACCTTCCCCCTCTCCGTATGAGATACGGTTGGATACGCCTGTTGATTACACCACATTTGCTCATTTCACGTGAAACGTTTTAGGATTAGATGTTTACCCGGTTAAAATCTTACCCCTTTCTGTATGAGATACGGTTAGGTATGCTTGTTGGTTACACCACATTTTCACCTTTCACGTGAAACATTTTAGGATTTGACGTTTACCTGATTAAAACTTTCCCCCACTCTGTATGAGATATGGTTAGGTACACTTGTTGGTTACACCACCTTTGCTCTTTTTACGTGAAACGTGTTAAGATTTGACATTTACCCAGTTAAAACCTTCCCTTTCTCCGTATGAAATAAGTTGAGATATGCCTGTTGGTGACACCATTGTTATTCTCCTCAGTTAAAACCTTTTCTCTCTCCGTATGCAATACGTTGAGATATGCCTATTGGTTACACCATTGTTATTCTCCTCAGTTAAAACCTTCCCTCTCTCCATATGAAATATGTTGAGATACGCCTATTGGTTACACCATTGTTATTCTCCTCAGTTAAGACCTTCCCTCTCTCCATATGAAATACGTTGAGATACACCTATTGGTTACACCATTGTTATTCTCCTCAGTTAAAACCTTCCCTCTCTCCATATGAAATACGTTGAGATATGCCTGTTGGTTACACCCTTGTTGTTTTTCCCAGTTAAAACCTTCCCTCTCTCCGTATGAAATACGTTGAGATATGCCTGTTGGTTACACCCTTGTTGTTTTTCCCAGTTAAAACCTTCCCTCTCTCCATATGAAATACATTGAGATACGCCTGTTGATTACACCACCCTCTCGGCCTTTCACGTGAAATGCGTTAGAACATCACTTTTCTTGTTTACAACCTTCTCTCTCTCCGTATGAGATACAGAGAGATATGCATGTTGGTTGCACTGTTCGCTCCTTTCGTGTGAAACATGTTTGGAATTGTTATTTGCTTACTCCTTTCCGTGTGAGGTACGGTTAGATTTGTTTTTATTTAAGTTGAGGCTTCTTTCAGTCATATGTTGTTGACTTGATTATTGCTCATTGCATTGTCTTACATGATCCTGAATTTTCAAAACAACCGGCTACGTGAAGCATGTGAGTCCAACTTCAAATTGTATGTCGAGCATGTCGCTTGCATTCTGCCCCTGAACCACGCTAGTTTGATTCCTTGCAATGGGATATGTAGGCAACCTTCAGGTTCAACCACTTGTATTGCATTTTGTTTGTTTGCCCAAGTCTTATGGCCTTGTCAAAAGGGTCGTCTTCGGGCTTTGACATTCACTCACGTCATGAAATGACTTCGAGCTCTATCAAAGAGAGACAACTGTAGACACCCTATTTTGACTGGCCTTAAGACTTGAGCGCTTTCTTTTGATCACCCTGTGATGAATAACAAGAAAGTGTTTCTTACAAAATCCTCAACAAGAAAAATGGAATTTGGTTTTCTCTCAAAAACCTTACAACCCATTTTGGCCAAACTATTTTAGACTTTAAAACTCTCTTTTCAAAATATTTTTCCAAATGTTTCTACGATGTTCCGAGGCTCCCGTTTCGATTAAAATATTGCACTTTTCAGTAAACCGAGTAAAGACAAAGTGGAAATAAATGGAAAGGAGGTGAACTTTTTGAAAAATATTTAAAAACATCTTATTTATAGGTTTAGAGTTGAAGGAAATAGGAGGGGATGGAAGAAAACTGGTTTAGGAAAAGGATGAACATCAAATCGTTAAGAAAGAAATGAACAGCCTTCACTAAATTAGACATATCTTTTTGTACACTTGAAATTTAGATGTACGGCCACCACCATTGGCAAGTAGACTTCTAGAGCTTCAATTTAGAGTCAAGAATCACCTAAAATTGAGTCTGGATAAGGGAGATATGCTTGTTTGAAGTCAGGCTTAAGAGCAGATTTTGTTGACCCGGCCCAAGACAACAGCAGACCTTTTTTTTTTTTTTTTTATTCGGTTGGGACACCCCATTGACCCATTTTTCGATCCATTCAAGTGCACCCACTCATCCTCCATTATCTTCACTCACCCTACATTATCAAAAGAGGTTTTGGACTTGTCATTGAAGATGAATCAAAAACAACAAAGTCTTAATCATCATTATCATCCCCATCACCTTTGTCTTCCACCTTGTCCCCCATTCCTTGGCTTGTTTATTCCTTCACGGCTTATACATTCAGATTAGATATTGAGGAGGGAAGGGCTAGAAAAAAAATAATTCAAGAGAGTTAGAGAGAAAAGAGAGCAAAATAGGAAAAATTGTCTAAATTGCAACCTTGAGCCAAAACACTTCCAAGCTTCCATAGCTACTGAAATTCCTCATTTCCATACACCAAAACCACTGCAAAAATTCTAATATAGTCAAAGATTAATTGCCTTGATCATAAGGAAGAGTGTTTAGTGATTGAAAGTGAGAAAAATTAGAGAGTTAGCCACTTTCCATACCATAAACTCCATAATTTCGAATTGAGAATTTGAGAACACACTTGTAACACTTGAGGATGATCAAGAGGGAGTTTGTGAACTATGGAGTTCATCCTTTCCTTCGAAGGTGAATTTCATAAACTTTTCATTTTCTTGCATTGCTTACTTATTTGCTCTTTTGCTTTGATTTCTTGTTATATTATTTCTTATTGTAATCTAATTGAAAGTGATGGGTTGAGACTCCCATATATATTGTTTTTAGTTCTGTTTTTTGTTGTGGAAATCTAAGAAAATAGAGTTTGGTTGAGCCTACAGCGCTACCCGACCTGTTAGTTGGTTGGGTAACCACCTAAAAGTACACCATCGCCCAAGCAACCTTCATGACCGTGCCCGCGACCTCTAGGCAAAACTGGGCAGTGTTCCGACTTTGAGAAGATCAACCTCCAATGGTCTTTGAGGCGCTTGAAGTTGCTATTTTCTTATGTTTATTTTATTTTGAGTGTTTGTGAAGATTTCTATATTATGTTGCAATATTTATTCACTCCCTCGGATTTGTAATATTTAAAGTGTTGTAATAATTCTCTATCCCCACTTCTTATCTATCCCATTCTTTAATCGCTTTCCCTAACTGTACATATGTATATATCTTGCATGTCGTGCATATCCATGCTTTTACATACATGATTCATGCCTAGATTCAGCTAAATTTACATCTTTGTACTTTAATTGATTATTACATGATTTTGTGCGCTATCTCATGTTTTGCAATGTTTCACATGTCATGTTTTAGAAGCCGAATCTTTAAAAGCATTCTTCTCTTATACTTAAAGTTCTGAGCCAAGCATCTTTGGTAACGACAAACAGTGGCCTTGGCACAAGTCACAGGTTTCCTAATTTTCCCAAAACATTAGGTAGTGACTCTAAGATCTGGTGATGTAGTCCATTTCTGGCAAAGGTTTTGCAATAAAATGGATTTTCTATAAAATTTGTCAAAACTAGACTCTCATCTATGTTTCACATTGCACTTGTGAGACTAGATCAAAGAAATCGAAGATCCGAACTGTTTAACGCACACGGGTACCCTGGGGCATTTTACAGTTTCCCCCAAGTTTATCCTCACATAATTCTCTATGAAGCTCACATTAATCCCAAACAAGTGTAAATGATTGTGAACATGTCAAGGATCACAACAATGTTCCCACAAGAACTACTAACCTACTTTGACAGGATTAATTCATTTATGAAATATTTTATTTTCTTATTTTTAAGAAAAGCATAAATTCAATCCTAAACATTAGCAATTGACACAATAAAACTATAGATTTTTTTAAAAAAATTCTTCTTGTTTTTGAGTAATAATGCTAGAAATACTTTACATTTCTTACTAAATACTTAGACAATACTCCCTTAAGACAACTTTATAGTGACAAGGAATCAATGACCTAAGATTAATAATGTAATAAGTCTTATCTCTAAACATCGGCACACTAAATCCAATCTGTGTCCTATTTATCAAATCATGTGAGTACATCCTAGTTTGAGTGAAATTTCACATTGGTCTATGTAGTTTCAGTTTCATAAATTTAGGAGAAATTTTTGTATGCTAATATGGTACAACGTGGCACTATATTTTACCAATCACAAATATATATGTCCCCTATTGTTCACTAAACACCCAATATGAATAGGGTATTACGTGACACTACTTTCCACTAATCACAAATGTATATGCTTCCTATTGTTCCTCAAAGACCCAACATAAATGTAGTGGATCCTACTATTAAAGACAATCACAATAGTAGAAGATATCACATGACATATACCATATCTGCATACCACACTTTCTATTTCATTTCAATGCCATCACCCCATCAATTATCATTATAACTCGCTTGTGTATTTTAGCACCCAAGAAAGAAAATTGAACAAATTACACTAATAGTCTATATAATTTCTTCTGAATTTCACTTTTAACACCCAAGAAAGAAAATTAAACAAATTACACTAATAGTCTACATAATTTCTTCTGAATTTCACTTTGGTCTGTCCGTCAGTTGTCATTCGCATTTTGGAGAGAAAAAAAGGCATGCGTGGCTCATGTGGGTATTTAACAATTTTCACCCCAAAAAATTAAAAATAAATTACATTGTGCTACCTATAATTTCTTTTTAATTCTACTTTAGTTCCTACAATTATTATTATAATTTTTTACATTGGTTACAAAAAAACAAAATAAAATTCTTCATAACTTGAGTCGAATTTTGTAGTGGAAAAAAATTGTGGCCAACTTCCATAGTTCAATGATTTCTCATTCTAATCCTTCTTTAATATTTATAAAGGAAAATTTGTTTAATATTCGGTACATTCAGTTTATAGTAAGTTATAGCATAACTATTGCAAGGATGTTATTGTTCATTAACTGTTTGTGCCTATTTTCCTATTAAAATCTTAAGTTTGAATTTAAAATAAAACAATAATAATGATAATAATAATTTGATTGAGAGTCTATCCAGATTCAGCCTGAAATATGAAGGGCTCTACCCGAGCCTGATTTTTACCCTAATTTCTTGCTGGACCAAGCTTAAATTTGACTCAATGAATTCAGGCTAGGCTTGAATTTCCCAAATTCAAAAACAAAGAAATCATTCGTAGTTGTCCTAAATTAATGTATTACACTTTCTGAAAATAACAAGAAAAAAAAGTCAAAAAATGCAAATACAAAATATAATTAGTGTAATTAGTTTTTAGTTATGTACCAAATAGTATTATATATTACACTGTATGTAACACCCAAAAAAATTTACATAATAAAGATGCACCAACTGCAAACCTTACGGTAAACATAAGTAAATTCCGATGTCCACGTTAACCCCAAATCTCCCACATTTGCATTCATAATCATAAGAGGTTTACAAAATGAGGGCCCACATGCGAATATACATTCAACAACCTTAGTACATGAATCTATAGCATGTGAAATAACCAGTCCAGAGTAAATAAATGCCCTCAAGGGCTACAAAGTCCAAGTCTTAAGCCCGGTTACACAAAATGGTTGCTCGAACCCACACACATATAGCCCTTGGCTTGTAAAAGCAATTACAACAAAACAAGAGCATTGTGCTCTCAAAATACATTCCACGCCCTTAATTTGGCAGAATCACTACATCTTTTCCTGCACAAAATCGCATAGGGTGAACACAAAGCCCAATAGGAAATTATTAACAAAGTATATACATTTTATACAATCCTTATGATATGAAATGCATATGTCATGCTGTGTAAAAGAAAGATCACATCTTTATCTTTGAAAACCCTCATGCACAATGAAATCTTGAAAATTCAACAATTCATTAATTTCAATCAAGTTCATGACTATGTCATGTTGGTGTTTATAATTGACATCGTTGGGCCCACAAAAGGTTTTGGCCCATCACTTAGAATCCAATTCACAGTTCAAGTACTAAAGCCCAACACCCTTGAGGACCCAACGTTCAACCAAGAACCAATGGTATCTAAACACGTGTCAAGCAAGGAACCAGCCACGTAAGCAGACAAAGATCCTGCAGAGTTATTACACTACACATCAGCCATTAATGAGGCTCCCACAACATTAAATGCGACAACCCCTTCACGTCGGAACAGGCAGCCTCACCGTGAACAATGCAAGCTAGAGTATAGACTTTCGGCCAACACGACAGGTCAGAGTGGACAAGGAAATGATGGACAAAGGATATAAGGAAGCTTCCAAAACACGTCAAAAGGTTAAGTTCTCTATTCTTATTCTCTCCCTCTCTCTACATCGTCAATCTCCTAACTTGATCGTAAGAGGGTCCGCTGGGGGACTTCTGTTCCCCATTGGGCATTTTTGTAGGCACACCAGTGAGCTCAGTGGCCGGTGAAAGGTGTAGGAAGTGTGGGTCTGCCCAACTCGCCCTCACTTGGATTAGCAACATCATCATTTGGCGCCATCTGTGGGAATGCCGCTCCGGGTAGCAGTTGTGTTCATTGTTGCCGGAGACCCGTTCCCGATAACTTCTCCTCACTTGCCATCGAGGTGGATGGTTACAACAAGATCCATGGCTTCCCAACACAACGCCGTTGACCCCCAAGCCAACCCTCCCAACCCAAACAACCCAAATAACCCACCTCTGTACTTCACAGAGCTCACCAACAGCATCAACCGCTTGGCCGAGTAAAACCAGGCCTTGATCTACGCTTTGCTCCAGCGAAACCTCCTTATACCTCCTCCACCACCACCACAAAATATACCTCCCAATCGAGAACGGACCCCGAGTCATCCTTTCCAACAAGCCCACCTCTCCAACTTAGAGGGTCTGCAAGCCCCACCTCAAGACATGAACACGCCACCTCGGGGTTTACATCCATCAATACAAGCGTCTACCCCTGAAGGAGAGGCTAGTAGTGTTTAGCCCCCACTGCACTCTAAAGCAGATAATGTTCCCATTTGGGATGCGGAACTTCGAGCCATGAAACTCCAGCTTCAAGGAGTCATGCAGAACATACAGAATAAACCCTCCACAACAGTTAACTCCCCATTTGTCTCCTCCATCAGGGACAAACCCCTACCCCCCAAGTTCAAAATGCCCTCAATCGACTCCTTCGACGACACAACGGATCCAGTTGACCATGTGGAGACCTACAGGACCCGCATGATCCTCCATGTTTTTCCTGACGAGATCACCCCGTGACGCTTAAGGGGTCGGCTCGACTATGGTTTAGTCAACTACCACCAGATTCTGTCTCTACTTTCCAACACCTAAGTGATTCCTTCTTGAGCCATTTCATTGGTGCTCAGCGCCAGCGGCGCCCGACAACTCAACTGCTTAATATCCGACAGATGGAAGGGGAGTCACTATGTAGTTTTGTCACCCGTTTTAACATCGAGGCCCTACAAGTGGCAAAAAATGACGACAAGGTCAACCTCACAGCCTTCATGGTCGTCTTACGACCGTCCGATTTCCTTTTCTCCCTTTCTAAAAACCCTCCGACCACCATGGCCACCCTCCTTTCCAAAGCCCAAAAATATATGAATGCCGAAAACTCTTTGGCAGCCCGCCAAGATACTACACCTAAAAATCCAACCCCCAGGGACAAAAGAAAGGAATCTGAAACTAGATCTCATCAATATACTAACCGACCTACTCGAGCCGACCAACTGGCACCTACCCAACCGCCCGGTCGGTTCGAGCGATGCACCCCCCTCAATTCCCCCATGGAACAAGTCTTGAACCAGATCCAATGAGATTACAACCTAAAATGGCCCCAACCATCACGGTCTCCCTTCAACCGGCGAGATCAATCCAAGTAATGCCGTTTCCATCAAGACCACGGCCACAACACAGAGGAATGTGTTAACCTTAAAGACCAGGTAGAGGATTTGATACGCCAGGGTCGCCTCAATCGGTTCACGGCAGCTCCTCCCCAGCAACGACCAAGGACCGCCCCGCCGAGGGACCACCGCCGACATACCCCCCCAGTAACCATCACAACCTAAGCGAGACAATGATCGGCCCTCACCACAACCCCGAGCACAAGCCAACCCCGCCCCCTAGGTCGGAGAAAACAGAGTCATCACTGGTGGGCTCGCATACGGAGGTCCATCTCGTTCGGCCTAGCGAGCCGAGCTCAGAAAAATCAGACAAGGCTCAGACAAAGAAGTCACAACATTAGATCGCCCCTTCAAACAATCCAAGTAATGGTCTGAACCCATCACCTTTACGGAGGCCGACTGCACAGGCATTCGTTACCCCCACGACGACCCCCTCGTCATCTCTACTCTCCTATCTAATTACAAAGTCAGACGGGTGCTTGTCAACAACGGCAGCTCTTCAGACATCATCTTCCTAAACGCCTATCGTCAACTCAAGGTCGGAAAAGAAAAGTTGTCCCCTCTCCAAACCCCGCTAGTCGGCTTCACTGGCGATCGAGTGACCTCCATAGGCTTTATTGATCTTCCCATCACCATCAAAGAATATCCAAGGCAGACCACCAAGCTACTCACTTTCCTCGTCGTCAACTATCCTTCTGCTTATAACATAATCCTTAGACGCACGGCTCTTAACGCTTTCCAAGCTGTCACCTCCACATACCATCTAGCCATGAAATTCCCGACCGACCTTGGGGTCGGCATCGTGAGGGGCAAGCAGACGGTGGCCAGAAAATGCTACGTCACCTCACTAAAGGAGGTCAAGCTAAAGGAGGCTTTGATCATCAAAGGTCTCGATGTCAGAGACGAGGAAGAGTTAGTTAGAGAGGAACTAGTGGAGGAACTTGTCGAAATGCCTATCGATCCTACCAACTCAACCAAAACAGCCAGGATTGGCAGCCAACTATCCTCTTAGGCCAAGGCCGATCTCACAGCTCTCTTAGCCAAGCACAACGATGTCTTTGCCTGGACCCATTCAGACATGCCGGGCATCGATCCCTCTTTCATCACTCATCGTCTCAGTATTAAGCCTCACTTCCGACCTTTCCGATAGAGGCAATGTATCTTTCACCTGGAACGCAATACCCTCATTGCCTCTGAGGTAGACAAACTGCTGAAGGCGCAGTTCATCAAAAACATGGACTACACCAGGTGGCTGTCCAATGTAGTCTTGGTCCGCAAAAACAATGGTAAATGGCGACTCTGCGTCGACTATTCCAACCTCAATCGGGCTTGCCCCAAAGATAGTTATCCCCTCCCCCAGATAAATCTGTTGGTCGATGCAATAGCTTCATGGATGCCTTCTCTGGCTACAATCAAATCCTGATACACCAGGCCGACCAAGAACACACCTCCTTCATCACGGATAGGGGAACTTATCACTATTGTGTCATGCCATTCGACTTGAAAAATGCCGGAGCAACTTACCAACGACTAGTTAATGCCGTTTTTCAACACTAGATAGGTCGGAACATGGAAGTCTACATCGATGACATACTAGTCAAGAGTAAACTCACCTCCGATCACTTGGCAAACCTGCAAGAGACCTTCGAAACCTTACACAAATATCAGATGAAGCTAAATCCGGAGAAGTGCGTCTTTGGCGTAGGGTCTAGGAAGTTCCTGGGCTTCATGGTTAGCCAACGGGGCATTGAGGCTAACCCCGAAAAGATCAAGGCACTGCTAGAAATGCGATCTCCCAGAATGGTCAAGGAGGTTCAATGTCTTACGGGCAGAGTTGTTGCCCTCAACCGCTTTATTTCCCGGGCAACGGACAAGTGCCTTCCATTTTTTAAAGTTCTTCGACAGGCGTTCGAATGGAGCACCGAATCCGAGAAGGCTTTTCAACAACTGAAGCAGTGCATGGCCAACCCTCCTCTCTTCTCTCAAGCGTTGCCAGGCAAAACCCTCTTCCTCTACTTAGCTGTGTCAAACACTGCGGCCAGCGCTACCTTCATCAGGGAAGACGGCTCAGTACAACGACCAGTCTACTACATTAGCTGCGCTCTCAGAGGGCAAAACAGAACTACCCTTTGCTGGAAAAAATGGCCTGTAGACACCCCATTTTTTACCGTCCTCAAGACTTGGACGTCATCGTTTGAACACTCGATGATCATCCATGCTCGTGTTCGTTTTGAGTTCCTGAAGGTCTCGGCTGTGCGCCTTGTCTTAGAATCTCTCAACTTGTTTGTTTTATGCTTGGTTGTGGACCAAGGACTTGTGGTTTTGCTTCTGAGGGAAGAGGGTGGCTTGTTGGCCATCCCCTCAACCCATCGGCCAAGGCGTTGTGCCATCGGCCTTGTTTTCTTGCCATTGGCCATAAGTGTTGGCCGATTGGCACTCTTTTTGGTCGATCGACCATATTTCTTGACCGAGACCTTTCCACCTGCTTTTGCAGATATTTTTCTGCCAGCTATGACAGTTAGTGAGCACATGTATGGAGGGATTGCATCAAGACTCAAGCTTGTTGAACAAGCTTGAGAATTGAAATTCTATAAGAAGGGAGGCCCCTCTCCCTTTCCAGAGGTTCTGAGAATCTGATATACAAGTTCTATATCTCTCTCTATATATTTTACCTCTCTCTCTTCATTTGCTCTTGTTTGTGCTCAAAAGTGTAAATTCTTCACACTATTGCACACAAACACCTACTAGAACACCATCCTTTTGTTGCTGAGGTACTGAGGAGTTGGTGTTATTGTTTTGGGGTTGGTTTGAGCTCAGAAAAGCTGTTGGAGTTGTGTTTTTGAAGGTGTTCTTCAAGGGTGAGAAACTAACCTTTTAATCCCTTGTTTTGGCTTAAGCTTTTAGACCTATTTTCATACTGATTTAAGCTTAACTTTCTACTGTAAAAAGCTCTCATTTTTCATGCTTGTGATGTTTGTTTAAGGTCACTTTTGTGTTAGGGGTAGTCTACCCCCTCTTAGGCCTTGTTTGGCCTTGTTTTGAACCATCCTTTTAAGCTATTGGGACCACCTTGTTTGGGCCTTCTCACCACTGAAATCTAGAGGATTTTCAATGGTGGAAAGGTGGTTTTGAGCTCCCAAATAGGAGAGGGTCATCCCCTCTCCTTGTGTCTTGTATGCTAGTATAAATGGCTCATAATGGTAGCATGCTTGCTTAGCTTGTTTTGGCTCTATTTCAGCAAGTATTTGGTGTTATTTTGCCATGCTATAGCTCTATTTTAAATTGGTTTGATAGCATCTTGCATGCTTCACATACTTGTAGAGCAATCTTGCATGCTAACATAACATGCATCATGTGTTTGGACCATCATTCTTGCATGTTTTGGCTCAACTCAAAGGAGCTTTTAGCCTTGTTTCACCATGCTCTAGCTCTGATTTATATTGTCTTGGTCATGCATGCATTGTTTTGTATAGCCATGGTTCAATCTAGCTTATTGGCTTTGAGTGTCCAAGTCACTAGCATGCATTGCTTAGACTATTCTCATGATTTGGCATCATTTGAAATGATATTTCAGTCCATGTAGTGTGGTCATACACTTGCATCTTTCATCCTTTTGATGTTTTAAAGAGTTGGGGTTTTATGCCTTGAACATGGGTCATTGTGCATGCCATCACACCTAGGACTTTGGGCCATTATTTCAGTGTGTATTTGGTCCTATTTTGCCATGCCTTAACTCTGATTTTTGTTGTCAAAGTCATGCCATGTTTGGTTTTGATAGGTGTAGTGCAATCTCCTTTGTTGGCCTTACTTGCATCATGCCTTATGCCCTTCATGTTGGCTTGTTTTAGCTTTGGCCCTTGCATGTTTTAGACTCCTTTGGCATGATCTAGGACTATTTTGATTGTCCTTGGCTCTTTGGGGCTTGATTCATGTGGCCTCAGTACAAGCTCCTTGGCTAGCCTTAAGCCTTGAGCTTTCTTGTATGCTATGCTTGACTTGTTTGAGTGGTTTGGCACCATTCCATGTATGATTTCAGAGTTTATGGTGTTATCACACTTGCACGCTTTTCACTCTTTAAGTGCTCTTGAGAGTTGTCCTCTTTATGCCTTAATTCTTAGGCCAATTGGCATACATGCTTTGCCTTGCATTTCATGCCTTCATTTCATCACATTTGGCCACTGATTTGGGCATGATTGAGGTCTGTCCATTTTGGTTTAAGTCCATCTTTTGCATGTTGTTGCATGCTTGCTCGTTTGCATGTTATTGCATGCTTGTCCATCTTTTGCATGTTGTTGCATGCTTGTCACATTGCATGTTGTTGCATACTTGCTAGTTTGCATGTTGTTGCATGCTTGTCCATCTTTTACATGTTGTTGCATGCTTGTCGCATTGCACATTGTTTCGTGTTTGTTGCATGCCATGTTGTTTACTTGCATGCATTGCATGGTTGTTGGCATACTCATGTTGAATTAGCTTTGCTTGCATGCTTAGGTTGCATTGCATTGAGTTGGCATGCCATTAGTAGTCAATCATGTTGCATTGCATAGCATTTTGCATGCTTGTTGCATTGCATTGTGTGTGGATGCCTTGCCTCTTGATCAAACATGATAGAGGTTAAGGTCCCTTCTGTGTTTTTGCGCATTTTATTCACATTGAATTGTGCAACTCGGCCTCTTTGGCCATCATGCATTGGAATGCGTAGTTGATGGCTCGAGAGTCGAGCACTACACTCCTTTGAGCTTCAAACATGATAAGGGGTGTAGTTGCACAACATTTTCTTGCAAATGTATTGCCATGCCTCTGTTTGTACTCTGCTGCAGCAAAAGGAACAGTTTGTAGGAAGAGATGGCCGATCGGCTATCCAGTGTGCCGATCGGCCAGCAATATTTGGCCGATGAGCTCAAAAGTGGTCAATGACCCTTACACCTTGGCCGATGACCATAACATTTGGCCGATGGCCTCTCAACATATCCCTGAGGTGGATCATAAGTGTTTTGGAGATTTGTACAGTTTTCAGCAGTCTAAAACAATGCAAACAGAGGCAACATGAGGCATGGCAATGGATTTCCGAGCGAGGCGATCGAGCATGCATCATTCATCATTCTAAGGCATAGCTGTGGCAGCTTGTTTTAGCTTCTTTCTTTTCTTACTTAGTTGGTTTTGTAACTTAATTAATTTGCTTAATTAGTTAAGGTTTTGTAATAATTAATTAGCTTAGCGTAGCTAGCTTGTATTATTCATTTGGACCCTCCGTCGAGAGGGCGAATTTTGTAATAAGTGTGCGTGAGTGTGTGAATGTCTTCTAACCCCACGTCTTTCTCCCTTTTACTTAACCGCTTACGATGGTTAGTTCTAGGTCATATTTTGATTAGCATCCTTATGCTTGCATGTTTGCATTCATTCATCAGTCTTGCATGCACTGGGCTCGGCGCATCATACTAACAGCATTGTATTTCAATACCAATTTGAATACATGATTATCAAGTGTTGCATTTCACATGACATCTTAGAATAGCCAAGCTTATTTCTAGTTGCATTTTGCATGTGTTGCATTAGTCATCTTAACTTAGCTAGGATCATGCATTGATTACTAACTAGCTATTGTTTTGGCTCGGAGTACTAGGTAAGCTTTTATGGTTTTGCATCTTGCATGCGTGTAAGTGTTGCCATGTTCAGCATGCTTGCCATGAGGCTACTTGCTTAAATGATATAACTGCCTGAATGCCTGTGGGTGAAGGTTGGATTACTTGAATTGAAACAATTCATTGAAATGCGAGTTTTAAGCCCACTTGAGGGTGGCAAAATCATGTTGTTTTCTAAGCCCACTCGAGGGTGGCAAATCCACGTCTTAACCTACTTGCGAGTAGCACCTTCAAACCATTTTCAAACAAACATGAGATGTTTTGTTCCAACTTAGGCGATCTAGTCTATACTTGTGTGCTATGCGCATCACGTAGTAAAGCTAGCTAATAAACCGGAATAAGAACATATATGTTTTCAAAAACAACATATCATGCTTAGTAAAGGCCGATCATTTTGATCGGGCGAGCGGGGGTGCTCATTACATGACCTTCCCCCCTCGTACCCAAGTTCCCGAGCCGAGGCAACTTTGGTGATGACGGACACGTGGCCTTAGGCACAAGTCAGGGTTTTCTAAATTTCCCAAAATAAAATATTTAGGTGGCGACTCTGTATCTGGCAAAGCAGTCCATGTTTGGCACTTCTTTATTAAAATCAGTTTTTCAAAAACAATTTACCAGATTTGGACTCTTTGGTGATTTATCGATCTTGCATTGCACTTTGTGAGATTAGATTCAGAACCATGACATTGAGTCTGAACTGTAGTAGCTAAAGAACAAAACAGATTTCACGCCCTTGCGCATGGAGCCAGAGAGTTCTTGGGCACGTCTACAGGCCCTCGCCTTGGTTATAGCCTCCAGACGCCTCCAACCCTATTTCAAAGCTCACTCCATTGTCGTTCTCATTGACCAGCCTTTGAAAAAGGTCCTGCAATAACCAGAATCGTCAGGCAGACTTATGCAATGGTCCATCGAGCTAAGTCAATTTGACATCTCTTACCGACCTCGAACAACAGTTAAAGGTCAGGCTATCACCGATTTTATCTTGGAATTCACCAATCTCACTCCGAACGTGCCCCCTCCACCAGCACACTTCACCGCTGATATAGAAGACCCCTACTCCTGGACCCTTAGTGTTGATGGTTCATCCCACAAAGAAGGTAGTGGAGCCAATCTAATCCTCACCACCCCAGAGGGTGAGTACTTCCAATGTGCCCTCCGTTTCCTGTTTGACACAAGCAATAATGAAGCCAAATATGAGGCCTTGATAGCAGGTCTTCGACTAGCCAGAGACATTGGTGTAAGCCATATCCAAGTATTCAGTGATTTCCAATTGATTGTTGGACAGATTACTGGGGAGTTCAACGCAAAGGAAGAGACGATGCAAGCATACAAGGACATTGCCCTTCCTCTTGTCCGCCTCTTCAATACTTTCCAGATCAGACACATCCCTAGGTCAAAAAACTCCAAGGCGGATGAAATGGCTCAACTAGCCTCGGCCAACCAATCAGACTTCAGCTATGGCATCTGAATTGAATACCTGACCCATCCGGCTACTTCGCCAAACCCACAAGAAGTTCACTTCCTCCAGAATGAACCAATCCCGTGGGCTCAAGGCATCCTTCAGTTTTTTACACGAGGGGAGTTGCCAGATGATAAACAGCAGGCCGCTAAAGTCATAGCCCGGTCATCCAATTACGTCCTTATCAGCGGCCTACTGTACAAACGAGGATTCTCAAGCCCATACCTCAGGTGCCTCAGTCCTGCTCAAGCGACCTATGTGATGAGAGAAGTCCACGAGGGCATTTGTGGTAATCATTCGGGTGGAAGATCTCTAGCCCACAAAATCCTCCGCACCGACTACTTCTAGCCTACTCTCAATCAAGATGCCAGCGAATTTGTACTTAAGTGTGATAAATGTCAGCGCTTTGCCAACATCCCCCATGCTCCACCAACATAACTGATTACACTCAGCAGTCCCTACCCTTTCGCTAAGTGGGCCATCGACTTAGTCGGTCCTTTGCCCACTGGTAGGGACTAAACCAAGTTCGTTGTGGTTGCCATTGACTACTTTACCAAATGGGTGGAAACAAAACCCCTTGCTACGATCACTGAACGAAACACTACCAGGTTCATCTGGCAGTCGATCGTGTGCCGATTTAGAATCCCCCAAGCCATCGTTTCGGACAATGGCAAACAATTCGACAATGCCAAGTTTAGGAAATTCTGTGAAGAGCTCAACATTAGACCATGTTTCTTTTCCCCAAGCCATCCCCAAGCTAATGGGCAAGTCGCAGTCACCAATCGCTCCCTTCTGAAGATCATCAAGACTAAATTGGAGGCCGCTAAAGGACTCTGGGCCGAGGAATTGCCGAAGGTACCCTAGGTTTATCAAACGACCGCTCGAACCCCTACTAGGGAGACCCCCTTTCGCCTAACATATAGTGACGAGACAGTCATCCCAGTGGAAATCAACCTACCGACCCCTCGTGTAACGACCCCGAAATGTGTGTCATAAATTATCTTTATTTAATTATGGGTTAATGTGTTTTAATTTAATAAGATCTGTTTGAATTGAGAAATTATCTGTTGAGTTACGACTTTGAAACTAAAATTGCCAACTTGTATGGGTTTAGAAACCAAAATTGAATACATGAATATGCCAGCGGGAATTTTTAAAGCCAATTGGGAAAGTTAATTGAAAATCTGATTTGTCTGATTCGTTAAGATGTGTTTGGGTGGTTAACTTTGCACTGCAAATTGAAGGTCTTAGAGGCTTCACAAACCAGAACGGAGTACATAATTATGATTAGTATAATTTTTAGAGTCATCTGTGAAGTTTAATTGAAAAGTAATTTCGTCTGATTCGCTAAGTTAGGTTTGGTTGGCCACATAAATACATAGACTTGTTTATATATAATGTTGGAGCCTTATATGTTATATAGACTCAACCAAACACCAAAAACACCTCCTGGAAAAGGGAGAGAAGAGGAGAAAAGAAGAAAGGAAGGAAAGAGCAATTAGGGCTTGGAAATTGAAGGGTTTTGCTAGAAGATTCAAAGAATAGAGAACAAGGTATGTGTAATCTAACTCAAATACCCTAAATCTCACTTCGATTGTTTTGTATCAAGCTTGAGGATGATGTTCTCCACTTATTTAACTTGGGGTTTTTGAGCTACCCACTTTGATTGGTAAATATCCATGGAAGACATCAAGATCCATTGTTTTCATCTAATTGAGGGTTGATTCTTGTGTTAGATAATTTTAGTCTTTGTACATATGTTTGTATCTATTTTGTTTAATCATGAAAAGATGAAAAGAAATATGATTATAAAATTGTATAAATTGTTTAAAGTGAATTATGATCTATTTATGTATGAATTGTTGTTTATTATATTCACAAGATATGATATTGAGAAGGTGTTGCTCATATTTGCCCTTAGAAATGCCCTTGGAAAGTTTGTTTTTGATGGAGCTTCGGACTGCCCAAAATAGGGGTTACGACCGCACGTGCGGGGCTCACACCGTATGTGCGGGAAACAGGGAAGGGTGAACTTGAGGTACTGAAATAAATGCACGTGCGGCACACCTTCCCGCACGTGCGGCGAGGGGCTTCCGTACGTACGGCCCAAGAGGAAAAATTATGTGTGATTCTTTTTTCCTGTTAGACCCTCTGGAATTATTAAAATGTGTATTTGAAGCTTTTAAAATGCTTGTAAATATATGAATGTTGAATGAATCAGACATTGAGCGAAAGGAAAAGACTAAAGAAAAGTAACTGATTTATGAGTTGTATGTCGTGTGTAGGTCACATACAGGAAGGGAATATTACTCCTCCACAGCACTGTGAGTAATAATAGTGTAATGCTATGTTTATTCCTATATTTCTGCTTATATGTTATTATATCTTAATTTCACTTAGTATGTTGGAATCATTAAGTTACGGGTTACATATTGTGATTGTGATTGGCATATTTGGGATGAATAGTACCAGGGTTCATGTATTTTTCCTGGGCACGAATTGTGTTTATTACAATGGTGTAAGTTATGTGAATTATGCTTTGATGGAGATGATTAAACAATAGCATTGACATGGACCTAAGGTCATTTTGTGCTATTAATAAAGGCCTAAAACCATTATGATGTGAATTGTTTATGATTAATGGCCCTAAGGCCGAGGGAGATGGAGATATGCCGATGTTCCATCTACCCTACAATGATATGAATCATGCATGATTAATGGCTCTAATGCCAAGGGAGTGGAGACATGCCGATGTTCCATCTTCCCTACATTGCTCTAGACAGCTGTCGTTATATTGGGCCTAAGGCCGTTTTGCATCAAACCTGGGCCCGAGGCCGTTCTGATATATGATTGGGCCCGAGGGCGTTCTAATATATAATTGGGCCCGAGGCCGTTTGGTAAATACATATCATGAACAATGTTGAGAAAAATGTAATGAGGAAGAGTATGGTGCTATGTTTCTTTTGAATCTAGATTATTTACCTGATTCATTTCACTTTATTATTACTCATTGAGCTTTGCTTACTCTGTATTTTATCTGTGTGTAGGTGATCAACCGCAGACCATCCTTAGGTCAGCCTCAGGAGTTCTTTTATGAACCTGCTAAGTCAAGCCACACAAGATGTGCCTCTGCGTTGAGGCTTTAATCTTGTATTGTCAGAGTTTTGTAGTCATTTAAGTTTATGAAGATGTGTGCATAAGGTATATATAGGTATGTTAGTGTGGTTACATTGTTTTAACTATTTCAAATATCATGTATGCACAGGCTCAGTGGACATTATCATTAATTTTGCTTCCGCTTTAGGCCCCAATATGAGTTGAACATATATATAATATTTCGAAATTTTGTTTTGAGGCCTAAGTATAGGCCGGTCATGACCTAGACTTTTAGGGGCAGGTTTAGGTCGTGACACCTCGGGTTCTGCACCCGAATCTAGAATTAAATGAAGAGTTGCGTCGCACGGACCTGGACCTAATCGAAGAACTTCAAAAGGTAGCTGCTGTCAAACGGGCATCATATCAGCAGAAAATGAGAACACATTATAACCACAAAGTCCGACTGAGAGAGTTCGCAGTGGGAGACCTAGTCTTACGCGAAGTAACCCTTGCCACTAAAAATCTGACCGAGGGCAAGCTAACAGCCAAATGGGAAGGACCTTATCTTGTCAAGAGCAGACCCCGCCCAGGTACTTACCGTCTCCAAGATATGGAAAGCAGAGACCTCCCCCATCCATGGAATGCCGAGCACTTGAAGTGTTATTTCTAGTAAAATGGCATCTCCTATTTTTGTATCATTCAATTGTTGTATGTTCTCTTTTGCCAATCTGTGCAATTGTTCATTTTTGCCCTTCCCATACACAGTGTAAATTTGTGATCGACAGATTGTGCCTTAATGACAACAATTTCACATCTCTATTTATCTGTGTTGCGTCTCAATGACAAGTTTTGGACAAAGCCTTAGCCCGACTGAGCCCTCCAACCCTCAGCCAGACTGAGCTAACCAAAGCCTCAGCCCGACTGAGCCCTCTGAGCCTTAGCCAGACTGAGCATGAAGAGCTCAACCAGACTGAGTTACCAAAGCCTCAGCTTGACTGAGCCCTCTAAGCCTCAGCCAGACTAAGTTCAGCCAAGCCTCAGCCAGACTGAGCATGAAGAGCTCAGCCAAATTGATCTAACCAAAGCCTCAGCTCGACTGAGCCCTCCGAGCCTCAGCCAGACTGAGCATGAAGAGCTCAGCCAGACTGAGTTACCAAAGCCTCAGCCCGACTGAGTCCTCCATGCCTCAGCCAGACTAAGCATGAAGAGCTCAGCCAGACTGAGTTCAGCCAATCCTCAGCTAGACTAAGCATGAAGAGCTCAGCCAGACTGAGTTAACTAAAGCCTCAGCCCAACTGAGCCCTCCAAGCCTCAGCCAGAATGAGCATGAAGAGCTTAGCCAAACTGAGTTAACTAAAGCCTCAGCCCGACTGAGCCCTCCCAGCCTCAGCCAAACTGAGCACAAAGAGCTCAGCCAGACTAAGTCAAAGTTGGTCTCACCCAGACAAAGCATGTAGTTAAAACTAGTCTCAACCAGACTTAGTTAAATCTCGGTTCGTTTTTACCATTCATACAAATTAGCTTACTTATCCATTTTCACCACTTATACAAGTTAGGTTACTTGTCCAATTCTACCATTCATATACTTTCTTGATAAACTTTACCATTCAAAAACAACAACAACAATAACAGAACTGATACTTTTATTAACAATTTGCATAATTATACACTTCATTATAGAAACTACATTTACTTCATTAAAAAAAAAAAAAAACAAGAACACCCAACCCTCACTCCCCTTCGCTGGATGCCAGATCTTCCTCTTCCACCCCCTCATCTAGGGGAGTTTGGGTGATGTCATCCTCTTCTACTTTCACGCGACTAAAGTCCACATCTAGGAACAGCTCTTGCGCCTTATACTTGAAGCTCATCCAGTCGCTGTCCCAATACTGGCTCATCTCGTGCTTGTAGAAGTTTGACCGTTGGAAGCTTTGGATCACTTCTTCTTCGCTCCTACCTCCAACGGCCACCCCTGATGGTCGAGTGCCCTCTTCACCCTCTTTGGCCAAACTCCTCGCAACCGCTGCATCGATGGCCATCTAGAATTCGGCAAACCCTTTAAACTCCTCCACCGCTGCCACGCAAAGGTTTGGGTACGCCGCCCTCTCTGAGATCATTTTGGCCCTCTCCTCGACCAGCATTCTCTCTAGCTCCGCGATACGTCCATCTGCTTTCTCCTTGTCTTTTAAGGCCTGGTCGCACAGATCTTCGTTGTTAGAGAGGGCCTCTTCCAACCTTTCCTTGGCGGTGTTGCAAGCTTCTTGGATCACATCTACCTTCCTCCGTTTGCCCGCCAGCTCAAATTCCAGCGATACCGCCTTGTGGTGCACCGCTTCCAGCTCCAATTTGGCAACAGTGAGCTCGGAAGCAGCACACTCTGCCAAGTAGCTCTGCACCACCGCTAATACTTCTGTCTTCTTCGCCCTTTGCGCATAGTCCAAGCCCTTTACACAGGCACTACGTGCGGTTTTCCTCCAGCCTGCCGTCTCCACCCTTAAATTTTGAAGTTCAGCCCTCACCCCCTCCAACTGGGCTTTCAGTGACTCAGCCTTCATCTTTGCACGCGCTGCCTTATTCAGTAAGGCCGCCGCCAAGGCCGTCGCTTCCATCTACGCTTAGTAGAACCCCCTTAGGAGGTCAGCTTCCGTAAATTGTGCCATCAACCGCACGGCCGCGTCCTCCACTACTCCAAGGAGATGATCTGTGGCGACCCTGGCTTCGCCCCCTTCTTCTGCCAAACAGCTGGCCACCACACGAACGTGGTACGTGATAGTCTTCAACGCCGCCCTCGTCTCAACTTTGCTCACCCGCCCCCCTACCTACCCCAAGACTTGGGCACACTTCTAGCACAAAACCAATTTTGGGCGATTGCTCTCCCAATCCCTCGCCTCCGGCCAACTATTTTGGCTCAGCTACGTCACTCACCACTTAGGCACTTAGGCCGATAGCCTCTCCTACCACTTGGACACTTGGGGTCGCCTCTGCCCTACCCTCCTTCACCTTCTTCAAAACTGGCCCCCCTCACTCTCCTCCACAACTGCCCTCATTTTCTTCTTCTTTAACACTGCCTCCATCTCCTTTTTGGTCCTCTCCTTCAGCGGATCCACTGGGGGTGGCAACGGCGCAAA
Source organism: Camellia granthamiana (assembly GCA_036172215.1). Taxonomy (NCBI): domain Eukaryota; kingdom Viridiplantae; phylum Streptophyta; class Magnoliopsida; order Ericales; family Theaceae; genus Camellia; species Camellia granthamiana. The sequence goes on along the minus strand of CM069907.1, from coordinate 51,169,525 downwards.
ATTGGCCAGATCCTTATCTCTCAGAGGTTTAGGGCGTGGTCAAACTCGCTCCTTCATGACCGGCTTAGGCGCATGGCCTAACTGTGCTTCTTTATATTTGTCAGCCTTGGCGAAGGTCCTTTTATCCTCCGCCTCCTGCATCTTCCTCCTTGCCTCTAACTCTTCCAGCGCAATGTCCCCCTCGGTCGGCTGTGGCCCCAGACTTAAGGCAAACAAGGTTGAAGGCTGGATAAGGTCATCCCACTTCACGCCCTCCTTCTCTCTCCATTCCTTCACCTGCTTAACCCTAACCTCTGCCTCTGCCTCTGCCTCTGCCTCTAGCCTTGGCTTCACCAACTTGATGGAAATTTTCCACGTTGTGCGCACCCCCCTCTCATCATTTGCTAACACGTAAAACCACCGTGGTCTCCACCCCTTCACCGACGATGGAAAACCCGCCACCATCTGCGAGGTCACCCATGTTTCTTATTGACCAGAGGCCTTGTAGCAAGAAAAGAACTCATCTACTGTCATCGCTGCTCCCCCGGTCGCACTTGGCCATGTGATCGCGCAGGCCAATAATATTTTCCATGCATTGGGCATAAGCTGACCTGGCGTCACCTCCAACCGGTTCAGCACGTCCACTACTATTTGTGGGAGTGGTAACCTTAGCCCCCTTCCCTGGCAATGCCTCTTCATATAGCATAAACTCCATCGGTCGTTCATCCGATGCCCTCTCCCTAGACGTCGGCAATTTTAACTCTATCTCTGTTGGAATCTAGTACTTCTTACGCACCTCCTCCAACTCCTCTGTCGTAAATGTCGATTTGTCAGCCTTGGTGTGCCAGTGGTCAGGTCCCACTTGGCTAATTGGCCTCGCGGCCACGATCATTGTGGACAGACGAGGTCGCACCACTTGTTCCACCCCCCTTTCCTCTCGCCTCTCCGTCCTATATTGCTCCTCCAAATCCACCATGTCGTCTTCACCCAACGCCTCTAACCTCATGGCTGTCGCTTCGTCTCGAGCCATCTCTTTTACGTTTCTGTATATTGCTTCAGACGCAGGCGCGAGGAAGTTCGCAAACTGTTGGAGGGGAGTGTCAAAAGAAACGAATGAGGTCAGGTTTGGGACGTGTTGGTTTCTCCCAATGAGATATGTAAAATGGATAACTCCAAATGCCCACGGTTTGCCTATTTGCCAAGGATCAAGGTTAAAATTCGCCAGTTTGAAAATTTTAAAAATTTTACAACCCTCGCCTTTTCCACGTCCAATCCTAGTCATAACCTTTCGCTTCCTACTAACGCATCACCTCCCTCACCATTGGTTTAGATCTTACCACGTGTACAACCATGATTCCCCCCTTTTTTCCTCTTCCTCGTCTATTCCACCTCACATCATCACGTGCCTCATCGCTCCTCGAGCCCTGCACGCCGCCGCCACCTCTCACTTGACACTTCTTTTAGCAGTCAACTCTCTTCTCGGTCGGTCTTCTTGCTCGCCCCCCTTTCGCGATCGGCCCATCTCTCGATCGGTCTCCACGCTTGACCCCTCTTCGCGGTCGGCCCACCTCTCGGTCGGTCTCCGCACTCGTCACCCCCCTTCATGGTCGACTTTTCTCTCGGTCGGTCCTCACGCTCGGCCCCACACACTCCCTATCTTCTTTCTTATTGCTTTCGTTGGACTAAAGCTGCACTCGAGAATAGGGGACTACTGACATCGGTGGGCCCACAAAAGGTTTTGGCCCACCACTTAGAGCCCAATTCATAGTTCAAGTACTAAAGCCCAACACCCTTGAGGACCCAACGTTGAACCAATAACCAATGGTATCTAAACACGTGTCAAGCGGGGAACCAGCCACGTAAGCAGACAAAGATCCTGCAGAGTTATTATACCACACATCAGCCATTAATGAGACTCCCACAGCATTAAATATGACAACCCCTTTACGTCAGAACAGGCAGCCTCACCGTGAACAATGCAAGCTAGAGTATAGACTTTCGGCCAACACGACAGGTCAGAGTGGACAAGGAAATGATGGACAAAGGATATAAGGAGGCTTCCAAGACACATCAAAAGGTTAAGTTCTCTATTCTTATTCTCTCCCCCTCTCTACATCGTCAATCTCCTAACTTGATCGTTGAAGGGTCCGTTGGGGGACTTCCGTTCCCCGTTGAGCATTTTTGCAAGCATACCACTGAGCTCAGTGACCAGTGAAAGGTGTAGGAAGCGTGGGTCTACCCGACTCGCCCTCACTTGGATCAGCAACATCATCAATAATAATTAGCCTAGAATGTGCATCCTTAAAAAAGTATGGTAAGAAAATAAAAGTTATAAACCTTTTAGTTATATGTATATCATATGTCCAATGCACACTCATTTATTATAATTTGCATAATTTTATTTTTTATTTTTCAATAAAATTGATTATTGTTCTCTTTTGAGTTAAAAGTTAGCACTGCTTTGGGAAGTTGGGTTGGGGTGGGTTGGGGCTAAAATAGTTACAAAAATATAAAATGGACTTTTTAATCCCAGCTTAAAAAATTTCACATCCAAACCATAATCATTTTATTTTTTTTCTCACAAAAGTCAAAAAAGTCAAAAAGCAACCAATCCCAAATGAGATTTTTTAGTCTCAAGTTAAAATAGCCTAAAAGCCAACCCACATTCCAAACGATACCTTAATCTCTTGTTTTTTTTTCAATATCTGCAGTTGTCACTAGCTAAATTACAACATCATTATGTATATATATATGTCCTATTTTTTGTTAGGAAGTTTAACATTCATGACACATTCCGTTAAAAATAAAAACTATACAAACAATTTAAAAATATTTTAATAATATTCTCTAGATCCACCTCGGTTCTAATTCAAATTAATATCTATTGTTTCCTTTAGTTCATATCATTTTTTGTTTACCATTGGTGTAACACCCATTTCAATTTACCCATAGGTATAAACCACTATTAATTTCCTCTAATTTCTCGTATATGGATTGCATTATTTGATAACAGAGCTTAAGATTGATATCAGAGCTTAAGATTTGGGTCCAAATATGCGACTTGAAGAACCCATTGTGAGTAGTTGTTGTCCCAATTGCAATGAACCCATTGTGAGTAGCTATTGTCCCAATTGCAAATAGGGGTGACGGTTCCTATCGTGATTTACCATCGACTCACTTTTGGGGCTCATTGTGAATACACTATGAGTGTCACGACTTGATCTGGAATTTCCTTTGTAATTTGATTTCGCAACTACCTTGGAGTCGTCGTTCGAAGCCCTAATCTCGCAATCTAAGTTCGATGGACTTGGGTTCATTGATTTCAGCAATTGCGCCCTTGTTCATGATTCACAGATAAGGGCTTGAACGATTTGAGTTCATACCATCTGAGTTCGTCGATTTGAGTCGTGACTTCTGGGGTTGCAAAATTGCTTTGAAGTCTGATTAATGGGTTGAAGTTCAAAATCGACTTGTGTCGCAGATCCTGACTTATCGATCTCACAGCACCTCTCTAGATCGACTTTTGTTTGATAGTTATGAATTCTAAACCAATTTTCAGAAGCAAAATTATATTGTGATTAAAGTTATTTCATTCCAGAATTGAGGTCGTGATCCATTCGATTTGAAGATATCTAAATTGATTCAAAGGTCTTGGTTTCAATTCGAAATTGTGGGTTTGATTCTTGTTCAAGTTCTGCTCTATAAATTGCACCTGGCTGCTAAACTCTGGGTTCCACAATTAGTTTCCTCCAATTTCTCATACATAATATATTCCTTTACATATGAGAACATACCTACAAAATTTACAATCAATACTAATCTTCAAGATTTGAGTAAACAATCTCGCACACAACGAATCCATAACAGAGAAGTAGAAGAATAGAAAATTAAACTCACCAAGAGACTACTCAAAATTTACGTGGTTCACCCAAATCATAAACTACATCCACGAAATCACTGTGAATTCAACAAAATCAATATGAAAGGAGTTACAAGAGTCCCTCGCACTCAATCTCACAAACTCTCTACAATAATCTCTTTCTCACTCCTATTATTGTGTAAATTTCACTAAGATTACAAAACTTACGAATAAAAAATATAGAGTTATGTGTTTATAAGTTAATCTCAAATCAAAACATAAATTAATAATGAAATCAAAAACTAACAAGGAAAAACATTAACCAATAACGAAATAGGTTAGAGTCCAAATTAAAACAAAACCTAATTTCTTTATTTTCTTTTCATTTTTTGATTAGATTTAGTCTTGTTTTAGTCTCAACCAACAACGCTACAATCCGCTACACCTTGAACTCTAAAAACTAGAAGTCCTTTATAAATGATAATTAATCACATAGATCTGGATTGAATGAGTCAGCCAAAAAAAAAAAAACACCAGCAAGTCCTTTATAAATGATAATTAATCACATAGATTGAATGAGTAAACCAAAATTTGTCATCACATAATTCTCACTGAGACTCACATTAGCCGCACGCAACTGCAAGTGCAAGTGATTATGAGAAAGACATGTCAAGGATCACAACAATGTTGACCACAAGGATTCCCCTGGAGTTCAATTTATGAAACATTAAAAGGTGTGTTTGGTTTGTGTTTTGAAATAAATTTTCAAAAAAAAATTGAGGAGAGTTTAGAAATTTTTTTGGTTTGTTTGATTGTTTGTAGACACTTAAACTTTTATGTGTCTTGATCACTGTTTGCTTAATCAAGACAAATGAAATTTTCTTGATTAGTCAAAATTAAGATGGTTAGATTGTTTCAAATGGATGTGGGTCCTACTAAAATTATGGATCTCAATCCATTTTAAATTATGGATCACACCAAAAGAAAAGTGAACTTATTTTGACAATTGGGTTAACCCAAATGTGTGGGGCCCATGAAAATATTTTATCAAAATTTAGTAAAATAATTCAAATTTAAATTTGAATTTGAATGCAAATCATGTCCATAAAATAAGAAATAAATTGATTGTTTCTTAGAAATTAGAGTCAATTTTGGAGTTTCCAAAATTAACCCTCCCCTCCTAAGCCTATAAATAGAAGCTCTCATTAGGGAGAAAAGACAGATTTTTTGGCTGATGGTCCTACAAGCTCCTAAGAAATCTCGAGACACTGCCAAATTCTCTTATTAAAATTCTCTCTAAAGTTCCTCAAACTTAAAATAAAGAATTATCAAGTTCTCTAAACTTCTGTCAATCCTTTCAAGTTACAAATACGAATTTGGTCTCTCTTTTCAAATGGATTATTTCAAGACTCGTTCGAGATCAAGCCGTTCAAGCCCAAGATCAAGCCTCTTTTCTCCAAGTTTCTCCTTTAGAAGACTTGAAGAAACCCATCAACTTGTTCGATTCAATAGCAAGCTTCTACAGCTGTTGGATCGCAACCCATTTCAGAGATCAAATTAGAGGATTTGTTATTTTGTAATAAAGCAAACCACAAAGAATTGTACCCCCTTTATTATAATCAAATAAAATTAATTATTTGTGCATTTATTCCATGTCTTAATTGCAGGATACAAAATTTGTGTTTACAAATTTTGGCACGCCTAGTGAGACCTCTCTGCCTCTCATCTCTTTCTCCTAAAGCACTTTCCCGGAGCCTTGTTTGATCAAGCATAATGGCTTCAAAGAAATTTCAAATTTCTCCGATCAATAAGAACGCCTGCAAGAATGCCGCTGTCACGACCAGTAACAATAGCACTTTTACGAGGTCCGATCATCCGTAGCAAGACCAAGGCTACCATTGCTCTTGCCACTCACGGGGTCATGCTGACCACCAATGCAACAAAGCAAGCATAAGCCAAGTCTCACAAATCTATCACGATATCCACGTCTGGGGCTAAGCAAAAGAAAGTGAGGGAATGGAAGAAGTCCACTTCTGTCTCAAATGATTCTCTGCTAGAAGGTTTCTCCCTACACCCAACACCCGTAGCTTCTAATGTAAACTCAAGTACAGGCTCACACTCAGGATCATCTCCTAGTAGTCCTCAACGTTCAATTTCATCGAATCACTCAGATTTGTCTCGCTCGATGGCTATGCAAGTCATGACCACTACAATTAGCGACCATGGCTTGTGCCATTGACAAGCTCACCAAAACTATGGAAGAGAAAGATCTTCAGATTGCCACCTTGATGATCAAGTTAGAAACACGAAATGCTGACGAGGCAAGTCAAGACAATTCTCATCCACCTGACTTTACACCACAAGGCACGTTTGTTGAGAAGGTGAACCCTACATCTAAGTCCAAGCAAGTTATTGGTGAGGAAACTTGCCATACATCTGTTGTGAGGCAAGCAATTGGCACAAGTAGTCAACCAACATCCATTGCATCTTTGTCTGTTCAACAACTCCAAGACATGATTACAAATACCATCCAAGCACAATACGGTGGGCCCTCGCAAAGCACTTTCATGTACTCCAAGCCTTACACAAAAAGGATAGACATTTTTAGAATGCCTAGTGGATATCAACCTCCCAAGTTCCAGCAGTTCGATGGAAAAGGTAATCCTAAACCACATATCACTTACTTTGTTGAAACTTGCAACAATGCCGGGACAGACGGAGATCTACTCGTCAAACAATTTGTTCGGTCACTCAAAGGAAATGCCTTTGATTGGTACACTGATTTGGAGGCCGAGTCAATCGACAATTGGGAGCAAATGGAACGTGAATTCCTTAATCGTTTCTACAGCACACGTCGTATGGTAAGCATGATGGAATTAACCAATACCAAGCAATGGAAGGACAAGCCTGTGGTAGACTACATTAACCGTTGGCGTGCTCTAAGTCTAGATTGCAAAGACAGACTCTCTTAGATCTCAGCTGTGGAGATGTGCATGCAAGGCATGCACTGGAGAAACTTTTACATCCTTCAAGGGATAAAACCACGAACATTTGAAGAGTTAGCTACGTGTTCACATGACATGGAAATTAGCATAGCCAACCATGGCAGGAAAGACCTTCCCACTCTTGAACAAAGGAAAGATAACAAAGAAGTAAAGAACTACAATAAAAGAAGTATCCCTTTCCTGACTCTAACGTACCAGGGATGTTAGAAGATTTACTTGAAAAGAAAGTCATTCAACTCCTTGAGTGCAAACGTCTTGAAGAAATAGGTCGTATGAAGGATCCGAAGTACTGCTACTATCATCGGATAGTTAGTCATCCTACTGAAAAATACTTCATCCTCAAAATCCAAGACAGAAATGTCACAATCTGCAATCCCAACAGTGAAAGCAATTCCCAGAGTCTTCCAGTTTGGTTCACTTGAACCTACCATTATTTAAGTTCCAAATCAAGACATGCATGTCCATAATGGTTTTGAAGAAGTCTTAACTATTGAAGAAGATGAAAGTTGGACTCTCTTGACGTGAAGAAAGTCACGAAAAAGCAAGTCTAAGACTTAACACTTCTCACTCAAGAAAGTAAAAGAAAATAAGAACTCCCATCGACATTCCAAGAAAGAGGTGATGGACAAAAGGAATAATGAAAAGAAGATGCAACAAGAAAACAAATTTCTTGAAGAAAACTCGTCTACCCCAATCATCGTGCGAGACTTTTTCCCCATTGGGTATTTTGGAGATGACTTGGTCAAGGTAACCTACATGGTTTCAACCATTGAAGCAGATGTGGAACAAGTTCACGCCATTAAGGTGACGCCAGATAAGGAGGAAATTGATGTCCTGACAACCTTGAAAGAACTATCCCCACGCTTCAGTTTGCGTAAAGCGTCTCAACTCCCTAGATCTGTACAACTTGCACTTGTTCGAGTGTTAGAAGATCTTGGAAAATATGAGTTTGTTGTTAATGAGCTAGATTATCCCAAGGTGAACTCCATCACTTCTGTTCCTTGTTGCACAACAATTACCTTCATTGATGAAGACCTTCAACTAGGTTCAAAGCCACACAATCACCCGTTGTTTGTCTCTAGCTTTATTAGTGAACAAAAAGTTAACCACATCCTTGTTGATGGGGGCTCAGCGGTAAACATCATGCCAAAGTTCACTATGAAGAAACTTGGAATCCCAGTAGACGAGTTAGCCCGAAGTCATTTGGTTATTTAAGGTTTCAACCAATGGGGGCAACATGCGATTGGTATGATTCGTTTGAACCTCATCATTGGAGAACTCACAGCTAGTACTTTGTTTCACGTTATCGATGCAAGAACGTCCTATAATTTTTTGCTTGGGCGACCTTGGGTTCATGGAAATGGTGTAGTTGCGCCAACTCTCTATCAATGTTTTAAATTTGACCAAGGTGGAATAAAGACGGTGCTAGCAGATGACAAGTCATTTACAGAAATTAAGTCTCACTTCACTAATGCAAAATTTATTTGGATTCCAATGGGATACCTGAAGTTATTCCAACTGAAATCCCTTCTGCAAGAAAAGAGAAAATGATGAAGAAAAGCAAGTTGTGTTGGACTTCTTAAGGAAGACGTATCAAGTTGAAAAGAGAAAATGACGAAGAAAAACAAGTTGTGTTGGACTTCTTAAGGGAAAACGTATCAAGTGGCAAAAAAGCACCTGAGGTCGCAGCACCTGAGGTCGCGTCACCACAAAAACAGCCTTCATCCTCAAAAGGCTATGCAATGACACAAGTCTTCAGGTATGTGCCAAAGTCTCAACAGAAAGAAAGACAATCGTCGTTTGAAGAAGTCACAACGTTCGCAAAAGTTAAAGGAGACTTTGCTCACCCCGCAATAAAAGAAAATCTGCAGATACTAAGAGCAGATGCAACAATACCAATTCCACAGGTGGGATTGTCAAGCCTAATTAAACCTCCACTAAAGGGATTTGTTAGGACTGCGCAAAATTCTATCGAACATGGCTCATTACCTGCAAGACGAATGGAAGGGTTTGATACACAAGCTTACAAGCTTCTAGCCAAGTCAGGTTATGGCTTTGCTGATCCCTCATCATTGGAAAAGTTAAGTCCTAACTTACAAGCAAGGAAGTTCATGGTCTTAATGAAACTTAGAAAAAGTTAAGGCAACAAGGGTACAGGGTGAGCCCTCCAAAGACTAGAGTGGGATTCATGCCAGCGGAACTCATTCGTATCTCTGCCAAAAGAAAGGGAATAAGGAAGATGTACAACATATCACTATAGAAGAAGTGAAGGAAGACAAAAGACCAAGCCTAACTCCTTGAGTCTCAGTGTTTGACGGTATTGAAGCTCCTGCACCTCAAACCTCGGTTTTTAATAGGTTAAGCACTGTTGATAAGACAGATGAAGGTACAACTTCTCAACCTTCAGTTTTTAACAGATTAGGCACTACTAAGGAAAGGGATGAGAAACAAACTTCCTGGTCACGAAAGTCCGTTTTTGCTCGACTTGGCAATATGAATACATCACCTAGAAAAGGCAAGAACAAGAGATGCACAGCAACAATTGAATTGAATTCTACAAAGGCGAATGATGAGAATCGAAGTTTGATTCCTTCTATGAAATGCATGACATCACTTGAAGTTAGTGTTGGAGGTCCGCTTAAGGTCAAAAGGCACACTATCATACTAACTGGAGAAATTAAGACTCAAGCGAAAAGTAAAAGAGAAGAAGAAATTGACCATGTTGCTTCTCACCATGTAATAGTTGAAAAAGATTCTAGCTCAGATTTGGAGGATGATGATCTCCAAGAAGCTCCTCCAGAACTTGAAGATGGGGGGCAATCAACTGTTAACAATTTGAAAGAACTCAACTTGGGAACTCCTGATGACCCTCGACCAATCTTTGTGGGAACACTCTTAACGCCTGAGGAAGAAAAGACATTTTTCGAACTACTCCTTGAATATAAAGATGTCTTCACATGGACGTACAAGGAGATGCAAGGTTTAAGTCCAAAAGTTGTTGTCCATCACCTTAGGATCAAGCATGGTATGCGACTAGCAAAGCAGGCTCATCGATACATCAGACCTGAGCGCATCCTCAAAGTGGAAGAAGAAGTCAACAAGTTGATCAATGCTAGGTTCATACGTGAAGTAAAATATCCGATGTGGATATCAAGTATAGTTCTGGTAGTCAAGAAGAATGGACAAATTAGAATATGTGTCGACTTTCAAAATTTGAACGAAGCATGTCCCAAGGACAAGTTTCCGCTTCCTATTATGGAATTAATGATAAGCGCCACTACCGGACATGAGGTGTTGTCCTTCATGGATGGGTGTTCAGGATACAACCAAATACGGATGGCAGTTGAGGATGAAAAGTTAATTGCATTTTGTACCACAAAAGGCATCTATTGTTATAAAGTAATGCCTTTCAAACTCAAAAATGTCGGCACTACCTATCAACGTGCCATGCAAAAGATCTTCGATGACATGCTCCATGAATTTGTTGAGTACTACATTGATGATTTGGTGGTCAAAACTAAGAAAATGGGTGATCACCTAAAGGACCTTTGTGCAGTCTTCAACCGGCTGAGAAACTATGACTTGAAGATGAATCCACTCAAATGCACATTTGGAATCACGTTTGGAAAGTTCCTTGGCTTTATTGTTCAACATAGAGGCATTAAGGTTGATCAGTCCAAAATCGATGCTATACAAAAGATGCCACCACCAAAAAACCTGAAAGAACTTAGAAGCCTTCAAGGTCACTTGGCATATATCCGCAGATTCATTTCAAACTTGGCAGGTCGTTGTCAACCTTTCAATTGACTGATGAAAAAGAAGGCTCTATTTGTTTGGGATCAAGCATGTCAAAATGCTTTCGATAGTATTAAGAGATACTTGTTTCATCCACCAGTATTAGGAGCTCCTATTCAGGGAAAACCATTGATACTTTACATTGCTGCTCAAGAAGAGTCTCTTAGAGCGATGTTGGCCCAACATAACAAAGAAAATAAAGAGCAAGCACTCTATTACTTGAGTCACAGATTAACTAAAAATGAACTCAAGTACTCACCCATTGAGCAAATGTGTTTAGCACTTGTTTTTGCTTCTCAAAAATTGAGACATATTTCCAAGCCCAAATGGTACATCTCATTGCAAGAGCCGACCCAATAAAGTAAGTTATGTCTAAGCCCATCCTCTCAGGACGCTTAGCAAGATGGTCTCTCCTCTTTAATGAATTTGAGATAATTTACGTGCCAAAAAAGCGGTGAAAGGGCAAGCCCTTGCAGACTTCTTGGCCAACCATCCCATCCCTGCTGATTGGGAAATTTCTGAGGAATTCCTTGATGAAGATGTATTGTTCGTAGAAGTCCTACAATCTTGGATGATGTTCTTTGATGGGGCTACAAGGAAGGAAGGGACAGGAGCATGTGTCATTTTTGTTTCACCACAGAGGCACATTTTGCCTTACTCATTTATTCTTGGTGAAAATTGCTCAAACAATGTTGTTGAGTACCAGGCCTTAATCATTGGTTTACAAATGGCAACAGAGCTAAAAATTGTTGACCTAGATGTCTATGGGGATTCTAAGTTAATAATTAATCAGCTCCGGGGGGATTATGAAGTCCCATATTTCCAGTATGCAACTCATCTCATTGAAAAATTTGAGGGGGTGGTACTCGAACATGTTCCAAGGAAAGAGAATCGCATGGCTGATGCACTTGAAAATCTAGCAACTACACTGGCATTGTTAGAAGGTGAACAAGTTAGTGTCCCTATATGCCAACGATGGGTATTGCCACAATTGTTGGAATGTCGCCTTGTAGAAATAAACACAATTTCAGTACTAGCCATCGAAGTCGACGATTGGAGAATGCCAATTATAGACTACCTTGAACATGAGAAGCTCCCTGATGATACTCGCCATAGAACTGAAATAAGATGTCGAGCTCCTCAATTCATCTACTACAAGGGAACTTTATTCTAACGATCATTTGAAGGAATTTTTCTTCGTTGCCTAAGGGATAACGAAGCTCAACAAGCCATGGAAGAAGCCCATTCCAGGATATGTGGAGGGCATCAGTCTGGTCCTAAACTTCACTTTCGGGTAAAAATGATGGTTACTATTGACATACGATGGTTAAAGATTGCTTAAACTACTCAAGAAAGTGTTAACCTTACCAGTTTCATGCAAACTTTATCCATCAACCACCATAACCTTTACACCCGACAATTGCTTCTTGACCATTTGATACATGGGGTCTAGATGTAGTTGGCCCATTGACCAAGTCTTCTATAGGCCACTTATGCATCTTGGCCACCACAGACTACTTATCTAAGTGGGCTGAAGCCGTCCTACCTAAAGAAGTCAAGAAAGAAACTATTGTTGACTTCATCAAATCCCACATTATTTATCGGTATGGTGCACCTCGCTACATCATCATTGATAACGGAAAGCCTTTCTACAATAGTCTAATGGACAAACTTTGTGAAAGGTTTGATTTTAAGCAACGCAATTCTTCAATGTACAATGCACCTACCAACGGACTGGCAGAGGCGTTTAACAAAACTTTGGGCAACCTATTGAAAAAGTTAGTTGCTAAATCAAAATAGGATTGGCATGAAAGAATTGGAAAAGCACTCTAGGCATACCATACGACACATCGTACCCCAACACAAGCCACCCAATACTACCTTGTGTATAATGTTGAAGCGGTTCTTCCTTCGGAGCAATAAATTCCTTCCTTAAGGATAGCTATACAGGAAGGTCTCACTGATGATAAGAATGCAAAATTACACCTTGCTAAGTTAAAAATATTGGATGAGAAGAGATTGAAAGCACAACAAAAACTTAAGTGTTACCAAGCATGACTCTCCAGAGCTTTCGATAAGAAAGTTAGACCTCGTTCTTTTCAAGTTGGAGAATTAGTGTTGGTTGTTCAAAGGCCTATCATCACCACCCACCGAACCGACAACAAGTTCTTGTCCAAGTGGGATGGTCCATACGTGGTAACTGAAGTCTACACTAATGAGGCATACAAGATTGTTGATGAATAAGGTATAAGAGTTGGCCCAATCAATGGCAAGTTCTTAAAGCGCTACCATCCATGAGAATGTAACGCGCTACTATTCATGAGAATGTAATGTTCCTAATCACATGAGCATAAACTGCATGATGCTCTTGGCCCATATGAAATAAAGTTGTTATTTATAAATAAAATAAAAAAAATAAAAGTGTGACCAAATTAAAATCCTCACGTCATGAACATGACCAATCTACTTCAAAACTCTAGTTTGATTTGTAAACACAAATTTCGTATCCTACAATTAAGACACGGAATAAATGCACAAATAATTAATTTTATTTGATTATAATAAAGGGGGTACAATTCTCTGTGGTTTGCTCTATTACAAAAGAACAAATCCTCTGATTCTATCTCTGAAATGGGTTGCAATCCAACGGTTGTAGAAGCTTGTTATTGAGCTAGACAAGTTGATGAATTTCTTCAAGTCTTCGAATGGAGAAACTTGGAGAAAAAAGGCATGATTGAGGGCTTGAATGGCTTGATCTCAAACGAGTCTTGAAATGATCTCTTTCAAAAGAGAGACCAAATTTGTATTTGTAACTTGAAAGGATTGGCACAAGTTTGGAGTGCTTGATAATCTTTTCTTTTAATTTTGAAGAACTTTACAGAGAATATTAAGAAGAGAATTTGATAGAGTCTCGAGATTGCTTAGGAGTTTGCATGACCATTAGCTAAAAAAAATTTGCCTTTTCCCCCTAATGAGAGCCTCTATTTACAGGCTTAGGAGGGGAGGGTTAATTTTGGAAACTCCAAAATTGACTCTAATTTCCAAGAAACAAGCAATTTATTTCTTATTTTATGGACATGATTTGCATTAAAATTTAAATTTAAATTTGAATTATTCTACTAAATTTTGATAAAATATTTTCATGGGCCCCACACATTTGGGTTGACTCATTTGTCAAAATATGTTCACTTTTCTTTTGGTGTAACCCCTAATTTAAAATGGATTGAGATCCATAATTTTAGTAGGACCCTCATCCATTTGACACAATTTGACCATCTTAATTTTGACTAATCAAGAAAATTTCATTTCTCTTGATTAAGTAGACAGTGATCAAGACACGTAAAAATTTACGTGTCTACAAATTACACCCACTTCAAAACTTTAGTTTGATGCTTGCTTGCTAATGTCAAAGGTGAGATTTGAAGTAGATTGGTCATGTTCACGAGGTGACGATTTTAATTTGGTCACCCTGTTTTTTTTTTTTTTTTTTTTTTTTTTTTTTTTTTTGAGCACTGAGCAGCTTTTTTTCTCATCATATGGAAATAACAATAACAATCATACTAGGGTTTGCGCAACCTATATGCATCACTGCTCCCTATTTAATTGATTGATGATGAGTTCCTTTAGACCTTGCTAACTTTGTGTTGTTGTTCTGCTCATTAGCCTTCAATTCAAGCCTCGTTGATAAGCTGAAGCAGCTACCTTGTGCCTGACAACAAGAGGTAAGGCTTATATATATACATATATCATGGCGCCTTGTTGTTTATTGGTGCCTTGGCTTCTACCTTTTTTTTTTTTTTTTAGGTAATGTCATCATGTCATGGTGCCTTTCTTATGCCTTGTGCAGACTTTTCTATATATATATATATTTGAGTGTGCATGACGTCATCTTGGTGTGATATCACCATAAATTCCATGAATACTTTACATTACTTGTTTGATTGCATCATCAATCAATGCATTGAACGGCTTTTTGTTTCTTTTTTCTTTTTTTTTGCAAATTGTATCTTATTATTGCCCATAAGAATAATGATTTTATAAGAATAATTGAGTAATATATCCCACTACCCTTTCACCATAATTCGTTATTTTGACTTATGTGGGGGATACGCATATTGAGCTAATTACTTGGCTATTGCGCTAGTGAAGTAGACACTTCTACCATCACCCATTCAATCATAGGTGATTAGTTTGACTTATGTGAGAGAATACGTCTATCGAACTAGCCGCTTGGATATTGGGAAAATGAAGTAGACACTTCCACCACCACCAATTCGACCATAGGTAATTAGTTTGACTTATGTGGGGGAATGCACCTATCGAGCTAGCTGCCTGGATATTGGGCTAGTGAAGTAGACACTTCCACCACCACCTATTCAATCATAGGTGATTAGTTTGGCTAATATGAGGGAATGAGCCTATCAAGCTAGCCGCCTGGTTATTGGGCTAGTGAAGTAGACACTTCCACCACCCATTCGACCATAGGTGGTTAATTTGACTTATATGAGGGAATGCGCCTATCAAACTAGCCGCTTGGATATTGGGCTAATGAAATAGACACTTCCACCACTACCTATTTGACCATAGGTGATTAGTTTGACTTATGTCATGATCATACATCACATATGTCTCTCCACAACATACGCATTTTTTTATATTTTATTTTTTGTAATCATTTGGCTTTGTCACTCAGTGATGGTGTACTTCAAGACTTTCAAGAAGGGATACTTAACCATTCTCGAGGACTCTAGTGATGCTATTGAGGAGGGGACTACTGTTCCAATTCGCCCTCCTGTCCTTGGTGCTTAGGGCTTAAAGTTCGAGCCGCTTGATGGTTCTTTTCATTTGGCGCAATAGGCTCGTGAGACTTCATGTCAATTGGTTGAAGGCCTGTCACACTCTAAGGTTTTATTATTAAAGTCATCTAACCATGAAGACATTGAGGATCTTAGTTCATTTCCTACCCTTGGTAGTGCGGTTCGGGCTCAAAATGTGGCATGGGGCACTATTTTCAAGGCCATAGCATAACCTTCTTTTTGTGAAGGATATTGGGAGTGGTTGGAAGATACATTGGGGCAATATCGTGAGGTACTACAATAGACTAGTATTTACAATGCAATTTATGCCTCATTGTTCTCGTATGACCAACTACATGGTGTTATGCGGGCATTTTGTGAGCTTTGGTGTCCGTTCACTAACACCTTCACACTTTCATAGGAAAAATGTATATCTCGTTATGGGATTAGCATCAGCTTGGTGGACTTTCTATTCAAAGTGCAATATACGATGAAGTGGTGCCAAATGCCCAAGAGTTGGCTGGCAATATGAGGGACAAGAATTTCCTTCTTCCTATCAGCTCCGGATATTTATTCCTTGTTTACCATCGTCTTTGTAAGGAGTCGAAAAAGAATGTGGTAAGGATTACTAGCTAGATAAAATTTTGGTTTAAAGGGGAAGTCAAGTACCATAAATCAACCAAGCGGGTTTTGAGGAACATGACTCAACGCCCTAAGGATACTAGCAACCCTTCTAGTATTATTAACACAACTCGGTCTCAAACTGTGCAAGGGGACAAAGTTTTCAGTGACTTGGGGATTGTTGGTACGGCAAAGGGTAAGACTTATCTATCATCTTTCCTTGTCTGTTGGTTGTGCAAATTTGTTCTACCCCGTGGAGATGGCGACTCGATTAGACCTGGGTTGTTTAAGGTTACTAGTATGATGGCTCGTGGTCGTTCATTCAACCTTGCAATTCCTGTACTTGCTAGCATCTACAAAAGGCTTAATAGAATTACTTCTTCTTCTGATCCTGGAAAGTGCGACGCCATCTTCCCGATCCATTATGTTTATGCTTGGTTAGCAAAGTATTTCAACACACACTTTGGTATTGAATATGCTCTGAAGCCTCGAATGACGAGATATGTAGGTGAAAGGATGACCAAACATTTTGAGGAGTAAAAGGCCTATGACTTATTTCGATCATGCAAAGATATGACCTTGCACCGTTTGGTGTCTAGTGAGGGCAATCCCAAGGAATTGGTTAATGGCGGTCATTTTTCTAACTCAGACTTAGAGTATTTCATCAGCATCCGCTTGAGCTATTTGACTTTGCGAAATTCGTCAGCTATGGTCATTGTGAAATTCTTTTACACACATCTATTCAACTACAACTTTTTGGCTGATCAAAAAAAAAACTCTACTCAACTCAACAAAATATCAAATCATCCCAAACTCCTAAACTCCAAAACTATTTTCAAAATAGACAACTGTAAACACAAATTTCGTATCCTGCAATTAAGACACGAATAAATGCACAAATAATTAATTTTATTTGATTATAATAAGGGAGTTACAATTCTCTGTGGTTTGTTTCATTACAAAAGAACAAATCCTCTGATTTGATCTTTGAAATGGGTTGCAATCCAACGGCTGGAGAAGTTTGTTGTTGAATCGAACAAGTTGATGAATTTCTTCAAGTCTTCTAAAGGAGAAACTTGGAGAAAAGAGGCTTGATCGACGGCTTGAACGACTTGATCTCGAACGAGTCTTGAAATGACTTAAAAGGATTGGCACAAGTTTGGAGTATTTAATAATCCTTTCTTTTAAGTTTGAGGAACTTTAGAGAGAATTTTAAGAAGAGAATTTGTGGAGTCTCGAGATTTCTTATGAACTTGCAAAACCATTAGCCAAAAAATCTATCTTTTCCTAATGAGAGCCTCTATTTATAGGCTTAGAAGGGGAGGGTTAATTTTGAAAACTCCAAAATTGACTCAAATTTCCAAGAAATAAGCAATTTATTTCTTATTTTATAGACATAATTTGCCTTCAAATTTAATTCCACTAAATTTTGATAAAATATTTTCATGGGCCCCACATATTTGGTTGACCTATTTGTCAAAATAGATTCACTTTTCTTTTAGTGTGACCCATAATTTAAAATGGATTGAGATTCATAATTTTAGTAAGATCTACATCCATTTGAAACCAATTTGACCATCTTAATTTTGACTGATTAAGAAAATTTCATTTGTCTTGATTAAGCAGACAGTGATCAAGATACGTAAAAATTTAAGCATCTACAAATTGCCCCCACTTCAAAACTCTAGTTTGGTATTGACATGAATCTCATCTTTGGACGTTGCAACGTCCTAATTATCAAACCACACTAGTAAACCCCCCTAAAAAATAAAAATAAAAAAAAGAGTTTGGGTTTTTGTTTTTTTTGGAGGCCACACTAAAGTACCCTAGAAAAACTATGAAATTCATTACATAATGGTTATGGATTCCTTAATTTTAACAATTTCATTTACTGGCAAAATTATGAAATTTATACGAAATTGCAAAATTTCCGTCATTTTATAATATATGAAATTGGGAAATTTCATTATTCAAGGGTATTGTTAATTCACAGTTTGACAAACCATGGATCTGACCACATGCTCTTATGTGTAAGAAAAAAAATACTACTTATCAGGATCTATTTTATAATCTTTATTTTATTTTACTTTGTTGGGTTTTGGTTTTTAAGTCTGGAATTGAATATATCTGAATCATTTTAAAGTTTTGGAAATGGTGAGACAATAAAATGTAGTTCTATTTGTGTATAGTATAGATTTGTTGAGAATCTCTTATCATGTGTCCAATGCTCCATGGACAAGAATTAGGAGTAGTGCAGTTATTTGACAAGAACAATACATAGAAACACAAACGATGTTAATGACCAGAAAGTTATTAGTTATAATAGTGTCAGTTGTTATTGTTTATGTAGTACTCTTGTTAAACGAGAAATCACAGTACATGTTATCTTTTGTCTCTCAAGTATTACCTAATAAAATTTTCTACCTATAAAAAAATTAGACTACGTCGTTGATTTATAGTACAACATGGAAAAAATTTTGTATGTGGATAGAGTACATTGCTTCTTCTGCATCTCATAAAACAACTCCAATGGTGCCATATTCCCCTACGTACAACAGAAATCGAAGACCCCAAAAACCAACATAAATTGTTGATTTCAAAAGAAAACGGCAATCGAAAACACAAATGCACTGTAGCTGACAAGAGATAAAGAAGGAAATTAAGGTCAAGTCTGGCATCTACTAAGGCCTCGTTTGGGGAGTGGCTATTTTAGTCAAAAAGTCAAAAAGTTACTAAAAGTTGTCACATCACTTTTCTACATATTTTTTCGTAAAAAGTCAAAAAGTTACTAAAATAGCATGTTCCCAAACGAAGCCTAAATAATACAAAAAGTCAAAAAGTCACTATCATATTTAAGTCACATTATCTTATTTAAATCACATCACCTCTCTAACACATCACATCAAACACAACCCAAACACAACCCATATAAGCCAATAAGTCAAAAAATACACTTTTTTAGAACATCCCAAACCAACCCTTATAGACAACTCAACTAATAGAAAACATAAATGCACAACATATATTTTTTTTATGTTTTGTTGATTAAAAAAACAGTGATTTATGCATCGCGACGTTCGCACATTATATCCAACCTCAATGGTAACAATTATAATAAGGGTGGTGAAAATGAGTTGAGATTCTCTCCTTAGTCTCTTTCCTTATATTTTCACTTGTAACGGTGAAGATGCACCCTAAGATGATCCAACGATCTAAATCTAGCTATTTCAATTTGTTTTAATTTTTATTTTTTTTTTAGATAGCCAGATCTAGACCATTAGATCATCTTGGGATGCATATCCACCGTTACAAGTAGAGAGACAAAGAGAGAGACCAAGGAGAGGATCTAAACTCAGTGAGAATGCAGGGAGGCTCTAAATGCATCACAAGAATTAGGTTAGACACCCCATTATTTTAAGCACCCCAATAATAAATTTGAAATTTTATTTATTTATTTATTTGGACACCCCCAAATAATACATATCCTAACCCTAAAACCTCTAAAACCCTATATAAATATACTTTGTACACCTCATTACCCATAAACGAGAGAACAAAATCATAAGAGAATTTCAGGTGACGAAAAGAGTTCATCCAAGACGAAAAGGGAATCCATGTAACGAAAGTCTCCTCCCACTCTATATCCATCGCCAGTCTCCTCCCACTCTACATCAGACGATGATCTCCTCTCACTCTACATCCACCGGCGGCTACAGCTTTCCGGATACTCAGTGTCGAACACAAGAAAATCAGTTTCAGTTATATCATATGGATACTCAGTGTTGAATAAAATATATTTGTCTGGATACTTAATTCCAAACATACGATATTTGTTTAAATACTCAGTGTCAAACATAAGAAAATTGATTCCAATTGTTTCATATTGATACTTGGTGCCAAACAAAATATATTTGTTCAGATACTTAATTCCAAACATATGGAGTTTGTTGGGATACTCACTTCCGAATGAATTTGGAAAACCAAACTACAAAAAACAATGAACAACAATTAAAACTACTTTCTCTATAGAAAATTGTTTGGAAATATTTTCTTTATTGTCCATTGTTGATTTCAATATAAAATAGAATGCAAGAATGATGAATTAAAGCAAATAGGATTGGGTATGAAGATGCAAAGTGATGAAAATAGGAAGAGAAGAGAAAAAAGAAATATTGAGGCCGATGATTAATAAAGTGTCTAAAACATTTTTATTTACACTTTTTCCAGTGTCAAGTCTTTTTTAGTCATTTTAAATTGGGACTTAATAGTAATAAAAAATTATAATTAAATTGGGGTGTCCAACCTAATTTTTTAGGTATAAATAAAGAGCGGTGCTATTAACACTCCATCTATTATTTTGGACTCCCCATTTCTTTGGACCCTCACTTATAAATTTTGAAATCCTTAAAATTTCTTTTCTCCCCCAAAATAATACCAAAATTATCCATGTAAAAATATTTCATCCATTCAATTGAATGCATACCCCCCTCCCCCCACCCCAAAAAAATCCTCTCTTTCAAAACCCTTAACAAAACCCACGAAAAAAAAAAAGAAGAAGAAGAAGAAGAAGAAGAAGAAGAAGAACCAAGTATGATTACTGTCTCTGCCGCTTCATTCTTTTCTTCGGTTTAACCATTGGCACAGTTGGTATGCTCTCTCTCTCTCTCTCTCTCTCTCTCTCTCGCCTCGTCTTTTTCTTTGGTGATTAATGTTCGGTAATCTGTTTCCAAACAAATAATAAATGTTCAATTACCAATTCCCAAACCAATAAACAATGTTCGGCCTTGTGTTCCCGAATTTCGGTCATATGTTCGGAAGTTCAGTCCCGAAAAAATGACGAACATATTTTATTATTTTTGCCCTTTTTTTTAAGAAACTTACCCTTAGAAGGCCAATCTCCTCTGAGCTAAGAACACCATCAAAGCTATGAACCTCCTTTGAAATTTTGTTGTTGTACTCTTCTCGTCTCATTGAGTTGTGATTGCCAAAAAAACTTTTACTCATTGTCATTGCCAAAAAAGTGTAGGTAATCAAATGGTTGCTGTCGTTACCGCCAGAATATTACCGCCAAAGGCTTTTCAAAGTTTTGAAGGTGAGCAAGTTTTGAAAGTAGGATTTGGAAAAGATGGATGGATGGTAATAGAGGTGGGTGCACTTATAAACCCTAATTCATCATGTGCACGGAATGTGTAAGTTTAATTGTAAAATAAGGTGTTCCAAAATTAATGATGCTCTTTTTAGTAATTTTATTTGAGGTTATTATTGTAATAAAAATAAAAATAAAATTAAAAAAAGAACTAAAAATTGAGGAGTCTAAAATAATTTATGGAGTGCTAATTGCAGCATCCTAAATAAAAACTCGGATAATTCTATTTACACATCCCACATAATCTCAATATACACCACTTACTTAGTGCACATCAAACACAATTTTAATTTTATTATTTTTACTTAATACACACCATTTATTTTCAAATATACCTAAAATATCCATATCTTCTCCAACCAACCCCCACCAACCCTAACCCTAGCCATCGCCAGGGCCATCATTTCCTCTTCCTTCTTCTCCAGTGAATCTCTGTCTCACTCTTCTATCCATCACTCATCCTGCTTCATCATTCCCAGCCTCACTCCTAAACCCTTTTCCACCCCCTTCCTCCCTCCACCACTGGCTCCACCACATCCCCATTGTTGCTGCCGCAACCTCTCGTCCCACCCATCTCCTCCTTCTTCTTCTTCTTCTTCTCCTTCTTCTTCTTTTCTATCTCTAGAAATTGCCAAACCCACTCCCACCACCGTAATCCTCCCTCTACAGTGATCTTTCCCAACCCATCGGAGAGGAGTTTCTCGTCGAAGGCAACTGCAGTGGTGAAGCTTCGATTCGAAGCTTGAAATCCTAGATTGGAGCTTCAAATCTAGTTTGCACGATCGAACTCTTGCAAACCCTAGATCTAAATCTGAAAATCGTAGGATTCTCTCTCTCTCTCTCTCTCTCTCTCTCTCTCTCTCTCTGCGATGGAGAACAATAGGCAATGGCCGAGGTAGGGGGCTGGGTTGTTTGCTGGTGGGGGAGGGAGGAGGGTTTGCAGAGAGGAAAGTTGTCGCTGGCGAGGTAGAGAGGTTATGGGTGTTACGATAGTGGTTAGGTTTCAATGACGGTGGCCGGGAATGAAAGTAGACGGCGGAGACTGGTGGTAGGTGGTGTGCCCAAAAGAGTCTGGGGTTAGAATTATGTCCAAAATGGTAATTTGATAAAGGGATATAAGCGTAATAAAAAAAATTATGAAAATGATATGTACTGAGAAGTTTTGTGATGTGTAAATAGAATTACCCTAAAAACTCCCCACACATTCCGTGCACATTTATTTAAAAGGACATTTTTACCCTCAAAGATAATTATTGCTCCACCCCCCCCCCCCCCGGCGCGCTATTGCAATGGGGCTTTAGATTTGATTAGCAAGATCAAATTTGTCTTCTCAGAACCATAACCCAACCAATTTGATCAAGATTAATTTCTTCACCATCGATCAAGCTCAAGCTCTCTCACCGTTGATACACCTCATCACCCGTCAACATCATTGTCAAAGCTCATTTCGATCAATCACGATGATCTAGCTTAGTCTGATCATTTTGATCCCCATCACCTATCATTCTCCAAGATCCACCTCAGTCCAATTTTGTGCTTACCGCTCTTCTTTTCACAATCTATCATGACTCCACATCAATCTGATAAAACACTTTTTTCTACTACCGATCAAGCTCTCCATCTCCATTCCATCAATAGGGGATCATATTGGGAGGGATAGTCAAAGGTAGGTAGACCCAATGTAACAATTATGGTGTTACGCCCCCTACTGTAGTTAGTGGTTTTGGATTTTAATTGTCATGATCATTATTGTTATTTGGTTCATCCATGGCTAACTTGGGAGTAGAAAGCTCAAATTACTTGGAAACTATTGAGTTCTCTGAGATTGACTTGCCAACCACCGATATGGGTTCTCACATTGAATTGGGATGGTAATAGCCAACTACTTGGATTGGAGCTTGAGCATATTTTAAGAATGATTCTCAAAGGTCAAAGGCAATGGATTTGCATTATTAAGATTCAATTTCAAACATGAAATAAAGTAGCAAAGTTTAATCAAAAGGTGTTTTGAGTTTGTGAGAAAGGATGATCCCAAAAGATTGAAATTACAGTAGAAAGTCAAGGGAAATAAGAGGAAAAAAAGAGGGAGAAGATAAGAGAGGATTAGAGACAATGAGAAAGAGAGCAGACAAAAGAACCAAGAGGGAGAGGAGAGAAAAAAGAAATAGAAAAAGAGAGTAAGATGTGTCAACTGTCATGATTATTTCAACAAAAAGGTCCTTTTAAATAAATGATCAAGGAACAAACCATTACTTCCCACCCCACAAACCCCTCACTTCTTTAGACTCTCACCTACCAAAATAGCTCTCCACATATTTCTCTTTGAGCAACCACCACAATCCCAACTTTGCCCTTTCTTTGAACCACTACCCCTGCAACTCTGGCAGCCCCCAGCATTGACCGCACTTGACCTTTCCCAGCCTCGGCGACCCCCTCACTAGCAGCAACCTCCCTCCCTAGCTGCCTTCTCCACCAGTGACTCACATCCCCAGCCCCCCTCCTTTTCAACAACCATCTAACCCCAATCATCACCACATCTTTCTCTTCCCTCCTCCAGCCGCAACCACTCCGGCCACCTCCCAACTCATTCTTCTCCTTCTTTCCCTAAGTGAAACCCAGGCCCCTCTTTGTCTCTCTCTCCTTCATTATGAAACCCTAGCCATGAAGGGAATAAAGGCCACAGGAGTAGGGATTGTAAAGGTGTTGCTGTGAAAGAGTAGGGGTCGTGAAGATGCAAGGTTGCAAAGGTGGTGGTCACAGCAAAGGAAGTCGCTTGCTAGAGAACGGGTGTTGTTGCGCAATTGGGGGAGTGGGGATCACAATGGCGGGGCTATGGAGGTTGGTGATAATGGCAGTGGAGGGAGGAGTTGTGCGAGGATGGATAGGGAAGGGCTTGGTGTAGCGGCTGGAGCTGGGGGATGCACATGGGTACAACAATCGGAGCTGGTGATGGTTGCTGGAGTTGGTGGTGGAAGTGGGTTTAGGGTCAGCGTTTTAGAAGTTAAAGAGGATGTGGGCAAAATGAAAATTTTATTATACGGCAAAATTGTAACCACCTTATTTATTCATAAATGGTGGAGGTCTAAAGAAATTATGTGGGGTACATCTAGCCACTCCCTTTGGTGATATTATCAGCACCTTTATAACAAATGCATGCTAAACTATCATTTTAAAATAGGAGTAAAAATGTAATACAAAAAATATAAATTTAAGAGTGCTACGCCAACTCAAAACGTTTTTAAAAATGGGTAGGTAGGTTATTTTTTTATGGTAAGTACTAGTCTACAAGATCATTTGGTGGGACTTAAAAGACTTTAGTTGATACAAACCTCCCAATAGGAAAACGAACGCGGGTAATAATATCCCTATTAATTATTACATTAGTGGTTGATTCCTTTAAGATGTGTTTTCTTTAGTGTAACATATTTAATTATTACAAACACTATCAATTAAGTTCAAAGAAAAAACACTCTACACAACTGATTCAAAAACTTGTCGCAATAAGAAATAAATACAAATGCAACAAATGGGAAAAGAAACTCACGAGAAAATAACAAAGACGAGGAAGATAATGGAGAGGCAAGGCTACGAAACTCCTTGAAATGACAACCGGTCTCGAAGCGTATCAAATATAGATGAAGCTGCAGCATTTTGTGCAAAACTCAACTTCAATCGACCAAGTAGCTCACCATCTTTGGCCTGAGATGCGGCATCCGCAGCTTCCTTGGCCATGCCAATTCGAGCGTAAGCCTGT